>JAUMJJ010000464.1:0-41555 GCA_033556795.1 Tapera naevia | reverse complement strand
GGGGGAACCAACTTGTAGGGAAATGAACCGAGTTTTGCTCGAAAAAAATCGACTTTGGGGAAAATCAACCCAGTTTGGGTGGAAAAAAACCGATTTTGGGGAAAATGAACCCAGTTTTTGGGGATAAAACCCGATTTTGGGGAAATGAACACAGTTTGGGAGGATAGAAGCTGATTATGGGGAAAATGAAACCAGTTTGGGGGGAAAAAAACATTTTTGATGAAAATGAACCCAGTTTTGAAGGAAAAAATATTTTGGGGAAACAAAGCCAGTAACTGGTTCAAAAATCCATATTTTGGGGAAAATGAACACAGTTTGGTGGGGAAAACCCGATATGTAGGGAAATGAACCCAGTTTTGGTGGAAAAAACATATTTTGGGGAAAATTAACCCAGTTTTTTGGGGGAAAAATTTTTTTGGGGGGAAATGAATACAGTAATGGGGGAAAATCCTGATTTTGGGGAAAGTGACCCAAGTGCGGAGTGGAAATAGAAGATTTTGAGGAAAATGAACTCAGTTTGGAGAGGACAACCTGATTTGTGTGAAAATGTACCCAGTTTTGGGGGTTAATAGGGATTTTGTGGAAAATGAACCTAATTTCGGAGGAAAAAAATGCTGATTATGCGGAAAATGAACCCAAGCTTCAGCTGCAAACATTACGTTGTTCAGGAGACAAATATTACATTGGTCCGGAGACACCGCCTTCTCTTACCGGCTAGCTCTCTAAAGTGAAGCCGTTCGGAAAGCTGCCTCTCGCCGCGGTTTTACAGACATCCCGGCAGGCTGATTCTTGCCTCCCTGACGAACAGTCTTTTCCGATTTCTAGCATCATATTAAAGCGCATCCACAGCAGTCTAAAATCTTGCCTCCTACCCATCCCCGAATTTTCTATTTTGGAAATGTTTTAGCATGACATTTCATCTCCTAACAATGTATTTAAAAGACAAATAATCGGATGATCTATTCGTGTTCAAGGACGACAGATCCCTTTTTTCCTGTCCGTCCCCTTCAGCCTCTGCAAACTGTTTCTGCTGAAACGTCTTACCACAGCCAGCAGCGAATTCACACACATTCTCTGAACTGCACGGTTTTGTTTTTCCTCCAAGGGAGAGAAGATACTAACCCCTTGATTTTAAAGAATCCTGGAATTTCCTTCCATGAATAGCTGCCAGAAGAGAAAGCTTTTTAGCGGCAGGGTATTCTTCTCTCGAAGGCTTACATATATACAGGCAAAGAGTGGAGCTGCTCTTGCTTTCTTGAGCAGCCTTCACCGCGTTTCCCCGGCTTTCACACCAGATTCCGGCTGCAAACATTACATTGGTCCGGAGACAGCGCCTTCTCTTACCGGCTGGCTCCCTTAACTGAAACTGCTCAGAAAGCTGTCTCTGGCCGCGGTTCCACAGACATCTCGGCAGTCTGCTCCTTGCCTCTCTGAGGAACAGTCATTTCAGATATCTAGCATCACATCACAGGGCATGCACCTGAGTCTAAAATCTTTCTCTCTTATAAAGTTGCTATTTCTGAAATGTTTTAGCATGACTTTTCATCTTCTAACAATGTAATTAAAGGGAAAATTACGGGTGATCTGCTCGTGCTTTAAGGACGTGGGATCCCTGTTTTCTAGTGTAGTCTCATCAGCCTCTGCAAACTCTTTCTACTGAAACAGCAGGCAGGGAATCCACAGCACATTCTCTGAACGGCACAGTTTTGTGTTCTCCAAAGGAGAGCAGAAACTAACACCTTGATTTTACAGAATCATGGAATGTTCTTCCATGAATCGCTGCTAGAAGAGAAAGCATTTTAGCGGCAGGGTATTCCTCTCTCGAAGGCTGACAAATACAGGCAAACAGTGGAGCTGCTCTTGCTTTCTTGAGCAGCCTTCACAGTGTTGCCCCGGCTTTCACAGTAGGCTTCAGCTGCAAACATTACGTTGTTCGGGAGACAGTGCCTTCTCTTACCGGCTAGCTCTCTAAAGTGAAGCCGTTCGGAAAGCTGCCTATCGCCGCGGTTCTACAGACATCCTGGCAGGCTGCTTCTTGCCTCCCTGACGAACAGTCTTTTCCGATTTCTAGCATCATATTAAAGCGCATCCACAGCAGTCTAAAATCTTGCCTCCTACCCACCCCCGAATTTTCTATTTTGGAAATGTTTTAGCATGACATTTCATCTCCTAACAATGTATTTAAAAAACAAATAATCGGATGATCTGTACGTGTTCAAGGACGACAGATCCCTTTTTTCCTGTCCGTCCCCTTCAGCCTCTGCAAACTGTTTCTGCTGAAACGTCTTACCACAGCCGGCAGCGAATTCACAATTCATTGAACTGCATGGTTTTGTTTTTCCTCCAAGGGCGAGCAGAAATTAACTACGTGATTTTAAAGAATCCTGGAATTTCCTTCCATGAATAGCTGCCAGAAGAGAAAGCATTTTAGCGGCAGGATATTCTTCTCTCGAAGGCTGACAAATACAGGCAAACAGTGGAGCTGCTCTTGCTTTCTTGAGCAGCCTTCACAGCGTTTCCCGGCTTTCACAATAGGCTTCAGCTGCAAACATTATGTTGTTCGGGAGACAGTGCCTTCTCTTACCGGCTAGCTCTCTAAACTGAAGCCGGTCGGAAAGCTGCCTCTCGCCGCGGTTCTACAGACATGCCGGCAGTCTTCTTCTTGCCTCCCTGACGAACAGTCATTTCAAATTTTGGGAGAAATGAACCCAGTTTGGGATGAAAAAAGCTGATTATGGGGAAAATGAAGCCGGTTTGTGGGGAAAAACCCGTTTTTGACTAAAATAAACCCAGTTATGGGGAAAATGCACCCAGTAATGGTAAAAAAACTGATTATGGAGAAAATGAAGAGAGTTTGGGGGGGAACACAATTTGTAGGGAAAGGAACACAGTTAAGGTGAAATAAACATATTCTGTGGAAAATGAACCCAGAGTGGAGGGGAATACATGATTTGTGTAAATATGCAACCAGTTTTTGGGGAAAAAAGAGATTTTTGGGAAAATGAACCCAGTTTTTGCGGAAAAAACCCGATTTTGGGGAAATGAACCCAGTAATGGGGAAAAAAACTGATTTAGGGAAAATGAACACAGTTTGGAGGGGAAAACTTGATTTGTGTTAAAATGCACCCAGTTTTTTGAAGAAAAAAGGATTTTTGTGGAAAATGAAAAAAGTTCCGGAGGAAAAAAGCTGGTCATGGGTATAATGAACCCAGTTTTGGGGGGGAAAAAAAAAAGCCGTTTTTGATGAAAATGACCCCAGTTTTTGGGGAAAAAAGAGATTTTGGGAAAATGAACCCAGTTAAGGGGAGAAACACTGATTATAGGGAAAATGAACCCGATTTGGCGGGAAACCCAGTTTTTAGAGAAGTTTTGGTGGAAAAAAAACCCGATTTTGTACAAAATTAACCCAGTGTGGAGAGGAAATAGAGGATTTGGGGGAAAATGAACACTCTTTTGGGGGTAAAACCGCGTTTTTGAGGCAAACGAACCCAATTTTGGTGGAAAAAACATATTTTGGGGAATATGATCCCAGTAATTATTTAAAAAAACCCGGATTATGGGGAAAATGAACAAAATGAAATTTGGGGGGAGGGGGAAACCAAGTTTGTAGGGTAATGAACCCAATTTTGTGGAAAAAAACAGATTTAGGGGAAAATGAACCCAGATTGGGAGGAAAAAAGATTATGGGGAAAATGAACCCAGTTTTGGGAGGAAAAACCCGTTTTTGAGGAAAATAAACCCAGTTTTGGGGGAAAAAAAGATTTTGGGGAAATGAACCCAGTAATTGGGAAAAAAACACGGATTTTGGGGAAAATAAACACAATTTAATCGTGAAAATCCAATCTGTAGGGAAATGAACCCAGTTTTGCTGGAAAAATACAAATTTTGAGGAAACTGAGGGTTTTTTCTACCCCCCCCCGACTGAATTCATTTTCCCTAAAATCTGGTGTTTTCCTCCCAAATTGGGTTCATTTTCCCCAAAATACTTTTTTATCTCTCCAAAACTGGCTGCATTTCCACACAAATCAGGTTTTCCCCTCCAAACTGATTACATTTTCCAAAAACCTTCTATTTCCACTCCACACTGGGTTCATTTTCCCCAAAATAATTTTTTTTCCCCATTACTGGGTTCATTTCCCCAAAATCGGGTTTTTTTTCCACCAAAACTGAGTTCATTTTACCAAAATCGTTTCCCCCCCCCCCCCCCCCCCCCCAAAACTGGCTGCATTTTCACACAAATGAGATTTTCCCCTCCAAACTGATTTCATTTTCCCCCTAATCCGGGTTTATTTCCCAATTACTGGGTTCATTTCCCCAAAATAATTTTTCCCCCAAAGCACGGTTCATTTTCTCCAAAATCGGGTTTTTTCCACCAAAACTGGGTCCATTTACCTACAAGTTGGGTTTTCCCCCCAAACTGTGTTCATTTTCCCCCAGATTAGAGTTTTTTACAAAATTTTACAAAATTACTGTTTTAATTTTCCCCAAAATCACTTCCCCCCCCCAAACTGGGTGCATTTTCACACCAATCAGGTTTCCCCCCCCAAACTGGGTTAATTTTCACCATAATCAGCTTCTTTCCTCCCAAACTCGGTTCATTCCCCTACAAGTTTGTTCCACCCCGCAAACTTTGTTCATTTTCCCCAAAATTCGAGTTTTTTAACCCAATTACAGGGTTCATTTTCCCAACATAATTTTTTTCCCCAAAACTGGGTTCATTTTCCTTAAAAATGGGTTTTTCTGCCAAAACTGGGTTCATTTTCCGCATAATCAGCTTTTTTCCTCCGAAACTAGGTTCATTTTCCACAAAATCCTTATTTCCCTCCAAAACTGGGTTCATTTTCACACAAATCAGGTTTCCCCCTCAAAATAGTGTTCATTTTCCCCAAAATCTTCTATTTCCACTCCACACTTGGTTCATTTTCCCCAAAAACATTTTTTCCCCCAAAATTGCGTCCATTTTCCCTAAATTCGCGTTCTTTTTCCACCAAAACTCTCTTCATTTCCCTAGAAGTTGTTTTTTTCCCCCAAAACTGTGTTCATTTTCCCCAAAATTCGGAATTTTACCGAATTACTGGGTTCGTTTTCCTCAAAATAATTGTGTTCCCCAAAACTGGGTTCATTTTCTGCATAATCAGCTTTTTCCTCTGAAACCGGGTTCATTTTCCACAAAATTCGGGAAATGAATTGAGTGCTGGTGGAAAAAAACTCACTTTGGGGAAAATGAACCCAGTTAGGGAAGAAAAACTCCGATTTTGGGGAAAATGAACCAAGTGCGGAGTGGAAAGAGAAGATTTTGAGGAAAATGAAATCAGTTAGGACAACCTGATTTGTGTGAAAACGTACCCAGTTTTGGTTGTTAATAGGGATTTTGTGAAAAATGAACCTAATTTTGGAGAAAAAAATGCTGATTATGCGGAAAATGAACCCAGTTTTGGGGGAAAAAAACATTTTTAAAGGAAAATCAACCCAATTTTGGGGGAAAAATCCATTTTTAAGGAAAATGAACCCAGTTTTGGGGAAAAAAATTATTTTGGGGAAAATGAACCCAGTAATTGGGTAAAAAACCAGAATTTTTGGGAAAATGGACAGAGTTTAGGGGGGGGGGAACAAACTTGTAGGGAAATGAACCGAGTTTTGCTCGAAAAAAAACGACTTTGGGGAAAATCAACCCAGTTTGGGTGGAAAAAAACGATTTTGGGGAAAATGAACCCAGTTTTTGGGGAAAACACCCGATTTTGGGGAAATGAACCCAGTAATGGGGAAAAAAACTGATTTTGGGGAAAATGAACACAGTTTGGAGGGGAAAACTTGATTTGTGTGAAAATGCACCTAGTCTTTTGAAGAAAAAATGAGATTTTGGGGAAAATGAACCCAGTTTGGGAGGATAGAAGCTGATTATGGGGAAAATGAACCCAGTCTGGGGGGAAAAAAACATTTTGTGGAAATAAAGCCAGTAATAGGGTAAAAAACCCGGATTTTGGGGAAAATGAACCCGGTTTGGTGGGGAAAACCCAATTTGTAGGGAAATAAACCCAGTTTTGTGTAAAAAATATATTTTGGGGAAAATGAACCCAGTAATGGGGAAAAATCCTGACTTTGGTGAAAATGAACCAAGTGCGAAGTGGAAATAGAAGATTTTGAGGAAAATGAACTCAGTTTGGAGAGGACAACCTGATTTGTGTGAAAACGTACCCAGTTTTGGTTGTTAATAGGGATTTTGTGAAAAATGAACCTAATTTCGGAGAAAAAAATGCTGATTATGCGGAATATGAACCCAGTTTTGGGGGAGAAATCCATTTTTAAGGAAAATCAACCCAGTTTTGGGGGGAAAATCCATTTTTAAGGAAAATGAACCCAGTTTTGGGGAAAAAAATTATTTAGGGGAAAATGAACCCAGTAATCGGGTAAAAAAACCAGAATTTTTGGGAAAATGAACAGAGTTTGGGGGGGGGAACAAACTTTTAGGGAAATGAACCGAGTTTTGCTCGAAAAAAACCGACTTTGGGGAAAATCAACCCAGTTTGGGTGGAAAAAAACCGATTTTGGGGAAAATGAACCCAGTTTTTGGGGAAAACACCCGATTTTGGGGAAAATGAACACAGTTTGGGAGGATAGAAGCTGATTATAAGGAAAATGAACCCAGTTTGGGGTAAAAAAACATTTTGTGGAAATACAGCCAGTAATAGGGTAAAAACCCCGGATTTGGGGGAAAATGAACCCAATTTGGTGGGGAAAACCCAATTTGTAGGGAAATAAACCCAGTTTTGTGGAAAAATATATTTTGGGGAAATGAACCCAGTAATGGGGAAAAAACCTGATTTTGGGGAAAATGAACACAGTTTGGGAGGATAGAAGCTGATTATGGGGAAAATGAAACCAGTTTGGGGGGAAAAAACCATTTTTGATGAAAATGAACCCAGTTTTGAAGGAAAAATAGATTTTGGGGAAACAAAGCCAGTAACCGGTTCAAAAATCCATATATTGGGGAAAATGAACACAGTTTGGTGGGGAAAACCCGATATGTAGGGAAATAAACCCAGTTTTGGTGGAAAAAACATATTTTGGGGAAAATGAACCCAGTTTTTTGGGGGAAAAATTTTTTTTGGGGGAAAATGAACACAGTAATGGGGGAAAATCCTGATTTTGAGGAAAGTGAACCAAGTGCGGAGTGGAAATAGAAGATTTTGAGGAAAATGAACTCAGTTAGGATAGGACAACCTGATTTATGTGAAAACGTACCCAGTTTTGGTTGTTAATAGGGATTTTGTGGAAAATGAACCTAATTTCGGAGAAAAAAATGCTGATTATGCAGAAATTGAACCCAGTTTTGGGGGAAAAAATCCATTTTTAAGGAAAATAAACCCAGTTTTGGGGGAAAAAATCCATTTTTAAGGAAAATGAACCCAGTTTTGGGGAAAAAAATTATTTTGGGGAAAATGAACCCAGTAATCGGGTAAAAAAACAGAATTTTTGGGAAAATGAACAGAGTTTGGGTGGGGGAACCAACTTGTAGGGAAATGAACCGAGATTTGCTCGGAAAAAAACGACTTTGGTGAAAATCAACCCAGTTTGGGTGGAAAAAAACCCGATTTTGGGGAAAATGAACCCAGTTTTTGGGGAAAAAACCCGATTTTGGGGATATGAACCCAGCAATGCAGAAAAAAACCGATTTTGGGGGAAAAGAACACAGTTTGGGAGGATAGAAGCTGATTATAAGGAAATAGAACCCAGTTTGGGGGGAAAAAAACATTTTGTGGAAATACAGCCAGTAATATGGTAAAAAACACGGATTTTGGGGAAAATGAACCCAGTTTGGTGGGGAAAACCCAATTTGTAGGGAAATAAACCCAGTTTTGTGGAAAAAATATATTTTGGGGAAAATGAACACAGTAATGGGGAAAAAACCTGATTTTGGGGAAAATGAGCACGGTTTGGGAGGAAAGAAGCTGATTATGGGGAAAATGAAGCCAGTTTGGGGGGAAAAAAACATTTTTGATGAAATAGAACCCAGTTTTGAAGGAAAAAAAATTTTGGGGAAACAAAGCCAGTAACTGGTTCAAAAATCCATATTTTGGGGGAAATGAACACAGTTTGGTGGAGAAAACCCGATATGTAGGGAAATAAACCCAGTTTTGGTAGAAAAAAACATATTTTGGGGAAAATGAACCCAGTTTTTTAAGGGAAAAATTTTTTTTGGGGGAAAAAGAACACAGTAATGGGGGAAAATCCTGATTTTGGGGAAAGTGAACCAAGTGCGGAGTGGAAATAGAAGATTTTGAGGAAAATGAACTCAGTTTGGAGAGGACATCCTGATTTGTGTGAAAATGTACCCAGTTTTAGGGGTTAATAGGGATTTTGTGGAAAATGAACCCAGTTTTGGGGAAAAAAATTATTTTGGGGAAAATGAACCCAGTAATCGGGTAAAAAAACGGAATTTTTGGGAAAATGAACAGAGTTTGGGTGGGGGAACCAACTTGTAGAGAAATGAACCGAGTTTTGCTCGAAAAAAACCGACTTTGGGGAAAATCAACCCAGTTTGGGTGGAAAAAACCGATTTTGGGGAAAATGAACCCAGTTTTTGGGGAAAAAACCCGATTTTGGGGAAATGAACCCAGTAATGGGGAAAAAACCTGATTTTGGGGAAAATGAATACAGTTTGGAGGGGAAAACTTGATTTGTGTGAAAATGCACCCAGTCTTTTGAAGAAAAAATGAGATTTTGGGGAAAATGAACCCAGTTTGGGAGGATAGAAGCTGATTATGGGGAAAATGAACCCAGTCTGGGGGGAAAAAAAAATTTTGTGGAAATAAAGCCAGTAATAGGGTAAAAAACCCGGATTTTGGGGAAAATGAACCCAGTTTGGGTGGAAAAAAACCGATTTTGGGGAAAATGAACCCAGTTTTTGGGGAAAAAAAAACTGATTTTGGGGAAATGAACCCAGTAATGGGGAAAAAAACTGATTTTGGGGAAAATGAACACAGTTTGGAGGGGAAAACTTGATTTGTGTAAAAATGCACCCAGTCTTTTGAAGAAAAAATGAGATTTTTGGGGAAAATGAAAAAAGTTCTGGAGGAAAAAAGCTGGTCATGGGTATAATGAACCCAGTTTTGGGGAAAAAAAAAGCCGTTTTTGATGAAAATGACCCCAGTTTTGGGGGAAAAAAAGAGATTTTGGGAAAATGAACCCAGTTATGGGGAGGAAAACTGATTATGGGGAAAATGAACCCAATTTGGTGGGAAACCCAGTTTTTAGAGAAGATTTGGTGGAAAAAAACCCCGATTTTGTAGAAAATTAACCCAGTGTGGAGAGGAAATAGAGGATTTTGGGGAAAACGAACACTCTTTTGGGGGTAAAACCGCGTTTTTGAGGAAAACGAACCCAATTTTGGTGGAAAAAACATATTATGGGGAATATGATCCCAGTAATTATTTAAAAAAACCCGGATTATGGGGAAAATGAACACAGTTTGGGGGGGGGGGGAGGGGGAAACCAAGTTTGTAGGGAAATGAACCCAATTTTGTAGAAAAAAACAGATTTAGGGGAAAATGAACCCAGATTGGGAGGAAAAAAGATTATGGGGAAAATGAACCCAGTTTCGGGAGGAAAAACCCGTTTTTGAGGAAAATAAACCCAGTTTTGGGGAAAAAAAGATTTTGGGGAAATAAACCCAATAATTGGGAAAAAAGCACGGATTTTGGAGAAAATGAACACAGTTTGGTCGTGAAAACCCAATCTGTAGGGAAATGAACCCAGTTTTGCTGGAAAAAACAAATTTTGAGGAAACTGAGGGTTTTTTCTCCCCCACCGACCTGATTCATTTTCCCTAAAATCGGGTGTTTTCCTCCCAAATTGGGTTCATTTTCCCCAAAATACTTTTTTATCCCTCCAAAACTGGCAGCATTTCCACACAAATCAGGTTTTCCCCTCCAAACTGATTACATTTTCCAAAAATCTTCTATTTCCACTCCACACTGGGTTCATTTTCCCCAAAATCATTTTTTTCCCCATTACTGGGTTCATTTCCCCAAAATCGGGTTTTTTCCACCAAAACTGAGTTCATTTTACCAAAATCGTTTTCCCCCCCCCCCCCCTCAAAACTGGCTGCATTTTCACACAAATGAGATTTTCCCCTCCAAACTGATTTCATTTTCCCCCTAATCCGGGTTTATTTCCCAATTACTGGGTTCATTACCCCAAAATAATTTTTCCCCCAAAGCACGGTTCATTTTCTCCAAAATCGGGTTTTTTCCACCAAAACTGGGTCCATTTACCTACAAGTTGCGTTTTCCCCCCAAACTGTGTTCACTTTCCCCCAGATTAGGGTTTTTTTACAACATTTTACAGAATTACTGGGTTAATTTTCCCCAAAATCACTTCCCCCCCCCCAAAATTGGGTGCATTTTCGCACAAATCAGGTTTCCCCCCCCCAAACTGTGTTAATTTTCACCATAATCAGCTTCTTTCCTCCCAAACTCGGTTCATTTCCCTACAAGTTTGTCCCCCCCCGCAAACTTTGTTCATTTTCCCAAAAATTATTATTTTGGGGAAAATTAACCCAGTAATCGGGTAAAAAACCAGAATTTTTGGGAAAATGAACAGAGTTTGGTGGAGGTGGAACCAACTTGTAGGGAAATGAACCGAGTTTTGCTCGAAAAAAACGACTTTGGGGAAAATGAACCCAGTTTGGGTGGAAAAAATCCGATTTTTGGGGAAATGAACCCAGTAATGGGGGAAAAAACTGATTTTGGGGAAAATGAACATGGTTTGGAGGGGAAAACTTGATTTGTGTGAAAATGCACCCAGTCTTTTGAAGAAAAAATGAGATTTTGGGGAAAATGAACCCAGTTTGGGAGGATAGAAGCTGATTATGGGGAAAATGAAACCAGTCTGGGGGGAAAAAAAAAACATTTTGTGGAAATAAAGCCAGTAATAGGGTAAAAAACCCGGATTTTGGGGAAAATGAACCCAGTTTGGTGGGAAAACCCAATTTGTAGGGAAATAAACCCAGTTTTGTGGAAAAAATATATTTTGGGGAAAATGAACCCAGTAATGGGGAAAAAATCCTGACTTTGGTGAAAATGAACCAAGTGCGGAGTGGAAATAGAAGATTTTGAGGAAAATGAAATCAGTTTGGAGAGGACAACCTGATTTGTGTGAAAACGTACCCAGTTTTGGTTGTTAATAGGGATTTTGTGAAAAATGAACCTAATTTCGGAGAAAAAAATGCTGATTATGCGGAAAATGAACCCCGTTTTGGGGGAAAAATCCATTTTTAAGGAAAATGAACCCAGTTTTGGGGAAAAAAATTATTTTGGGGAAAATGAACCCAGTAATCGGGTAAAAAACCAGAATTTTTGGGAAAATGAACAGAGTTTGGGGGGGGGAACCAACTTGTAGGGAAATGAACCGAGTTTTGCTCGAAAAAAATCGACTTTGGGGAAAATCAACCCAGTTTGGGTGGAAAAAAAACCGATTTTGGGGAAAATGAACCCAGTTTTTGGGGAAAAAACCCGATTTTGGGGAAATTAACCCAGTAATGGAGATAAAACCCGATTTTGGGGAAAATGAGCCCGGTTTGGGAGGAAAGAAGCTGATTATGGGAAAAATGAGTTTGATTATGGGAAAAAACCAGTTTGGGGGGAAAAAACATTTTTGATGAAAATGAACCCAGTTTTGAAGGAAAAAAAAAGATTTTGAGGAAACAAAGCCAGTAACTGGTTCAAAAATCCATATTTTGGGGAAAATGAACACAGTTTGGTGGGGAAAACCCGATATGTAGAAAATAAACCCAGTTTTGGTAGAAAAAACATATTTTGGGGAAAATGAACCCAGTTTTTTTGGGAAAAATTTTTTTGGGGGGAAATGAACACAGTAATGGGGGAAAATCCTGATTTTGGGGAAAGTGAACCTAGTGCGGAGTGGAAATAGAAGATTTTGAGGAAAATGAACTCAGTTTGGAGAGGACAACCTGATTTGTGTGAAAACATACCCAGTTTTGGTTGTTAATAGGGATTTTGTGAAAAATGAACCTAGTTTCTGAGGAAAAAATGCTGATTATGCGGAAAATGAACCCAGTTTTGGGGGAAAAAATCCATTTTTAAGGAAAATCAACCCAGTTTTGGGGAAAAAAATTATTTTGGGGAAAATGAACCCAGTAATCGGGTAAAAAACCAGAATTTTTGGGAAAATGAACAGAGTTTGGGGGGGGGGGAACCAACTTGTAGGGAAATGAACCGAGTTTTGCTCGAAAAAAACCGACTTTGGGGAAAATCAACCCAGTTTGGGTGGAAAAAAACCGATTTTGGGGAAAATGAACCCAGTTTTTGGGGAAAAAACCCGATTTTAGGGAAATGAACCCAGTAATGGGGAAAAAACCTGATTTTGGGGAAAATGAACACAGTTTGGAGGGGAAAACTTGATTTGTGTGAAAATGCACCCAGTCTTTTGAAGAAAAAATGAGATTTTGGGGAAAATGAATCCAGTTTGGGAGGATAGAAGCTGATTATGGGGAAAATGAACCCAGTCTGGGGGGAAAAAAAAATTTTGTGGAAATAAAGCCAGTAATAGGGTAAAAAACCCGGATTTTGGGGAAAATGAACCCAGTTTGGGTGGAAAAAAACCGATTTTGGGGAAAATGAACCCAGTTTTTGGGGAAAAAAACTGATTTTGGGGAAATGAACCCAGTAATGGGGAAAAAACCTGATTTTGGGGAAAATGAACACAGTTTGGAGGGGAAAACTTGATTTTTGTGAAAATGCACCCAGTCTTTTGAAGAAAAAATGAGATTTTGGGGAAAATGAACCCAGTTTGGGAGGATAGAAGCTGATTATGGGGAAAATGAAACCAGTCTGGGGGGAAAAAAAAAACATTTTGTGGAAATAAAGCCAGTAATAGGGTAAAAAAACCGGATTTTGGGGAAAATGAACCCAGTTTGGTGGGGAAAACCCAATTTGTAGGGAAATAAACCCAGTTTTGTGTAAAAAATATATTTTGGGGAAAATGAACCCAGTAATGGGGAAAAATCCTGACTTTGGTGAAAATGAACCAAGTGCGGAGTGGAAATAGAAGATTTTGAGGAAAATGAACTCAGTTTGGAGAGGACAACATGATTTGTGTGAAAACGTACCCAGTTTTGGTTGTTAATAGGGATTTTGTGAAAAATGAACCTAATTTCGGAGAAAAAAATGATGTTTATGCGGAAAATGAACCCATTTTTGGGGGAAAAATCCATTTTTAAGGAAAATCAACCCAATTTTTTGGGGAAAAATCCATTTTTAAGGAAAAGGAACCCAGGTTTGGGGAAAAAAATTATTTTGGGGAAAATGAAACCAGTAATCGGGTGAAAAAACAGAATTTATGGGAAAATGAACAGAGTTTGGGGGGGGGGGAACCAACTTGTAGGGAAATGAACCGAGTTTTGCTCGAAAAAAATCGACTTTGGGGAAAATCAACCCAGTTTGGGTGGAAAAAAACCGATTTTGGGTAAAATGAACCCAGTTTTTGGGGATAAAACCCGATTTTGGGGAAATGAACACAGTTTGGGAGGATAGAAGCTGATTATGGGGAAAATGAAACCAGTTTGGGGGGAAAAAAACATTTTTGATGAAAATGAACCCAGTTTTGAAGGAAAAAAATATTTTGGGGAAACAAAGCCAGTAACTGGTTCAAAAATCCATATTTTGGGGAAAATGAACACAGTTTGGTGGGGAAAACCCGATATGTAGGGAAATAAACCCAGTTTTGGTGGAAAAAAAAATATTTTGGGGAAAATGAACCCAGTTTTTTGGTGGAAAAATTTTTTTGGGGGGAAATGAATACAGTAATGGGGGAAAATCCTGATTTTGGGGAATGTGAACCAAGTGCGGAGTGGAAATAGAAGATTTTGAGGAAAATGAACTCAGTTTGGAGAGGACATCCTGATTTGTGTGAAAATGTACCCAGTTTTGGGGGTTAATAGGGATTTTGTGGAAAATGAACCTAGTTTCGGAGGAAAAAAATGCTGATTATGCGGAAAATGAACCCAAGCTTCAGCTGCAAACATTACGTTGTTCAGGAGACAAATATTACATTGGTCCGGAGACACCGCCTTCTCTTACCGGCTAGCTCTTTAAAGTGAAGCCGTTCGGAAAGCTGCCTCTCGCCGCGGTTCTACAGACATCCCGGCAGGCTGCTTCTTGCCTCCCTGACGAACAGTCTTTTCCGATTTCTAGCATCATATTAAAGCGCATCCACAGCAGTCTAAAATCTTGCCTCCTACCCATCCCCGAATTTTCTATTTTGGAAATGTTTTAGCATGACATTTCATCTCCTAACAATGTATTTAAAAGACAAATAATCGGATGATCTATTCGTGTTCAAGGATGACAGATCCCTTTTTTCCTGTCCGTCCCCTTCAGCCTCTGCAAACTGTTTCTGCTGAAACGTCTTACCACAGCCAGCAGCGAATTCACACACATTCTCTGAACTGCACGGTTTTGTTTTTCCTCCAAGGGAGAGAAGTTACTAACCCCTTGATTTTAAAGAATCCTGGAATTTCCTTCCATGAATAGCTGCCAGAAGAGAAAGCCTTTTAGCGGCAGGGTATTCTTCTCTCGAAGGCTTACATATATACAGGCAAAGAGTGGAGCTGCTCTTGCTTTCTTGAGCAGCCTTCACCGCGTTTCCCCGGCTTTCACACCAGATTCCGGCTGCAAACATTACATTGGTCCGGAGACAGCGCCTTCTCTTACCGGCTGGCTCTCTTAACTGAAACTGCTCAGAAAGCTGTCTCTGGCCGCGGTTCCACAGACATCTCGGCAGTCTGCTCCTTGCCTCTCTGAGGAACAGTCATTTCAGATATCTAGCATCACATCACAGCGCATGCACCTGAGTCTAAAATCTTTCTCTCTTATAAAGTTGCTATTTCTGAAATGTTTTAGCATGACTTTTCATCTTCTAACAATGTAATTAAAGGGAAAATTACAGGTGATCTGCTCGTGCTTTAAGGACGAGGGATCCCTGTTTTCTAGTGTAGTCTCATCAGCCTCTGCAAACTCTTTCTACTGAAACAGCAGGCAGGGAATCCACAGCACATTCTCTGAACGGCACAGTTTTGTGTTCTCCAAAGGAGAGCAGAAACTAACACCTTGATTTTACAGAATCATGGAATGTTCTTCCATGAATCGCTGCTAGAAGAGAAAGCATTTTAGCGGCAGGGTATTCCTCTCTCGAAGGCTGACAAATACAGGCAAACAGTGGAGCTGCTCTTGCTTTCTTGAGCAGCCTTCACAGTGTTGCCCCGGCTTTCACAGTAGGCTTCAGCTGCAAACATTACGTTGTTCGGGAGACAGTGCCTTCTCTTACCGGCTAGCTCTCTAAAGTGAAGCCGTTCGGAAAGCTGCCTCTCGCCGCGGTTCTACAGACATCCCGGCAGGCTGCTTCTTGCCTCCCTGACAAACAGTCTTTTCCGATTTCTAGCATCATATTAAAGCGCATCCACAGCAGTCTAAAATCTTGCCTCCTACCCACCCCCGAATTTTCTATTTTGGAAATGTTTTAGCATGACATTTCATCTCCTAACAATGTATTTAAAAGACAAATAATCGGATGATCTGTACGTGTTCAAGGACGACAGATCCCTTTTTTCCTGTCCGTCCCCTTCAGCCTCTGCAAACTGTTTCTGCCGAAACGTCTTACCACAGCCGGCAGCGAATCCATAATTCATTGAACTGCATGGTTTTGTTTTTCCTCCAAGGGCGAGCAGAAATTAACTACTTGATTTTAAAGAATCCTGGAATTTCCTTCCATGAATAGCTGCCAGAAGAGAAAGCATTTTAGCGGCAGGATATTCTTCTCTCGAAGGCTGACAAATACAGGCAAACAGTGGAGCTGCTCTTGCTTTCTTGAGCAGCCTTCACAGCGTTTCCCGGCTTTCACAATAGGCTTCAGCTGCAAACATTATGTTGTTCGGGAGACAGTGCCTTCTCTTACCGGCTAGCTCTCTAAACTGAAGCCGGTCGGAAAGCTGCCTCTCGCCGCGGTTCTACAGACATGCCGGCAGTCTTGTTCTTGCCTCCCTGACGAACAGTCATTTCAAATTTTGGGAGAAATGAACCCAGTTTGGGAGGAAAAAAGCTGATTATGGGGAAAATGAAGCCGGTTTGTGGGGAAAAACCCGTTTTTGACTAAAATAAACCCAGTTATGGGGAAAATGCACCCAGTAATGGTGAAAAAAACTGATTATGGAGAAAATGAAGAGAGTTTGGGGGGGAACACAATTTGTAGGGAAAGGAACACAGTTAAGGTGAAATAAACATATTCTGTGGAAAATGAACCCAGAGTGGAGGGGAAAACATGATTTGTGTAAATATGCAACCAGTTTTTGGGGAAAAAAGAGATTTTTGGGAAAATGAACCCAGTTTTTTGGGAAAAAACCCGATTTTGGGGAAATGAACCCAGTAATGGGGAAAAAAACTGATTTTGGGGGAAATGAACACAGTTTGGAGGGGAAAACTTGATTTGTGTTAAAATGCACCCAGTTTTTTGAAGAAAAAAGGATTTTTGTGGAAAATGAAAAAAGTTCCGGAGGAAAAAAGCTGGTCATGGGTATAATGAAATCAGTTTTGGGGGGAAAAAAAAGCCGTTTTTGATGAAAATGACCCCAGTTTTGGGGGAAAAAAGAGATTTTGGGAAAATGAACCCAGTTAAGGGGAGAAACACTGATTATAGGGAAAATGAACCCGATTTGGCGGGAAACCCAGTTTTTAGAGAAGTTTTGGTGGAAAAAAACCCGATTTTGTACAAAATTAACCCAGTGTGGAGAGGAAATAGAGGATTTGGGGGAAAATGAACACTCTTTTGGGGGTAAAACCGCGTTTTTGAGGCAAACGAACCCAATTTTGGTGGAAAAAACATATTTTGGGGAATATGATCCCAGTAATTATTTAAAAAAACCCGGATTATGGGGAAAATGAACAAAATGAAATTTGGGGGGAGGGGGAAACCAAGTTTGTAGGGTAATGAACCCAATTTTGTGGAAAAAAACAGATTTAGGGGAAAATGAACCCAGATTGGGAGGAAAAAAGATTATGGGGAAAATGAACCCAGTTTTGGGAGGAAAAACCCGTTTTTGAGGAAAATAAACCCAGTTTTGGGGGAAAAAAAGATTTTGGGGAAATGAACCCAGTAATTGGGAAAAAAACACGGATTTTGGGGAAAATAAACACAATTTAATCGTGAAAATCCAATCTGTAGGGAAATGAACCCAGTTTTGCTGGAAAAATACAAATTTTGAGGAAACTGAGGGTTTTTTCTACCCCCCCCCGACTGAATTCATTTTCCCTAAAATCTGGTGTTTTCCTCCCAAATTGGGTTCATTTTCCCCAAAATACTTTTTTATCTCTCCAAAACTGGCTGCATTTCCACACAAATCAGGTTTTCCCCTCCAAACTGATTACATTTTCCAAAAACCTTCTATTTCCACTCCACACTGGGTTCATTTTCCCCAAAATAATTTTTTTTCCCCATTACTGGGTTCATTTCCCCAAAATCGGGTTTTTTTTCCACCAAAACTGAGTTCATTTTACCAAAATCGTTTCCCCCCCCCCCCCCCCCCCCAAAACTGGCTGCATTTTCACACAAATGAGATTTTCCCCTCCAAACTGATTTCATTTTCCCCCTAATCCGGGTTTATTTCCCAATTACTGGGTTCATTTCCCCAAAATAATTTTTCCCCCAAAGCACGGTTCATTTTCTCCAAAATCGGGTTTTTTCCACCAAAACTGGGTCCATTTACCTACAAGTTGGGTTTTCCCCCCAAACTGTGTTCATTTTCCCCCAGATTAGAGTTTTTTACAAAATTTTACAAAATTACTGTTTTAATTTTCCCCAAAATCACTTCCCCCCCCCAAACTGGGTGCATTTTCACACCAATCAGGTTTCCCCCCCCAAACTGGGTTAATTTTCACCATAATCAGCTTCTTTCCTCCCAAACTCGGTTCATTCCCCTACAAGTTTGTTCCACCCCGCAAACTTTGTTCATTTTCCCCAAAATTCGAGTTTTTTCACCCAATTACAGGGTTCATTTTCCCAACATAATTTTTTTCCCCAAAACTGGGTTCATTTTCCTTAAAAATGGGTTTTTCTGCCAAAACTGGGTTCATTTTCCGCATAATCAGCTTTTTTCCTCCGAAACTAGGTTCATTTTCCACAAAATCCTTATTTCCCTCCAAAACTGGGTTCATTTTCACACAAATCAGGTTTCCCCCTCAAAATAGTGTTCATTTTCCCCAAAATCTTCTATTTCCACTCCACACTTGGTTCATTTTCCCCAAAAACATTTTTTCCCCCAAAATTGCGTCCATTTTCCCTAAATTCGCGTTCTTTTTCCACCAAAACTCTCTTCATTTCCCTAGAAGTTGTTTTTTTCCCCCAAAACTGTGTTCATTTTCCCCAAAATTCGGAATTTTACCGAATTACTGGGTTCGTTTTCCTCAAAATAATTGTGTTCCCCAAAACTGGGTTCATTTTCTGCATAATCAGCTTTTTCCTCTGAAACCGGGTTCATTTTCCACAAAATTCGGGAAATGAATTGAGTGCTGGTGGAAAAAAACTCACTTTGGGGAAAATGAACCCAGTTAGGGAAGAAAAACTCCGATTTTGGGGAAAATGAACCAAGTGCGGAGTGGAAAGAGAAGATTTTGAGGAAAATGAAATCAGTTAGGACAACCTGATTTGTGTGAAAACGTACCCAGTTTTGGTTGTTAATAGGGATTTTGTGAAAAATGAACCTAATTTTGGAGAAAAAAATGCTGATTATGCGGAAAATGAACCCAGTTTTGGGGGAAAAAAACATTTTTAAAGGAAAATCAACCCAATTTTGGGGGAAAAATCCATTTTTAAGGAAAATGAACCCAGTTTTGGGGAAAAAAATTATTTTGGGGAAAATGAACCCAGTAATTGGGTAAAAAACCAGAATTTTTGGGAAAATGGACAGAGTTTAGGGGGGGGGGAACAAACTTGTAGGGAAATGAACCGAGTTTTGCTCGAAAAAAAACGACTTTGGGGAAAATCAACCCAGTTTGGGTGGAAAAAAACGATTTTGGGGAAAATGAACCCAGTTTTTGGGGAAAACACCCGATTTTGGGGAAATGAACCCAGTAATGGGGAAAAAAACTGATTTTGGGGAAAATGAACACAGTTTGGAGGGGAAAACTTGATTTGTGTGAAAATGCACCTAGTCTTTTGAAGAAAAAATGAGATTTTGGGGAAAATGAACCCAGTTTGGGAGGATAGAAGCTGATTATGGGGAAAATGAACCCAGTCTGGGGGGAAAAAAACATTTTGTGGAAATAAAGCCAGTAATAGGGTAAAAAACCCGGATTTTGGGGAAAATGAACCCGGTTTGGTGGGGAAAACCCAATTTGTAGGGAAATAAACCCAGTTTTGTGTAAAAAATATATTTTGGGGAAAATGAACCCAGTAATGGGGAAAAATCCTGACTTTGGTGAAAATGAACCAAGTGCGAAGTGGAAATAGAAGATTTTGAGGAAAATGAACTCAGTTTGGAGAGGACAACCTGATTTGTGTGAAAACGTACCCAGTTTTGGTTGTTAATAGGGATTTTGTGAAAAATGAACCTAATTTCGGAGAAAAAAATGCTGATTATGCGGAATATGAACCCAGTTTTGGGGGAGAAATCCATTTTTAAGGAAAATCAACCCAGTTTTGGGGGGAAAATCCATTTTTAAGGAAAATGAACCCAGTTTTGGGGAAAAAAATTATTTAGGGGAAAATGAACCCAGTAATCGGGTAAAAAAACCAGAATTTTTGGGAAAATGAACAGAGTTTGGGGGGGGGAACAAACTTTTAGGGAAATGAACCGAGTTTTGCTCGAAAAAAACCGACTTTGGGGAAAATCAACCCAGTTTGGGTGGAAAAAAACCGATTTTGGGGAAAATGAACCCAGTTTTTGGGGAAAACACCCGATTTTGGGGAAAATGAACACAGTTTGGGAGGATAGAAGCTGATTATAAGGAAAATGAACCCAGTTTGGGGTAAAAAAACATTTTGTGGAAATACAGCCAGTAATAGGGTAAAAACCCCGGATTTGGGGGAAAATGAACCCAATTTGGTGGGGAAAACCCAATTTGTAGGGAAATAAACCCAGTTTTGTGGAAAAATATATTTTGGGGAAATGAACCCAGTAATGGGGAAAAAACCTGATTTTGGGGAAAATGAACACAGTTTGGGAGGATAGAAGCTGATTATGGGGAAAATGAAACCAGTTTGGGGGGAAAAAACCATTTTTGATGAAAATGAACCCAGTTTTGAAGGAAAAATAGATTTTGGGGAAACAAAGCCAGTAACCGGTTCAAAAATCCATATATTGGGGAAAATGAACACAGTTTGGTGGGGAAAACCCGATATGTAGGGAAATAAACCCAGTTTTGGTGGAAAAAACATATTTTGGGGAAAATGAACCCAGTTTTTTGGGGGAAAAATTTTTTTTGGGGGAAAATGAACACAGTAATGGGGGAAAATCCTGATTTTGAGGAAAGTGAACCAAGTGCGGAGTGGAAATAGAAGATTTTGAGGAAAATGAACTCAGTTAGGATAGGACAACCTGATTTATGTGAAAACGTACCCAGTTTTGGTTGTTAATAGGGATTTTGTGGAAAATGAACCTAATTTCGGAGAAAAAAATGCTGATTATGCAGAAATTGAACCCAGTTTTGGGGGAAAAAATCCATTTTTAAGGAAAATAAACCCAGTTTTGGGGGAAAAAATCCATTTTTAAGGAAAATGAACCCAGTTTTGGGGAAAAAAATTATTTTGGGGAAAATGAACCCAGTAATCGGGTAAAAAAACAGAATTTTTGGGAAAATGAACAGAGTTTGGGTGGGGGAACCAACTTGTAGGGAAATGAACCGAGATTTGCTCGGAAAAAAACGACTTTGGTGAAAATCAACCCAGTTTGGGTGGAAAAAAACCCGATTTTGGGGAAAATGAACCCAGTTTTTGGGGAAAAAACCCGATTTTGGGGATATGAACCCAGTAATGCAGAAAAAAACCGATTTTGGGGGAAAAGAACACAGTTTGGGAGGATAGAAGCTGATTATAAGGAAATAGAACCCAGTTTGGGGGGAAAAAAACATTTTGTGGAAATACAGCCAGTAATATGGTAAAAAACACGGATTTTGGGGAAAATGAACCCAGTTTGGTGGGGAAAACCCAATTTGTAGGGAAATAAACCCAGTTTTGTGGAAAAAATATATTTTGGGGAAAATGAACACAGTAATGGGGAAAAAACCTGATTTTGGGGAAAATGAGCACGGTTTGGGAGGAAAGAAGCTGATTATGGGGAAAATGAAGCCAGTTTGGGGGGAAAAAAACATTTTTGATGAAATAGAACCCAGTTTTGAAGGAAAAAAAATTTTGGGGAAACAAAGCCAGTAACTGGTTCAAAAATCCATATTTTGGGGGAAATGAACACAGTTTGGTGGAGAAAACCCGATATGTAGGGAAATAAACCCAGTTTTGGTAGAAAAAAACATATTTTGGGGAAAATGAACCCAGTTTTTTAAGGGAAAAATTTTTTTTGGGGGAAAAAGAACACAGTAATGGGGGAAAATCCTGATTTTGGGGAAAGTGAACCAAGTGCGGAGTGGAAATAGAAGATTTTGAGGAAAATGAACTCAGTTTGGAGAGGACATCCTGATTTGTGTGAAAATGTACCCAGTTTTAGGGGTTAATAGGGATTTTGTGGAAAATGAACCCAGTTTTGGGGAAAAAAATTATTTTGGGGAAAATGAACCCAGTAATCGGGTAAAAAAACGGAATTTTTGGGAAAATGAACAGAGTTTGGGTGGGGGAACCAACTTGTAGAGAAATGAACCGAGTTTTGCTCGAAAAAAACCGACTTTGGGGAAAATCAACCCAGTTTGGGTGGAAAAAACCGATTTTGGGGAAAATGAACCCAGTTTTTGGGGAAAAAACCCGATTTTGGGGAAATGAACCCAGTAATGGGGAAAAAACCTGATTTTGGGGAAAATGAATACAGTTTGGAGGGGAAAACTTGATTTGTGTGAAAATGCACCCAGTCTTTTGAAGAAAAAATGAGATTTTGGGGAAAATGAACCCAGTTTGGGAGGATAGAAGCTGATTATGGGGAAAATGAACCCAGTCTGGGGGGAAAAAAAAATTTTGTGGAAATAAAGCCAGTAATAGGGTAAAAAACCCGGATTTTGGGGAAAATGAACCCAGTTTGGGTGGAAAAAAACCGATTTTGGGGAAAATGAACCCAGTTTTTGGGGAAAAAAAAACTGATTTTGGGGAAATGAACCCAGTAATGGGGAAAAAAACTGATTTTGGGGAAAATGAACACAGTTTGGAGGGGAAAACTTGATTTGTGTAAAAATGCACCCAGTCTTTTGAAGAAAAAATGAGATTTTTGGGGAAAATGAAAAAAGTTCTGGAGGAAAAAAGCTGGTCATGGGTATAATGAACCCAGTTTTGGGGAAAAAAAAAGCCGTTTTTGATGAAAATGACCCCAGTTTTGGGGGAAAAAAAGAGATTTTGGGAAAATGAACCCAGTTATGGGGAGGAAAACTGATTATGGGGAAAATGAACCCAATTTGGTGGGAAACCCAGTTTTTAGAGAAGATTTGGTGGAAAAAAACCCCGATTTTGTAGAAAATTAACCCAGTGTGGAGAGGAAATAGAGGATTTTGGGGAAAACGAACACTCTTTTGGGGGTAAAACCGCGTTTTTGAGGAAAACGAACCCAATTTTGGTGGAAAAAACATATTATGGGGAATATGATCCCAGTAATTATTTAAAAAAACCCGGATTATGGGGAAAATGAACACAGTTTGGGGGGGGGGGGAGGGGGAAACCAAGTTTGTAGGGAAATGAACCCAATTTTGTAGAAAAAAACAGATTTAGGGGAAAATGAACCCAGATTGGGAGGAAAAAAGATTATGGGGAAAATGAACCCAGTTTCGGGAGGAAAAACCCGTTTTTGAGGAAAATAAACCCAGTTTTGGGGAAAAAAAGATTTTGGGGAAATAAACCCAATAATTGGGAAAAAAGCACGGATTTTGGAGAAAATGAACACAGTTTGGTCGTGAAAACCCAATCTGTAGGGAAATGAACCCAGTTTTGCTGGAAAAAACAAATTTTGAGGAAACTGAGGGTTTTTTCTCCCCCACCGACCTGATTCATTTTCCCTAAAATCGGGTGTTTTCCTCCCAAATTGGGTTCATTTTCCCCAAAATACTTTTTTATCCCTCCAAAACTGGCAGCATTTCCACACAAATCAGGTTTTCCCCTCCAAACTGATTACATTTTCCAAAAATCTTCTATTTCCACTCCACACTGGGTTCATTTTCCCCAAAATCATTTTTTTCCCCATTACTGGGTTCATTTCCCCAAAATCGGGTTTTTTCCACCAAAACTGAGTTCATTTTACCAAAATCGTTTTCCCCCCCCCCCCCTCAAAACTGGCTGCATTTTCACACAAATGAGATTTTCCCCTCCAAACTGATTTCATTTTCCCCCTAATCCGGGTTTATTTCCCAATTACTGGGTTCATTACCCCAAAATAATTTTTCCCCCAAAGCACGGTTCATTTTCTCCAAAATCGGGTTTTTTCCACCAAAACTGGGTCCATTTACCTACAAGTTGCGTTTTCCCCCCAAACTGTGTTCACTTTCCCCCAGATTAGGGTTTTTTTACAACATTTTACAGAATTACTGGGTTAATTTTCCCCAAAATCACTTCCCCCCCCCCAAAATTGGGTGCATTTTCGCACAAATCAGGTTTCCCCCCCCCAAACTGTGTTAATTTTCACCATAATCAGCTTCTTTCCTCCCAAACTCGGTTCATTTCCCTACAAGTTTGTCCCCCCCCGCAAACTTTGTTCATTTTCCCAAAAATTATTATTTTGGGGAAAATTAACCCAGTAATCGGGTAAAAAACCAGAATTTTTGGGAAAATGAACAGAGTTTGGTGGAGGTGGAACCAACTTGTAGGGAAATGAACCGAGTTTTGCTCGAAAAAAACGACTTTGGGGAAAATGAACCCAGTTTGGGTGGAAAAAATCCGATTTTTGGGGAAATGAACCCAGTAATGGGGGAAAAAACTGATTTTGGGGAAAATGAACATGGTTTGGAGGGGAAAACTTGATTTGTGTGAAAATGCACCCAGTCTTTTGAAGAAAAAATGAGATTTTGGGGAAAATGAACCCAGTTTGGGAGGATAGAAGCTGATTATGGGGAAAATGAAACCAGTCTGGGGGGAAAAAAAAAACATTTTGTGGAAATAAAGCCAGTAATAGGGTAAAAAACCCGGATTTTGGGGAAAATGAACCCAGTTTGGTGGGAAAACCCAATTTGTAGGGAAATAAACCCAGTTTTGTGGAAAAAATATATTTTGGGGAAAATGAACCCAGTAATGGGGAAAAAATCCTGACTTTGGTGAAAATGAACCAAGTGCGGAGTGGAAATAGAAGATTTTGAGGAAAATGAAATCAGTTTGGAGAGGACAACCTGATTTGTGTGAAAACGTACCCAGTTTTGGTTGTTAATAGGGATTTTGTGAAAAATGAACCTAATTTCGGAGAAAAAAATGCTGATTATGCGGAAAATGAACCCCGTTTTGGGGGAAAAATCCATTTTTAAGGAAAATGAACCCAGTTTTGGGGAAAAAAATTATTTTGGGGAAAATGAACCCAGTAATCGGGTAAAAAACCAGAATTTTTGGGAAAATGAACAGAGTTTGGGGGGGGGAACCAACTTGTAGGGAAATGAACCGAGTTTTGCTCGAAAAAAATCGACTTTGGGGAAAATCAACCCAGTTTGGGTGGAAAAAAAACCGATTTTGGGGAAAATGAACCCAGTTTTTGGGGAAAAAACCCGATTTTGGGGAAATTAACCCAGTAATGGAGATAAAACCCGATTTTGGGGAAAATGAGCCCGGTTTGGGAGGAAAGAAGCTGATTATGGGAAAAATGAGTTTGATTATGGGAAAAAACCAGTTTGGGGGGAAAAAACATTTTTGATGAAAATGAACCCAGTTTTGAAGGAAAAAAAAAGATTTTGAGGAAACAAAGCCAGTAACTGGTTCAAAAATCCATATTTTGGGGAAAATGAACACAGTTTGGTGGGGAAAACCCGATATGTAGAAAATAAACCCAGTTTTGGTAGAAAAAACATATTTTGGGGAAAATGAACCCAGTTTTTTTGGGAAAAATTTTTTTGGGGGGAAATGAACACAGTAATGGGGGAAAATCCTGATTTTGGGGAAAGTGAACCTAGTGCGGAGTGGAAATAGAAGATTTTGAGGAAAATGAACTCAGTTTGGAGAGGACAACCTGATTTGTGTGAAAACATACCCAGTTTTGGTTGTTAATAGGGATTTTGTGAAAAATGAACCTAGTTTCTGAGGAAAAAATGCTGATTATGCGGAAAATGAACCCAGTTTTGGGGGAAAAAATCCATTTTTAAGGAAAATCAACCCAGTTTTGGGGAAAAAAATTATTTTGGGGAAAATGAACCCAGTAATCGGGTAAAAAACCAGAATTTTTGGGAAAATGAACAGAGTTTGGGGGGGGGGGAACCAACTTGTAGGGAAATGAACCGAGTTTTGCTCGAAAAAAACCGACTTTGGGGAAAATCAACCCAGTTTGGGTGGAAAAAAACCGATTTTGGGGAAAATGAACCCAGTTTTTGGGGAAAAAACCCGATTTTAGGGAAATGAACCCAGTAATGGGGAAAAAACCTGATTTTGGGGAAAATGAACACAGTTTGGAGGGGAAAACTTGATTTGTGTGAAAATGCACCCAGTCTTTTGAAGAAAAAATGAGATTTTGGGGAAAATGAATCCAGTTTGGGAGGATAGAAGCTGATTATGGGGAAAATGAACCCAGTCTGGGGGGAAAAAAAAATTTTGTGGAAATAAAGCCAGTAATAGGGTAAAAAACCCGGATTTTGGGGAAAATGAACCCAGTTTGGGTGGAAAAAAACCGATTTTGGGGAAAATGAACCCAGTTTTTGGGGAAAAAAACTGATTTTGGGGAAATGAACCCAGTAATGGGGAAAAAACCTGATTTTGGGGAAAATGAACACAGTTTGGAGGGGAAAACTTGATTTTTGTGAAAATGCACCCAGTCTTTTGAAGAAAAAATGAGATTTTGGGGAAAATGAACCCAGTTTGGGAGGATAGAAGCTGATTATGGGGAAAATGAAACCAGTCTGGGGGGAAAAAAAAAACATTTTGTGGAAATAAAGCCAGTAATAGGGTAAAAAAACCGGATTTTGGGGAAAATGAACCCAGTTTGGTGGGGAAAACCCAATTTGTAGGGAAATAAACCCAGTTTTGTGTAAAAAATATATTTTGGGGAAAATGAACCCAGTAATGGGGAAAAATCCTGACTTTGGTGAAAATGAACCAAGTGCGGAGTGGAAATAGAAGATTTTGAGGAAAATGAACTCAGTTTGGAGAGGACAACATGATTTGTGTGAAAACGTACCCAGTTTTGGTTGTTAATAGGGATTTTGTGAAAAATGAACCTAATTTCGGAGAAAAAAATGATGTTTATGCGGAAAATGAACCCATTTTTGGGGGAAAAATCCATTTTTAAGGAAAATCAACCCAATTTTTTGGGGAAAAATCCATTTTTAAGGAAAAGGAACCCAGGTTTGGGGAAAAAAATTATTTTGGGGAAAATGAAACCAGTAATCGGGTGAAAAAACAGAATTTATGGGAAAATGAACAGAGTTTGGGGGGGGGGGAACCAACTTGTAGGGAAATGAACCGAGTTTTGCTCGAAAAAAATCGACTTTGGGGAAAATCAACCCAGTTTGGGTGGAAAAAAACCGATTTTGGGTAAAATGAACCCAGTTTTTGGGGATAAAACCCGATTTTGGGGAAATGAACACAGTTTGGGAGGATAGAAGCTGATTATGGGGAAAATGAAACCAGTTTGGGGGGAAAAAAACATTTTTGATGAAAATGAACCCAGTTTTGAAGGAAAAAAATATTTTGGGGAAACAAAGCCAGTAACTGGTTCAAAAATCCATATTTTGGGGAAAATGAACACAGTTTGGTGGGGAAAACCCGATATGTAGGGAAATAAACCCAGTTTTGGTGGAAAAAAAAATATTTTGGGGAAAATGAACCCAGTTTTTTGGTGGAAAAATTTTTTTGGGGGGAAATGAATACAGTAATGGGGGAAAATCCTGATTTTGGGGAATGTGAACCAAGTGCGGAGTGGAAATAGAAGATTTTGAGGAAAATGAACTCAGTTTGGAGAGGACATCCTGATTTGTGTGAAAATGTACCCAGTTTTGGGGGTTAATAGGGATTTTGTGGAAAATGAACCTAGTTTCGGAGGAAAAAAATGCTGATTATGCGGAAAATGAACCCAAGCTTCAGCTGCAAACATTACGTTGTTCAGGAGACAAATATTACATTGGTCCGGAGACACCGCCTTCTCTTACCGGCTAGCTCTTTAAAGTGAAGCCGTTCGGAAAGCTGCCTCTCGCCGCGGTTCTACAGACATCCCGGCAGGCTGCTTCTTGCCTCCCTGACGAACAGTCTTTTCCGATTTCTAGCATCATATTAAAGCGCATCCACAGCAGTCTAAAATCTTGCCTCCTACCCATCCCCGAATTTTCTATTTTGGAAATGTTTTAGCATGACATTTCATCTCCTAACAATGTATTTAAAAGACAAATAATCGGATGATCTATTCGTGTTCAAGGATGACAGATCCCTTTTTTCCTGTCCGTCCCCTTCAGCCTCTGCAAACTGTTTCTGCTGAAACGTCTTACCACAGCCAGCAGCGAATTCACACACATTCTCTGAACTGCACGGTTTTGTTTTTCCTCCAAGGGAGAGAAGTTACTAACCCCTTGATTTTAAAGAATCCTGGAATTTCCTTCCATGAATAGCTGCCAGAAGAGAAAGCCTTTTAGCGGCAGGGTATTCTTCTCTCGAAGGCTTACATATATACAGGCAAAGAGTGGAGCTGCTCTTGCTTTCTTGAGCAGCCTTCACCGCGTTTCCCCGGCTTTCACACCAGATTCCGGCTGCAAACATTACATTGGTCCGGAGACAGCGCCTTCTCTTACCGGCTGGCTCTCTTAACTGAAACTGCTCAGAAAGCTGTCTCTGGCCGCGGTTCCACAGACATCTCGGCAGTCTGCTCCTTGCCTCTCTGAGGAACAGTCATTTCAGATATCTAGCATCACATCACAGCGCATGCACCTGAGTCTAAAATCTTTCTCTCTTATAAAGTTGCTATTTCTGAAATGTTTTAGCATGACTTTTCATCTTCTAACAATGTAATTAAAGGGAAAATTACAGGTGATCTGCTCGTGCTTTAAGGACGAGGGATCCCTGTTTTCTAGTGTAGTCTCATCAGCCTCTGCAAACTCTTTCTACTGAAACAGCAGGCAGGGAATCCACAGCACATTCTCTGAACGGCACAGTTTTGTGTTCTCCAAAGGAGAGCAGAAACTAACACCTTGATTTTACAGAATCATGGAATGTTCTTCCATGAATCGCTGCTAGAAGAGAAAGCATTTTAGCGGCAGGGTATTCCTCTCTCGAAGGCTGACAAATACAGGCAAACAGTGGAGCTGCTCTTGCTTTCTTGAGCAGCCTTCACAGTGTTGCCCCGGCTTTCACAGTAGGCTTCAGCTGCAAACATTACGTTGTTCGGGAGACAGTGCCTTCTCTTACCGGCTAGCTCTCTAAAGTGAAGCCGTTCGGAAAGCTGCCTCTCGCCGCGGTTCTACAGACATCCCGGCAGGCTGCTTCTTGCCTCCCTGACAAACAGTCTTTTCCGATTTCTAGCATCATATTAAAGCGCATCCACAGCAGTCTAAAATCTTGCCTCCTACCCACCCCCGAATTTTCTATTTTGGAAATGTTTTAGCATGACATTTCATCTCCTAACAATGTATTTAAAAGACAAATAATCGGATGATCTGTACGTGTTCAAGGACGACAGATCCCTTTTTTCCTGTCCGTCCCCTTCAGCCTCTGCAAACTGTTTCTGCCGAAACGTCTTACCACAGCCGGCAGCGAATCCATAATTCATTGAACTGCATGGTTTTGTTTTTCCTCCAAGGGCGAGCAGAAATTAACTACTTGATTTTAAAGAATCCTGGAATTTCCTTCCATGAATAGCTGCCAGAAGAGAAAGCATTTTAGCGGCAGGATATTCTTCTCTCGAAGGCTGACAAATACAGGCAAACAGTGGAGCTGCTCTTGCTTTCTTGAGCAGCCTTCACAGCGTTTCCCGGCTTTCACAATAGGCTTCAGCTGCAAACATTATGTTGTTCGGGAGACAGTGCCTTCTCTTACCGGCTAGCTCTCTAAACTGAAGCCGGTCGGAAAGCTGCCTCTCGCCGCGGTTCTACAGACATGCCGGCAGTCTTGTTCTTGCCTCCCTGACGAACAGTCATTTCAAATTTTGGGAGAAATGAACCCAGTTTGGGAGGAAAAAAGCTGATTATGGGGAAAATGAAGCCGGTTTGTGGGGAAAAACCCGTTTTTGACTAAAATAAACCCAGTTATGGGGAAAATGCACCCAGTAATGGTGAAAAAAACTGATTATGGAGAAAATGAAGAGAGTTTGGGGGGGAACACAATTTGTAGGGAAAGGAACACAGTTAAGGTGAAATAAACATATTCTGTGGAAAATGAACCCAGAGTGGAGGGGAAAACATGATTTGTGTAAATATGCAACCAGTTTTTGGGGAAAAAAGAGATTTTTGGGAAAATGAACCCAGTTTTTTGGGAAAAAACCCGATTTTGGGGAAATGAACCCAGTAATGGGGAAAAAAACTGATTTAGGGAAAATGAACACAGTTTGGAGGGGAAAACTTGATTTGTGTTAAAATGCACCCAGTTTTTTGAAGAAAAAAGGATTTTTGTGGAAAATGAAAAAAGTTCCGGAGGAAAAAAGCTGGTCATGGGTATAATGAAATCAGTTTTGGGGGGAAAAAAAAGCCGTTTTTGATGAAAATGACCCCAGTTTTGGGGGAAAAAAGAGATTTTGGGAAAATGAACCCAGTTAAGGGGAGAAACACTGATTATGGGGAAAATGAACCCGATTTGGCGGGAAACCCAGTTTTTAGAGAAGTTTTGGTGGAAAAAAACCCGATTTTGTACAAAATTAACCCAGTGTGGAGAGGAAATAGAGGATTTGGGGGAAAATGAACACTCTTTTGGGGGTAAAACCGCGTTATTGAGGAAAACGAACCCAATTTTGGTGGAAAAAACATATTTTGGGGAATATGATCCCAGTAATTATTTAAAAAAACCCGGATTATGGGGAAAATGAACAAAATGAAGTTTGGGGGGAGGGGGAAACCAAGTTTGTAGGGTAATGAACCCAATTTTGTGGAAAAAAACAGATTTAGGGGAAAATGAACCCAGATTGGGAGGAAAAAAGATTATGGGGAAAATGAACCCAGTTTTGGGAGGAAAAACCCGTTTTTGAGGAAAATAAACCCAGTTTTGGGGGAAAAAAAGATTTTGGGGAAATGAACCCAGTAATTGGGAAAAAAACACGGATTTTGGGGAAAATAAACACAATTTAATCGTGAAAATCCAATCTGTAGGGAAATGAACCCAGTTTTGCTGGAAAAATACAAATTTTGAGGAAACTGAGGGTTTTTTCTACCCCCCCCCGACTGAATTCATTTTCCCTAAAATCGGGTGTTTTCCTCCCAAATTGGGTTCATTTTCCCCAAAATACTTTTTTATCTCTCCAAAACTGGCTGCATTTCCACACAAATCAGGTTTTCCCCTCCAAACTGATTACATTTTCCAAAAACCTTCTATTTCCACTCCACACTGGGTTCATTTTCCCCAAAATCCTTTTTTTTTCCCCATTACTGGGTTCATTTCCCCAAAATCGGGTTTTTTTCCACCAAAACTGAGTTCATTTTCCCAAAATCGTTGTTCCCCCCCCCCCCCCCCCCCTCAAAACTGGCTGCATTTTCACACAAATGAGATTTTCCCCTCCAAACTGATTTCATTTTCCCCCTAATCCGGGTTTATTTCCCAATTACTGGGTTCATTTCCCCAAAATAATTTTTCCCCCAAAGCACGGTTCATTTTCTCCAAAATCGGGTTTTTTCCACCAAAACTGGGTCCATTTACCTACAAGTTGGGTTTTCCCCCCAAACTGTGTTCATTTTCCCCCAGATTAGGGTTTTTTACAAAATTTTACAAAATTACTGTTTTAATTTTCCCCAAAATCACTTCCCCCTCCCAAACTGGGTGCATTTTCACACCAATCAGGTTTCCCCCCCCAAACTGGGTTAATTTTCACCATAATCAGCTTCTTTCCTCCCAAACTCGGTTCATTCCCCTACAAGTTTGTTCCCCCCCCAAACTTTGTTCATTTTCCCCAAAATTCGAGTTTTTTCACCCAATTACAGGGTTCATTTTCCCAACATAATTTTTTTCCCCAGAACTGGGTTCATTTTCCTTAAAAATGGGTTTTTCTGCCAAAACTCGGTTCATTTTCCGCATAATCAGCTTTTTTCCTCCGAAACTAGGTTCATTTTCCACAAAATCCTTATTTCCCCCCAAAACTGGGTTCACTTTCACACAAATCAGGTTTCCCCCTCAAAATAGTGTTCATTTTCCCCAAAATCTTCTATTTCCACTCGACACTTGGTTCATTTTCCCAAAATCGGGTTTTTTCCCCAAAAACTGGGTTCATTTTCCCCAAAATCGGATTTTTTCCACCCAAACTGGGTTGATTTTCCCCAAAGTCGGTTTTTTTCGAGCAAAACTCGGTTCATTTCTCTACAAGTTGGTTCCCCCCCCAAACTCTGTTCATTTTCCCAAAAATTCTGGTTTTTTACCCGATTACTGGGTTCATTTTCCCCAAAATATTTTTTTCCCCAAAACTGGGTACATTTTCCTTAAAAATGGATTTTTTTTTTCGAGCAAAACTGGGTTGATTTTCCTTAAAAATGGATTTTTTCCCCCAAAACTGGGTTCATTTTCCGCATAATCAGCATTTTTTCCTCGGAAACTAGGTTCATTTTCCACAAAATCCCTATTAACCCCTAAAACTGGGTACATTTTCACACAAATCAGGATGTCCTCTCCAAACTGAGTTCATTTTCCTCAAAATCTTCTATTTCTACTCCGCACTTGGTTCACTTTCCTCAAAATCAGGATTTTCCCCCATTACTGTGTTCATTTTCCCCCCCAAAAAAATTTTCCCTTAAAAAACTGGGTTCATTTTCCCCAAAATATGTTTTTTTCCACCAAAACTGGGTTTATTTCCCTACATATCGGGTTTTCTCCACCAAACTGTGTTCATTTCCCCCAAAATATGGATTTTTGAACCAGTTACTGGCTTTGTTTCCCCAAAATCTTTTTTTCCTTCAAAACTGGGTTCTATTTCATCAAAAATGTTTTTTTCCCCCCAAACTGGTTTCATTTTCCCCATAATCAGCTTCTTTCCTCCCAAACCGTGCTCATTTTCCCCAAAATCAGGTTTTTTCCCCATTACTGGGTTCATTTTCCCCAAAATATATTTTTTCCACAAAACTGGGTTTATTTCCCTACAAATTGGGTTTTCCCCACCAAACTGGGTTCATTTTCCCCAAAATCCGTGTTTTTTACCATATTACTGGCTGTATTTCCACAAAATGTTTTTTTCCCCCCAAACTGGGTTCTATTTCCTTATAATCAGCTTCTATCCTCCAAACTGTGTTCATTTCCCCCAAAATCAGGTTTTTTTCCCCATTACTGGGTTCATTTCCCCAAAATCGTGTTTTTTCCCCAAAAACTGGGTTCATTTTCCCCAAAATCGGGTTTTTTTCCACCCAAACTGGGTTGATTTTCACCAAAGTCGTTTTTTTCCGAGCAAATCTCGGTTCATTTCCCTACAAGTTGGTTCCCCCCCCCAAACTCTGTTCATTTTCCCAAAAATTCTGGTTTTTTACCCGATTACTGGGTTCATTTTCCCCAAAATAATTTTTTTCCCCAAAACTGGGTTCATTTTCCTTAAAAATGGATTTTTCCCCCAAAACTGGGTTTATTTTCCTTAAAAATGGATTTTTCCCCCAAAACTGGGTTCATTTTCCGCATAATCAGCATTTTTTCCTCCGAAACTAGGTTCATTTTCCACAAAATCCCTATTAACAACCAAAACTGGGTACGTTTTCACATAAATCAGGTTGTCCTCTCCAAACTGATTTCAATTTTCCTCAAAATCTTCTATTTCCACTCCGCACTTGGTTCACTTTCCCCAAAATCAGGATTTTCCCCCATTACTGTGTTCATTTTCCCCCAAAAAAAATTTTTCCCCCAAAAAACTGGGTTCATTTTCCTCAAAATATGTTTTTTCCACCAAAACTGTGTTTATTTCCCTACATATCGGGTTTTCCCCACCAAACTGTGTTCATTTCCCCCAAAATATGGATTTTTGAACCTGTTACTGGCTTTGTTTCCCCAAAATCTTTTTTTTTCCTTCAAAACTGGGTTCATTTTCATCAAAAATGTTTTTTTCCCCCAAAACTGGTTTCATTTTCCCCATAATCAGCTTCTTTCCTCGCAAACCGTGCTCATTTTCCCCAAAATCAGTTTTTTTCCCCATTACTGGGTTCATTTCCCCAAAATCGGGTTTTTTCCCCAAAAACTGGGTTCATTTTCCCCAAAATCGGTTTTTTCCACCCAAACTGGGTTGATTTTCCCCAAAGTCGGTTTTTTTCGAGCAAAACTCGGTTCATTTCTCTACAAGTTTGTTTCCCCATAATCAGCTTCTATCCTCCCAAACTGTGTTCATTTTCCCCAAAATCAGGTTTTTTCCCCATTACTGGGTTCATTTCCCCAAAATATATTTTTCCACAAAACTGGGTTTATTTCCCTACAAATTGTGTTTTCCCCACCAAATTGGGTTCATTTTCCCCAAAATCCGGGGTTTTTACCCTATTACTGGCTGTATTTCCACAAAATGTTTTTTTACCCCAAACTGGGTTCATTTTCCTTATAATCAGCTTCTATCCTCCCAAACTGTGTTCATTTCCCCCAAAATCGGGTGTTTTCCCCAAAAAATGGGTTCATTTTCCCCAAAATCGGTTTTTTTCCACCCAAACTGGGTTGATTTTCCCCAAAGTCGGTTTTTTTCGAGCAAAACTCGGTTCATTTCCCTACAAGTTTGTTCCCCCCCCCAAACTCTGTTCATTTTCACAAAAATTCTGTTTTTTTACCCAATTACTGGGTTCATTTTCCCCAAAATAATTTTTTTCCCCAAAACTGGGTTCATTTTCCTTAAAAATGGATTTTTCCCCCAAAACTGGGTTGATTTTCCTTTAAAAATGTTTTTTTCCCCCAAAACTGGGTTCATTTTCCGCATAATCAGCATTTTTTTCTCCAAAATTAGGTTCATTTTTTACAAAATCACTATTAACAACCAAAACTGGGTACGTTTTCACACAAATCAGGTTGTCCTCTCCTAACTGATTTCATTTTCCTCAAAATCTTCTCTTTCCACTCCGCACTTGGTTCATTTTCCCCAAAATCGGAGTTTTTCTTCCCTAACTGGGTTCATTTTCCCCAAAGTGAGTTTTTTTCCACCAGCACTCAATTCATTTCCCGAATTTTGTGGAAAATGAACCCGGTTTCAGAGGAAAAAGCTGATTATGCAGAAAATGAACCCAGTTTTGGGGAACACAATTATTTTGAGGAAAACGAACCCAGTAATTCGGTAAAATTCCGAATTTTGGGGAAAATGAACACAGTTTGGGGGGAAAAAAACAACTTCTAGGGAAATGAAGAGAGTTTTGGTGGAAAAAGAACGCGAATTTAGGGAAAATGGACGCAATTTTTGGGGAAAAAAATGTTTTTGGGGAAAATAAACCAAGTGTGGAGTGGAAATAGAAGATTTTGGGGAAAATGAACACTATTTTGAGGGGGAAACCTGATTTGTGTGAAAATGAACCCAGTTTTGGGGGGAAATAAGGATTTTGTGGAAAATGAACCTAGTTTCGGAGGAAAAAAGCTGATTATGCGGAAAATGAACCCGGTTTTGGCAGAAAAACCCATTTTTAAGGAAAATGAACCCAGTTTTGGGGAAAAAAATTATGTTGGGAAAATGAACCCTGTAATTGGGTGAAAAAACTCGAATTTTGGGGAAAATGAACAAAGTTTGGGGGGGGGAACAAACTTGTAGGGGAATGAACCGAGTTTGGGAGGAAAGAAGCTGATTATGGTGAAAATTAACCCAGTTTGGGGGGGGAAACCTGATTGGTGTGAAAATGCACCCAGTTTGGGGGGGGGGAAGTGATTTTGGGAAAAATTAAAACAGTAATTTTGTAAAATTTTGTAAAAAACCCTAATCTGGGGGAAAATGAACACAGTTTGGGGGGAAAACTCAACTTGTAGGTAAATGGACCCAGTTTTGGTGGAAAAAACCCGATTTTGGAGAAAATGAACCGTGCTTTGGGGGAAAAATTATTTTGGGGAAATGAACCCAGTAATTGGGAAATAAACCCGGATTAGGGGGGAAATGAAATCAGTTTGGAGGGGAAAATCTCATTTGTGTGAAAATGCAGCCAGTTTTGGGGGGGAGGGGGGGGGGGGGGGGAACGATTTTGGGAAAATGAACTCAGTTTTGGTGGAAAAAACCCGATTTTGGGGAAATGAACCCAGTGTGGAGTGGAAATAGAAGATTTTTGGAAAATGTAATCAGTTTGGAGGGGAAAACCTGATTTGTGTGGAAATGCAGCCAGTTTTGGAGGGATAAAAAAGTATTTTGGGGAAAATGAACCCAATTTGGGAGGAAAACACCCGATTTTAGGGAAAATGAATCCAGTCGGAGGGGGGAGAAAAAAAATCTCAGTTTCCTCAAAATTTGTATTTTTCCAGCAAAACTGGGTTCATTTCCCTACAGATTGGGTTTTCACGATTAAATTGTGTTTATTTTCCCCAAAATCCGTGTTTTTTTCCCAATTACTGGGTTCATTTCCCCAAAATCTTTTTTCCCCCCAAAACTGGGTTTATTTTCCTCAAAAACGGGTTTTTCCTCCAAAACTGGGTTCATTTTCCCCATAATCTTTCTTCCTCCCAATCTGGGTTCATTTTCCCCTAAATCTGTTTTTTTCCACAAAATTGGGTTCATTACCCTACAAACTTGGTTTCCCCCTCCCCCCAAACTTCATTTTGTTCATTTTCCCCATAATCCGGGTTTTTTTTAATAATTACTGGGATCATATTCCCCAAAATATGTTTTTTCCACCAAAATTGGGTTCGTTTTCCTCAAAAACGCGGTTTTACCCCCAAAAGAGTGTTCATTTTCCCCCAAATCCTCTATTTCCTCTCCACACTGGGTTAATTTTGTACAAAATCGGGTTTTTTTCCACCAAAACTTCTCTAAAAACTGGGTTTCCCGCCAAATCGGGTTCATTTTCCCTATAATCAGTGTTTCTCCCCTTAACTGGGTTCATTTTCCCAAAATCTCTTTTTTCCCCCAAAACAGGGGTCATTTTCATCAAAACGGCTTTTTTTTTTTCCCCCCAAAACTGGGTTCATTATACCCATGACCAGCTTTTTTCCTCCGGAACTTTTTTCATTTTCCACAAAAATCCTTTTTTCTTCAAAAAACTGGGTGCATTTTAACACAAATCAAGTTTTCCCCTCCAAACTGTGTTCATTTTCCCTAAATCAGTTTTTTTCCCCATTACTGGGTTCATTTCCCCAAAATCGGGTTTTTTCCGCAAAAACTGGGTTCATTTTCCCAAAAATCTCTTTTTTCCCCAAAAACTGGTTGCATATTTACACAAATCATGTTTTCCCCTCCACTCTGGGTTCATTTTCCACAGAATATGTTTATTTCACCTTAACTGTGTTCCTTTCCCTACAAATTGGGTTCCTCCCAAACTCTCTTCATTTTCTCCATAATCAGTTTTTTTCACCATTACTGGGTGCATTTTCCCCATAACTGGGTTTATTTTAGTTAAAAACGGGTTTTTCCCCACAAACCGGCTTCATTTTCCCCATAATCAGCTTTTTTCCTCCCAAACTGGGTTCATTTCTCCCAAAATCTGAAATGACTGTTCGTCAGGGAGGCAAGAAGAAGACTGCCGGCATGTCTGTAGAACCGCGGGCAGAGGCAGCTTTCCGACCGGCTTCAGTTTAGAGAGCTAGCCGGTAAGAGAAGGCACTGTCTCCCGAACAACATAATGTTTGCAGCTGAAGCCTACTGTGAAAGCCGGGAAACGCTGTGAAGGCTGCTCAAGAAAGCAAGAGCAGCTCCACTGTTTGCCTGTATTTGTCAGCCTTCGAGAGAAGAATATCCTGCCGCTAAAATGCTTTCTCTTCTGGCAGCTATTCATGGAAGGAAATTCCAGGATTCTTTAAAATCAAGTAGTTAATTTCTGCTCGCCCTTGGAGGAAAAACAAAACCATGCAGTTCAATGAATTGTGGATTCGCTGCCGGCTGTGGTAAGACGTTTCAGCAGAAACAGTTTGCAGAGGCTGAAGGGGACGGACAGGAAAAAAGGGATCTGTCATCCTTGAACACGAACAGATCATCCGATTATTTGTCTTTTAAATACATTGTTAGGAGATGAAATGTCATGCTAAAACATTTCCAAAATAGAAAATTCGGGGATGGGTAGGAGGCAAGATTTTAGACTGCTGTGGATGCGCTTTAATATGATGCTAGAAATCGGAAAAGACTGTTCGTCAGGGAGGCAAGAAGCAGCCTGCCGGCATGTCTGTAGAACCGCGGCGTGAGGCAGCTTTCCGAACGGCTTCACTTTAGAGAGCTAGCCGGTAAGAGAAGGCGGTGTCTTCGGACCAATGTAATATTTGTCTCCTGAACAACGTAATGTTTGCAGCTGAAGCTTGGGTTCATTTTCCGCATAATCAGCATTTTTTTCCTCCGAAACTAGGTTCATTTTCCACAAAATCCCTATTAACCCCCAAAACTGGGTACATTTTCACACAAATCAGGATGTCCTCTCCAAACTGAGTTCATTTTCCTCAAAATCTTCTATTTCCACTCCGCACTTGGTTCACTTTCCCCAAAATCAGGATTTTCCCCCATTACTGTATTCATTTCCCCAAAAAAAAATTTTTCCCCCAAAAAACTGGGTTAATTTTCCCCAAAATATTTTTTTTTCCACCAAAACTGGGTTTATTTCCCTACATATCGGGTTTTCCCCACCAAACTGTGTTCATTTTCCCCAAAATATGGATTTTTGAACCAGTTACTGGCTTTGTTTCCCCAAAATATTTTTTTCCTTCAAAACTGGGTTCATTTTCATCAAAAATGTTTTTTTCCCCCCCAAACTGGTTTCATTTTCCCCATAATCAGCTTCTATCCTCCCAAACTGTGTTCATTTCCCCAAAATCGGGTTTTATCCCCCCAAACTGGGTTCATTTTACCCAAAATCGGTTTTTTTCCACCCAAACTGAGTTGATTTTCCCCAAAGTCGATTTTTTTCGAGCAAAACTCGGTTCATTTCCCTACAAGATGGTTCCCCCCCCCCCCAAACTCTGTTCATTTTCCCATAAATTCTGTTTTTTCACCCGATTACTGGTTTCATTTTCCCCAAAATAATTTTTTTCCCCAAACCTGGGTTCCTTTTCCTTAAAAATGGATTTTTCCCCAAAAAATTGGGTTGATTTTCCTTAAAAATGGATTTTTCCCCCAAAAATGGGTTCATTTTCCGCATAAACATCATTTTTTTCTCTGAAATTAGGTTCATTTTTCACAAAATCCCTATTAACAACCAAAACTGGGTACGTTTTCACACAAATCATGCTGTCCTCTCCAAACTGAGTTCATTTTCCTCAAAATCTTCTATTTCCACTCCGCACTTGGTTCATTTTCACCAAAGTCAGGATTTTTCCCCATTACTGGGTTCATTTTCCCCAAAATATATTTTTTCCACAAAACTGGGTTTATTTCCCTACAAATTGGGTTTTCCCCACCAAACTGGGTTCATTTTCCCCAAAATCCGGGTTTTTTACCCTATTACTGGCTTTATTTCCACAAAATGTTTTTTTTTTCCCCCCAGACTGGTTTCATTTTCCCCATAATCAGCTTCTATCCTCCCAAACTGGGTTCATTTTCCCCAAAATCTCATTTTTTCTTCAAAAGACTGGGTGCATTTTCACACAAATCAAGTTTTCCCCTCCAAACTGTGTTCATTTTCCCCAAAATCAGTTTTTTTCCCCATTACTGGGTTCATTTCCCCAAAATCAGATTTTTTCCCCAAAAACTGGGTTCATTTTCCCCAAAATCAGTTTTTTTCCACCCAAACTGGGTTCATTTTCCCCAAAATCCGGGTTTTTTACCCTATTACTGGCTTTATTTCCACAAAATTTTTTTTCCCCCCCAGACTGGGTTCATTTTCCCCATAATCAGCTTCTATCCTCCCAAACTGGGTTCATTTTCCCCAAAATCTCATTTTTTCTTCAAAAGACTGGGTGCATTTTCACACAAATCAAGTTTTCCCCTCCAAACTGTGTTCATTTTCCCCAAAATCAGGTTTTTTCCCCATTACTGGGTTCATTTCCCTAAAATCGGGTTTTTTCCCCAAAAACTGGGTTCATTTTCCCCAAAATCGGTTTTTTTCCACCCAAACTGGGTTGATTTTCCCCAAAGTCGGTTTTTTTCGAGCAAAACTCGGTTCATTTCCCTACAAGTTGGTTCCCCCCCCCCCAAACTCTGTTCATTTTCCCAAAAATTCTGTTTTTTTACCCGATTACTGGGTTCATTTTCCCCAAAATAATTTTTTTCCCCAAAACTGGGTTCATTTTCCTTAAAAATGGATTTTCCCCCCAAAACTGGGTTGATTTTCCTTAAAAATGGATTTTTTCCCCCAAAACTGGGTTCATTTTCCGCATAATCAGCATTTTTCCTCAGAAACTAGGTTCATTTTTCACAAAATCCCTATTAACAACCAAAACTGGGTACGTTTTCACACAAATGAGGATGTCCTCTCCAAACTGATTTCAATTTTCCTCAAAATCTTCTATTTCCACTCCGCACTTGGTTCACTTTCCCCAAAATCAGGATTTTCCCCCATTACTCTGTTCATTTCCCCCAAAAAAAATTTTTCCCAAAAAAACTGGGTTCATTTTCCCCAAAATATGTTTTTTCTACCAAAACTGGGTTTATTTCCCTACATATCGGGTTTTCCCCACCAAACTGTGTTCATTTTCCCCAAAATATGGATTTTTGAACCACTTACAGGCTTTGTTTCCTCAAAATCTTTTTTTTTCCTTCAAAACTGGGTTCATTTTCATCAAAAATGTTTTTTTCCCCCCAAACTGGTTTCATTTTCCCCATAATCAGCTTCTTTCCTCCCAAACCGTGCTCATTTTCCCCAAAATCAGGTTTTATCCCCATTACTGGGTTAATTTCCCCAAAATCGGTTTTTTTCCCCAAAAACTGGTTTCATTTTCCCCAAAATAGTTTTTTTCCACCCAAACTGGGTTGATTTTCCCCAAAGTCGGTTTTTTTTCGAGCAAAACTCGGTTCATTTCCCTACAAGTTGGTTCCCCCCCTCCAAACTCTGTTCATTTTCCCCAAAATTCTGGTTTTTTACCCGATTACTGGGTTCATTTACCCAAAATATTTTTTTTCCCCAAAACTGGATTCATTTTCCTTAAAAATTGATTTTTTCCCCCCAAAACTGGGTTGATTTTCCTTAAAAATGGTTTTCCCCCCCAAAACTGGGTTCATTTTCCGCATAATCAGCATTTTTTTCTCCGAAATTAGGTTCATTTTTCACAAAATCCCTATTAACAGCCAAAACTGGGTACGTTTTCACACAAATCAGGTTGTCCTCTCCAAACTGAGTTCATTTTCCTCAAAATCTTCTATTTCCACTCCGCACTTGGTTCATTTTCACCTTAGTCAGGATTTTTCCCCATTACTGGGTTCATTTTCCCCAAAATATATTTTTTCCGCAAACCTGGATTTATTTCCCTACAAATTGGGTTTTCCCCACCAAACTGGGTTCATTTTCCCAAAATCCGGGTTTTTTACCCTATTACTGGCTTTATTTCCACAAAATGTTTTTTTCCCCTCAGACTGGTTTCATTTTCCCCATAATCAGCTTCTATCCTCCCAAACTGGGTTCATATTCCCCAAAATCCTTTTTTTCTTCAAAAAACTGGGTGCATTTTCACATAAATCAAGTTTTCCCCTCCAAACTGTGTTCATTTTCCCCAAAATCAGTTTTTTTCCCCATTACTGGGTTCATTTCCCCAAAATCAGGGTTTTTTTCCCCAAAAACTGGGTTCATTTTCCCCAAAATCGGTTTTTTTTCCACCCAAACTGGGTTGATTTTCCCCAAAGTCGGTTTTTTTCGAGCAAAACTTGGTTCATTTCCCTACAAGTTGGTTCCCCCCCCAAACTCTTTTCATTTTCCCAAAAATTCTGGTTTTTTACCCGATTACTGGGTTCATTTTCCCCAAAATATTTTTTTTCCCCAAAACTGGGTTCATTTTCCTTAAAAATGAATTTTTCCCCCAAAACTGGGTTGATTTTCCTTAAAAATGGATTTTTTCCC
>JAUMJJ010000463.1:0-37540 GCA_033556795.1 Tapera naevia | reverse complement strand
AAATGAGATTTTCCCCTCCAAACTGATTTCATTTTCCCCAAATCCGGGTTTATTTCCCAATTACTGGGTTCATTTCCCCAAAATAATTTTTTCCCAAAGCACAGTTCATTTTCCCCAAAATCGATTTTTTTCCACCAAAACAGAGACCATTTACCTACAAGTTGGGTTTTCCCCCCAAACTGTGTTCATTTTCCCCCAAATTAGGGTTTTTTTACAAAATTTTACAAAATTACTGGGTTAATTTTCCCCAAAATCACTTCCCCCCCCAAACTGGATGCATTTTCATACAAATCAGGTTTTTCCCCCCCAAACTGGGTTAATTTTCACCATAATCAGCTTCTTTCCTCCCAAACTCGGTTCATTTCCCTTCAAGTTGGTTTCCTCCGCCCAAAACTTTGTTCATTTTCCCCAAAATTCGAATTTTTTAACCCAATTACTGGGTTCATTTTCCCAAAATATTTTTTTTCCCCAAAACTGGGTTCATTTTCCTTAAAAACGGGTTTTTCTGCCAAAACTGGGTTCATTTTCCACATAATCAGCATTTTTCCTCCGAAACTAGGTTCATTTTCCACAAAATCCTTATTTCCCCCCAAACTGGGTTTATTTTCACACAAATCAGGTTTTCCCCTCAAAACAGTATTCATTTTCCCCAAAATCTTCTATTTCCACTCCACACTTGGTTCATTTTCCCCAAAAACAGATTTTTCCCCCAAAACTGGGTCCATTTTCCCTAAATTCGGGTTTTTTTCCACCAAAACTCGGTTCATTTCCCTAGAAGTTGGTTTTTCCCCCCCAAACTTTGTTCATTTTCCCCAAAATTCGGGGTTTTTTTACCCAATTACTGGGTTCGTTTTCTCCAAAATAATTGTTTTCCCCAAAACTGGGTTCATTTTCTGCATAATCAGTTTTTCCCTCTGAAACTGGGTTCATTTTCCACAAAATTCGGGAAATGAACTGAGTTTTGGTGGAAAAAAACTGACTTTGGGGAAAATGAACCCAGTTAGGGAGGAAAAAATCCGATTTTGGGGCAAATTACCCCAATTATGGGGGAAAAAAAAATAATTTTCGGGAAATGAACCCAGTAATTGGAAAACCCGGATTCTGGGGAAAATGAACACAGTTTGGGAGGAAAGAAGCTGATTATGGGGAAAATGAAACCAGTTTTGGGGGAAAAAAACATTTTTGGTGAAAATGAACCCAGTTTTGAAGGAAAAAAAAAGATTTTGGGGAAATAAAGCCAGTAACTGGTTCAAAAATCCATATGTTGGGGAAAATGAACACAATTTGGTGGGGAAAACCCGATATGTAGGGAAATAAACCCATTTTTGGTGGAAAAAACATATTTTGAGGAAAATGAACCCAGTTTTTTTTGGGGAAAAAATTATTTTGGGGGAAATGAACCCAGTTTGGGAGGAGAGAAGCTGATTATGGGGGAAATGAACCCAGTTTGGGGGGGAAAAATATTTTGTGGAAATAAAGCCAGTAATTGGGTAAAAACCCCGGATTTTGGAGAATAATGAACCCAGTCTGGTGGGGAAAACCCAATTTGTAGGGAAATAAACCCAGTTTTGTGGAAAAAAATATATTTTGGGGAAAATGAACGCAGTAATGGGGAAAAATCCTGATTTTGGGGAAAATGAACCAAGTGCGGAGTGGAAATAGAAGATTTTGAGGAAAATGAAATCAGTTTGGAGGGGACAACCTGATTTGTGTGAAAATGTACCCAGTTTTGGGGGTTAATAGGGATTTTCTGGAAAATGAACCTAGTTTTGGAGGGAAAAAAATGCTGATTATGCGGAAAATGAACCCAGTTTTGGGGGGAAAATCCATTTTTAAGGAAAATGAACCCAGTTTGGGGGAAAAAAATTATTTTGGGGAAAATGAACCCAGTAATCGGGTAAAAAACCCGATTTTTTTGGAAAATGAACAGAGTTTGGGGGGGGGGAACCAACTTGTAGGGAAATGAACCGAGTTTTGCTCGAAAAAAACCAACTTTGGGGAAAATCAACCCAGTTTGGGAGGGAAAAAAACGATTTTGGGGAAAATGAACCCAGTTTTGGGGGAAAAAACCCGATTTTGGGGAAATGAACCCAGTAATGGGGAAAAAAACCTGATTTTGGGGAAAATGAACACTGTTTGGAGGGGAAAACTTGATTTGTCTGAAAATGCACCCAGTGTTTTGAAGAAAAAAAGGATTTTGGGGAAAATGAACCCAGTTTGGGAGGATAGAAGCTGATTATGGGGAAAATGAACCCAGTTTGGGGGAGAAAAAATGTTTTGTGGAAATAAAGCCAGTAATTGGGTAAAAACCCCGGATTTTGGAGAAAAATGAACCCAGTCTGGTGGGGAAAACCCAATTTGTAGGGAAATAAACCCAGTTTTGTGGAAAAAATATATTTTGGGGAAAATGAACGCAGTAATGGGGAAAAATCCTGATTTTGGGGAAAATGAACCAAGTGCGGAGTGGAAATAGAATATTTTGAGGAAAATGAAATCAGTTTGGAGGGGACAACCTGATTTGTGTGAAAATGTACCCAGTTTTGGGGGGGGGGGGGAAGGATTTTGTGGAAAATGAACCTAGTTTTGGAGGAAAAAATCTGATTATGCGGAAAATGAACCCCTTTTGGGGGGAAAAATGATTTTGGGGGAAATGAACGCAGTAATTGGGTAAAAAACTCTAATTTGGGGGAAAATGGAACCAGTTTGGTAGGGAAAACCAAATTTGTAGGGAAGTGAACCCATTTTTGGTGGAAAAAAACATATTTTGGGGAAAATGGACACAGTTTTGGGGGGAAAAAATGATTTTGGGGAAAATGAACCCAGTAATGGGGAAAAAAATGATTTTGGGGAAAATGAACCCAGTGTGGAATGGAAATAGAAGATTTTGGGGAAAATGAAATCAGATAGGAGGGGAAAACCTGATTTTTGTGAAAATGAACTGAGTTTTGGGGGGAAATAGGGATTTTATGTAAAATGAACCTATTTTCGGAGGAAAAAAGCTGATTATGTGGAAAATGAACCCAGTTTTGCGGAAAAACCTGTTTTCAAGGAAAATGAACCCAGTTTTGGGGAAAAAAATGATTTTGGGGAAAATGAACACAGTTTGTTGGGGAAAACCTAATATGTAGGGAAATAAACCCAGTTTTGGTGGAAAAAACATATTTTGGGGAAAATGAACCCAGTTTTGGGGTAAAAAAATGATTTTTGGAAAAATTAACCCACTTTGTGAGAAAAACCCCTGATTTTGGAGAAAATGAACCCAGTAATGGGGAAAAATCCTGATTTTGGGGAAAATGAACCAAGTGCGGAGTGGAAATAGAAGGTTTTGAGGAAAATGAAATCAGTTTGGATGGGACAACCTGATTTGTGTGAAAATGTACCCAGTTTTGGGGGTTAATAGGGATTTTGCGGAAAATGAACCTAGTTTCGGAGGAAAAATACTGATTATACGGAAAATGAACACAGTTTGGGGGGAAAAAAAACGTTTTTAAGGAAAATGAACCCAGTTTTTGGGGAAAAAATTATTTTGGGGAAAATGAACGCAGTAATTGGGTAAAAAAACCCGAATTTTGGGGAAAATCAGCAGAGTTGGGGGGGGGGGGAAGACTTGTAGAGAAATGAACCGACTTTTGCTGTAAAAAAACCGACTTTGGGGAAAATCAACCCAGTTTGGAAGGAAAAAATCCGATTTTGGGGAAAATGAACACTGGAGGGGAAAACTAGATTTGTGTGAAAATGCACCCAGTGTTTTGTGGAAAAAAAGGATTTTGGGGAAAATGAACCCAGTTTAGGAAGAAAGAAGCTGATTATGGGGAAAATTAACCCAGTTTGGAGGGGATAACCCGTTTTTGATTAAAATGAACCCAGTTTTGAGGGAAAAAAAATTTTTTGGGAAATAAAGCCAGTAATTGGGGCTTCTCCAAAACAACCAGGTTTTGGAGAAAATGAACACAATTTGGTGGGGAAAACCCAACATTTAGGGAAATAAACCCAGTTTTGGTGGAAAAAAAACATATTTTGGGGAAAATGAACACAGTTTTGGGGGAAAAAATGATTTTGGGGAAAATGAACCCAGTAATGGAGAAAAAATCCTGATTTTGGGGAAAATGAACCCAGTGTGGAGTGGAAATTGAAGATTTTGGGGAAAATGAAATCAGTTTGGAGGGGAAAACCTGATTTGTGTGAAAATGTACCCAGGTTTTGGGGGAGAAAAAGGATTTTGGGTAAAATGAACCCAGTGTGGAGTGGAAATAGAAGATTTTGGGGAAAATGAAATCAGTTTGGAGGGGAACACCTGATTTTGGAGAAAAAGCATCCAGTTTTGGGGGGAAATAAGGATTTTGTGGAAAATGAATATAGTTTCGGAGGATAAAAACTATTTATGCAGAAAATGAACCCAGTTTTGGGTAAAAAACCCGTTTTTAAGGAAAATGAACCCAATTTTGGGGAAAAAAAATTATTTTTGGGAAAATGAACCCAGTAATTGGGTAAAAAACCCGAATTTTGGGGAAAATGAACCCCGTTTGGGAGGAAAAAAACCCGATTATGGGAAAAATGAACCCAGATTTGGGGAAAAAATTATTTTGAGGAAAATGAAATCAGTTTTGGGAAAAAAATTATTTTGGGGAAAATGAACCCAGTAATGGGGAAAAAAACCTGATTTTGGGGAAAATGAACCCAGTGTTTCAGAGGAAATAGAAGATTTTGGGGAAAAAAAATCAAAAATTCACCAAAAATTACACCAAAAATTTCACCAAAATCATTATTTCCCTCCCAAAACTGGATTCATTTCCCCCAAAATCAGATTTTTTCCTCCCAAACCGGGTTCATTTTCCCCAAAATCCTATTTTTCCCCCAAAACTGGGTGCATATTCACACAAATCAGGTTTTCCCCTCCTAAAACGGTTCATTTTCCACAAAAGCTTCTATTTCCACTCCACACTGGGTTCATTTTCCCCTTAATCAGGGTTTATTCCCAATTACTGTGTTCACTTTCTCAAAAATCCTTTTACCCCCCCCCCCCCCCCCCCAAAAATGGGTTCATTTATCTCAAAAACTAACCCCTTGATTTTAAAGAATCCTGGAATTTCCTTCCATGAATAGCTGCCAAAGAGAAAGCTTTTTACCGGCAGGGTATTCCTCTCTCGAAGGCTAACAAATACAGGCAAAGAGAGGATCTGTACCTGCTTTCTTGAGCAGCCTTCACAGTGTTTCCCCGGCTTTCACACCACATTCCGGCTGCAAACATTACGTTGGTCCGGAGACAGCGCCTTCTCTTGCCGGCTGGCTCTCTAAACTGAAACCGCTCAGAAAGCTGTCTCTGGCCGCGGTTCCACAGACATCTCGGCTGTCTGCTCCTTGCCGCTCTGAGGAGCAGTCATTGAAGATATCTAGCATCACATCACAGCGCATGCAGATGAGTCTAAAATCTTTCTCTCTTAGAAACTTGCTATTTAAGAAAATTGTTTTAGCATGACTTTTCATCTTCTAACAATGTAATTAAAAGGAATATTATCAGATGATCTGCTCCGTGCTTCAAGGACGAGGGATCCCTGTTTTCCAGTGTAGTCTCATCAGCCTCTGCAAACTCTTTCTACTGAAACAGCAGGCAGGGAATCCACAGCACATTCTCTGAACGGCACGGTTTTGTGTTTCTCCAAAGGAGAGCAGAAACTAACCCCTTGATTTTAAAGAATCACAGAATGTTCTTCCATGAATCGCTGCTAGAAGAGAAAGCATTTTAGCGGCAGGGTATTCCTCTCTCGAAGGCTGACAAATACAGGCAAACAGTCGAGCTGCTTTTGTTTGGTTGCGCAGCCTTCACAGTGTAGCCCCGGCTTTCACAGTAGGCTTCAGCTGCAAACATTACGTTGTTCGGGAGACAGTGCCTTCTCTTACCGGCTAGCTCTCTAAACTGAAGCCGGTCGGAAAGCTGCCTCTCGCCGCGGTTCTACAGACATCCCGGCGGTCTGCTGCTTGCCTCCCTGACGAACAGTCTTTTCCGATTTCTAGCAGCATATTAAAGCGCGTCCACAGCACTCTAAAATCTTGCCTCCTACCCACCCCCGAATTTTCTATTTTGGAAATGTTTTAGCATGACATCTAATCTCCTAACAATGTATTTAAAAGACAAATAATCGGATGATCTGTTCGTGTTCAAGGACGAGAGATCCCTTTTTTTCCTGTCCATTCCCTTCAGCCTCTGCAAACTGTTTCTGCTGAAACTTGTTACAACAGCCGGCAGCGAATTCACACACATTCTCTGAACTGCACGGTTTTGTTTTTCCTCCAAGGGAGTGCAGAAACTAACCCTTTGAATTTAAAGAATCCTGGAATTTCCTTCCATGAATAGCTGCCAGAAGAGAAAGCTTTCTACCGGCAGGGTATTCCTCTCTCGAAGGCTTACAAATACAGGCAAAGTGAGGATCTGCTCCTGCTTTCTTGAGCAGCCTTCACAGTGTTTCCCCGGCTTTCACACCACATTCGGGCTGCAAACATTACGTTGGTCCGGAGACAGCGCCTTCTCTTACCGGCTAGCTCTCTAAACTGAAGCCGGTCGGAAAGCTGCCTCTGCCCGCGGTTCTAAAGACATCCCGGCGGTCTTCTTCTTGCCTCCCTGACGAACAGTCATTTCAGATTTTGGGAGGAATTAACCCAGTTTGGGAGAAAAAAAACTGATTATGGGGAAAATTAAGCCAGTTTGTGGGGAAAAAGCCGTTTTTGAATATAATAAACCCAGTTATAGGGAAAATGAACCAGTAATGGGGAAAAAACCGATTATGGGGAAAATGAACAGAGTTTGGGGGGGGGAAACCCATTTTGTAGGGAAAGGAACACAGTTAAGGTGGAAAGAAACAGATTCTGTGGAAAATGAAATTGTAGGGAAATGAACCCAGTTTTGCTGGAATAAAACATATTTTGTGGAAAATGAGGGTTTTTTTCTCCCCCCGACTGGATTCATTTTCCCCAAAATCGGGTTTTTTTCCTCCCAAATTGGGTTCTTTTTTCCCCAAATCCTTTTTTCCCACAAAAACTGGGTGCATTTTCACACAAATCAGGTTTTCCCCTCCAAACTGATTACATTTTCCAAAAATCTTCTATTTCCACTCCACACTGGGTTTATTTTCCCCAAAATCATTTTTTTCCCCATTACTGGATTCATTTCCCCAAAATCGTTTTTTTTCCACCAAAATTGAGTTCATTTTCCCGAAATCGTTTCCCCCCCTCCCCTCCCCCAAAAAAAACTGGCTGCATTTTCACACAAATGAGATTTTCCCCTCCAAACTGATTTCATTTTCCCCCAAATCCGGGTTTATTTCCCAATTACTGGGTTCATTTCCCCAAAATAATTTTTTCCCAAAGCACTCTTCATTTTCCCCAAAATCGATTTTTTTCCACCAAAACAGAGACCATTTACCTACAAGTTGGGTTTTCCCCCCAAACTGTGTTCATTTTCCCCCAAATTAGGGTTTTTTACAAAATTTTACAAAATTACTGGGTTAATTTTCCCCAAAATCACTTCCCCCCCCCAAACTGGATGCATTTTCATACAAATCAGGTTTTTCCCCCCCAAACTGGGTTAATTTTCACCATAATCAGCTTCTTTCCTCCCAAACTCGGTTCATTTCCCTTCAAGTTGGTTTCCTCCGCCCAAAACTTTGTTCATTTTCCCCAAAATTCGAATTTTTTAACCCAATTACTGGGTTCATTTTCCCAAAATATTTTTTTTCCCCAAAACTGGGTTCATTTTCCTTAAAAACGGGTTTTTCTGCCAAAACTGGGTTCATTTTCCACATAATCAGCATTTTTCCTCCGAAACTAGGTTCATTTTCCACAAAATCCTTATTTCCCCCCAAAACTGGGTTTATTTTCACACAAATCAGGTTTTCCCCTCAAAACAGTATTCATTTTCCCCAAAATCTTCTATTTCCACTCCACACTTGGTTCATTTTCCCCAAAAACAGATTTTTCCCCCAAAACTGGGTCCATTTTCCCTAAATTCGGGTTTTTTTCCACCAAAACTCGGTTCATTTCCCTAGAAGTTGGTTTTTCCCCCCCAAACTTTGTTCATTTTCCCCAAAATTCGGGTTTTTTACCCAATTACTGGGTTCGTTTTCTCCAAAATAATTGTTTTCCCCAAAACTGGGTTCATTTTCTGCATAATCAGTTTTTCCCTCTGAAACTGGGTTCATTTTCCACAAAATTCGGGAAATGAACTGAGTTTTGGTGGAAAAAAACTGACTTTGGGGAAAATGAACCCAGTTAGGGAGGAAAAAATCCGATTTTGGGGCAAATTACCCCAATTATGGGGGAAAAAAAAATAATTTTCGGGAAATGAACCCAGTAATTGGAAAACCCGGATTCTGGGGAAAATGAACACAGTTTGGGAGGAAAGAAGCTGATTATGGGGAAAATGAAACCAGTTTTGGGGGAAAAAAACATTTTTGGTGAAAATGAACCCAGTTTTGAAGGAAAAAAAAAGATTTTGGGGAAATAAAGCCAGTAACTGGTTCAAAAATCCATATGTTGGGGAAAATGAACACAATTTGGTGGGGAAAACCCGATATGTAGGGAAATAAACCCATTTTTGGTGGAAAAAACATATTTTGAGGAAAATGAACCCAGTTTTTTTGGGGAAAAAATTATTTTGGGGGAAATGAACCCAGTTTGGGAGGAGAGAAGCTGATTATGGGGGAAATGAACCCAGTTTGGGGGGGAAAAATATTTTGTGGAAATAAAGCCAGTAATTGGGTAAAAACCCCGGATTTTGGAGAAAAATGAACCCAGTCTGGTGGGGAAAACCCAATTTGTAGGGAAATAAACCCAGTTTTGTGGAAAAAAATATATTTTGGGGAAAATGAACGCAGTAATGGGGAAAAATCCTGATTTTGGGGAAAATGAACCAAGTGCGGAGTGGAAATAGAAGATTTTGAGGAAAATGAAATCAGTTTGGAGGGGACAACCTGATTTGTGTGAAAATGTACCCAGTTTTGGGGGTTAATAGGGATTTTCTGGAAAATGAACCTAGTTTTGGAGGGAAAAAAATGCTGATTATGCGGAAAATGAACCCAGTTTTGGGGGGAAAATCCATTTTTAAGGAAAATGAACCCAGTTTGGGGGAAAAAAATTATTTTGGGGAAAATGAACCCAGTAATCGGGTAAAAAACCCGATTTTTTTGGAAAATGAACAGAGTTTGGGGGGGGGGAACCAACTTGTAGGGAAATGAACCGAGTTTTGCTCGAAAAAAACCAACTTTGGGGAAAATCAACCCAGTTTGGAGGGAAAAAAACGATTTTGGGGAAAATGAACCCAGTTTTGGGGGAAAAAACCCGATTTTGGGGAAATGAACCCAGTAATGGGGAAAAAAACCTGATTTTGGGGAAAATGAACACTGTTTGGAGGGGAAAACTTGATTTGTCTGAAAATGCACCCAGTGTTTTGAAGAAAAAAAGGATTTTGGGGAAAATGAACCCAGTTTGGGAGGATAGAAGCTGATTATGGGGAAAATGAACCCAGTTTGGGGGAGAAAAAATGTTTTGTGGAAATAAAGCCAGTAATTGGGTAAAAACCCCGGATTTTGGAGAAAAATGAACCCAGTCTGGTGGGGAAAACCCAATTTGTAGGGAAATAAACCCAGTTTTGTGGAAAAAATATATTTTGGGGAAAATGAACGCAGTAATGGGGAAAAATCCTGATTTTGGGGAAAATGAACCAAGTGCGGAGTGGAAATAGAAGATTTTGAGGAAAATGAAATCAGTTTGGAGGGGACAACCTGATTTGTGTGAAAATGTACCCAGTTTTGGGGGGGGGGGGGAAGGATTTTGTGGAAAATGAACCTAGTTTTGGAGGAAAAAATTTGATTATGCGGAAAATGAACCCCTTTTGGGGGGAAAAATGATTTTGGGGGAAATGAACGCAGTAATTGGGTAAAAAACTCTAATTTGGGGGAAAATGGAACCAGTTTGGTAGGGAAAACCAAATTTGTAGGGAAGTGAACCCATTTTTGGTGGAAAAAACCATATTTTGGGGAAAATGGACACAGTTTTGGGGGGAAAAAATGATTTTGGGGAAAATGAACCCAGTAATGGGGAAAAAAATGATTTTGGGGAAAATGAACCCAGTGTGGAATGGAAATAAAAGATTTTGGGGAAAATGAAATCAGATAGGAGGGGAAAACCTGATTTTTGTGAAAATGAACTGAGTTTTGGGGGGAAATAGGGATTTTATGTAAAATGAACCTATTTTCGGAGGAAAAAAGCTGATTATGTGGAAAATGAACCCAGTTTTGCGGAAAAACCTGTTTTCAAGGAAAATGAACCCAGTTTTGGGGAAAAAAATGATTTTGGGGAAAATGAACACAGTTTGTTGGGGAAAACCTAATATGTAGGGAAATAAACCCAGTTTTGGAGGAAAAAACATATTTTGGGGAAAATGAACCCAGTTTTGGGGTAAAAAAATGATTTTTGGAAAAATTAACCCACTTTGTGAGAAAACCCCCTGATTTTGGAGAAAATGAACCCAGTAATGGGGAAAAATCCTGATTTTGGGGAAAATGAACCAAGTGCGGAGTGGAAATAGAAGGTTTTGAGGAAAATGAAATCAGTTTGGATGGGACAACCTGATTTGTGTGAAAATGTACCCAGTTTTGGGGGTTAATAGGGATTTTGCGGAAAATGAACCTAGTTTCGGAGGAAAAATACTGATTATACGGAAAATGAACACAGTTTTGGGGGAAAAAAAACGTTTTTAAGGAAAATGAACCCAGTTTTTGGGGAAAAAATTATTTTGGGGAAAATGAACGCAGTAATTGGGTAAAAAAACCCGAATTTTGGGGAAAATCAGCAGAGTTGGGGGGGGGGGAAGACTTGTAGAGAAATGAACCGACTTTTGCTGTAAAAAAACCGACTTTGGGGAAAATCAACCCAGTTTGGGAGGAAAAAATCCGATTTTGGGGAAAATGAACACTGGAGGGGAAAACTAGATTTGTGTGAAAATGCACCCAGTGTTTTGTGGAAAAAAAGGATTTTGGGGAAAATGAACCCAGTTTAGGAAGAAAGAAGCTGATTATGGGGAAAATTAACCCAGTTTGGAGGGGATAACCCGTTTTTGATTAAAATGAACCCAGTTTTGAGGGAAAAAAAAATTTTTTGGGAAATAAAGCCAGTAATTGGGGCTTCTCCAAAACAACCAGGTTTTGGAGAAAATGAACACAATTTGGTGGGGAAAACCCAACATTTAGGGAAATAAACCCAGTTTTGGTGGAAAAAAACATATTTTGGGGAAAATGAACACAGTTTTGGGGGAAAAAATGATTTTGGGGAAAATGAACCCAGTAATGGAGAAAAAATCCTGATTTTGGGGAAAATGAACCCAGTGTGGAGTGGAAATTGAAGATTTTGGGGAAAATGAAATCAGTTTGGAGGGGAAAACCTGATTTGTGTGAAAATGTACCCAGTTTTTGGGGGAGAAAAAGGATTTTGGGTAAAATGAACCCAGTGTGGAGTGGAAATAGAAGATTTTGGAGAAAATGAACACTGTTTGGAGGGGAACACCTGATTTTGGAGAAAAAGCATCCAGTTTTGGGGGGAAATAAGGATTTTGTGGAAAATGAATATAGTTTCGGAGGATAAAAACTATTTATGCAGAAAATGAACCCAGTTTTGGGTAAAAAACCCGTTTTTAAGGAAAATGAACCCAATTTTGGGGAAAAAAAAATTATTTTTGGGAAAATGAACCCAGTAATTGGGTAAAAAACCCGAATTTTGGGGAAAATGAACCCCGTTTGGGAGGAAAAAAACCCGATTATGGGAAAAATGAACACAGTTTTGGGGAAAAAATTATTTTGAGGAAAATGAAATCAGTTTTGGGAAAAAAATTATTTTGGGGAAAATGAACCCAGTTTTGGGGGAAAACCCCGGATTTGGGGAAAATGAACACAGTTTTGGGGGAAAAAATGATTTTGGGGAAAATGAACCCAGTAATGGAGAAAAAATCCTGATTTTGGGGAAAATGAACCCAGTGTGGAGTGGAAATAGAAGATTTTGGGGAAAATGAAATCAGTTTGGAGGGGAACACCTGATTTTGGAGAAAAAGCATCCAGTTTTGGGGGGAAATAAGGATTTTGTGGAAAATGAATATAGTTTCGGAGGATAAAAACTATTTATGCAGAAAATGAACCCAGTTTTGGGTAAAAAACCCGTTTTTAAGGAAAATGAACCCAATTTGGGGAAAAAAAATATTTTTGGGAAAATGAACCCAGTAATTGGGTAAAAAACCCGAATTTTGGGGAAAATGAACCCCGTTTGGGAGGAAAAAAACCCGATTATGGGAAAAATGAACCCAGTTTTGGGGAAAAAATTATTTTGGGGAAAATGAAATCAGTTTTGGGAAAAAAATTATTTGGGGAAAATGAACCCAGTAATGGGGAAAAAAAAATATTTTGGGGAAAATGAACCCAGTTTTGGGGGAAAACCCCGGATTTGGGGAAAATGAACACAGTTTTGGGGGAAAAAATGATTTTGGGGAAAATGAACCCAGTAATGGAGAAAAAATCCTGATTTTGGGGAAAATGAACCCAGTGTGGAGTGGAAATAGAAGATTTTGGGGAAAATGAAATCAGTTTGGAGGGGAACACCTGATTTTGGAGAAAAAGCATCCAGTTTTGGGGGGAAATAAGGATTTTGTGGAAAATGAATATAGTTTCGGAGGATAAAAGCTATTTATGCAGAAAATGAACCCAGTTTTGGGTAAAAAACCCGTTTTTAAGGAAAATGAACCCAATTTGGGGAAAAAATTTTATTTTTGGGAAAATGAACCCAGTAATTGGGTAAAAAACCCGAATTTTGGGGAAAATGAACCCCGTTTGGGAGGAAAAAAACCCGATTATGGGAAAAATGAACCCAGATTTGGGGAAAAAATTATTTTGAGGAAAATGAAATCAGTTTTGGGAAAAAAATTATTTTGGGGAAAATGAACCCAGTAATGGGGAAAAAAACCTGATTTTGGGGAAAATGAACCCAGTGTTTCAGAGGAAATAGAAGATTTTGGGGAAAAAAAATCAAAAATTCACCAAAAATTACACCAAAAATTTCACCAAAATCATTATTTCCCTCCCAAAACTGGATTCATTTCCCCCAAAATCAGATTTTTTCCTCCCAAACCGGGTTCATTTTCCCCAAAATCCTATTTTTCCCCCAAAACTGGGTGCATATTCACACAAATCAGGTTTTCCCCTCCTAAAACGGTTCATTTTCCACAAAAGCTTCTATTTCCACTCCACACTGGGTTCATTTTCCCCTTAATCAGGGTTTATTCCCAATTACTGTGTTCACTTTCTCAAAAATCCTTTTACCCCCCCCCCCCCCCCCCAAAAATGGGTTCATTTATCTCAAAAACTAACCCCTTGATTTTAAAGAATCCTGGAATTTCCTTCCATGAATAGCTGCCAAAGAGAAAGCTTTTTACCGGCAGGGTATTCCTCTCTCGAAGGCTAACAAATACAGGCAAAGAGAGGATCTGTACCTGCTTTCTTGAGCAGCCTTCACAGTGTTTCCCCGGCTTTCACACCACATTCCGGCTGCAAACATTACGTTGGTCCGGAGACAGCGCCTTCTCTTGCCGGCTGGCTCTCTAAACTGAAACCGCTCAGAAAGCTGTCTCTGGCCGCGGTTCCACAGACATCTCGGCTGTCTGCTCCTTGCCGCTCTGAGGAGCAGTCATTGAAGATATCTAGCATCACATCACAGCGCATGCAGATGAGTCTAAAATCTTTCTCTCTTAGAAACTTGCTATTTAAGAAAATTGTTTTAGCATGACTTTTCATCTTCTAACAATGTAATTAAAAGGAATATTATCAGATGATCTGCTCCGTGCGTCAAGGACGAGGGATCCCTGTTTTCCAGTGTAGTCTCATCAGCCTCTGCAAACTCTTTCTACTGAAACAGCAGGCAGGGAATCCACAGCACATTCTCTGAACGGCACGGTTTTGTGTTTCTCCAAAGGAGAGCAGAAACTAACCCCTTGATTTTAAAGAATCACAGAATGTTCTTCCATGAATCGCTGCTAGAAGAGAAAGCATTTTAGCGGCAGGGTATTCCTCTCTCGAAGGCTGACAAATACAGGCAAACAGTCGAGCTGCTTTTGCTTTCTTGCGCAGCCTTCACAGTGTAGCCCCGGCTTTCACAGTAGGCTTCAGCTGCAAACATTACGTTGTTCGGGAGACAGTGCCTTCTCTTACCGGCTAGCTCTCTAAACTGAAGCCGGTCGGAAAGCTGCCTCTCGCCGCGGTTCTACAGACATCCCGGCGGTCTGCTGCTTGCCTCCCTGACGAACAGTCTTTTCCGATTTCTAGCAGCATATTAAAGCGCGTCCACAGCAGTCTAAAATCTTGCCTCCTACCCACCCCCGAATTTTCTATTTTGGAAATGTTTTAGCATGACATCTAATCTCCTAACAATGTATTTAAAAGACAAATAATCGGATGATCTGTTCGTGTTCAAGGACGAGAGATGCCTTTTTTCCTGTCCATTCCCTTCAGCCTCTGCAAACTGTTTCTGCTGAAACTTGTTACAACAGCCGGCAGCGAATTCACACACATTCTCTGAACTGCACGGTTTGGTTTTCCTCCAAGGGAGTGCAGAAACTAACCCTTTGGATTTAAAGAATCCTGGAATTTCCTTCCATGAATAGCTGCCAGATGAAAAAGCTTTTTACCGGCAGGGTATTCCTCTCTCGAAGGCTTACAAATACAGGCAGAGAGAGGATCTGCTCCTGCTTTCTTGAGCAGCCTTCACAGTGTTTCCCCGGCTTTCACACCACATTCCGGCTGCAAACATTACGTTGGTCCGGAGACAGTGCCTTCTCTTACCGGCTAGCTCTCTAAACTGAAGCCGGTCGGAAAGCTGCCTCTGCCCGCGGTTCTAAAGACATCCCGGCGGTCTTCTTCTTGCCTCCCTGACGAACAGTCATTTCAGATTTTGGGAGGAATTAACCCAGTTTGGGAGAAAAAAAACTGATTATGGGGAAAATTAAGCCAGTTTGTGGGGAAAAAGCCGTTTTTGAATATAATAAACCCAGTTATAGGGAAAATGAACCAGTAATGGGGAAAAAAACGATTATGGGGAAAATGAACAGAGTTTGGGGGGGGAAAACCCATTTTGTAGGGAAAGGAACACAGTTAAGGTGGAAAGAAACAGATTCTGTGGAAAATGAAATTGTAGGGAAATGAACCCAGTTTTGCTGGAATAAAACATATTTTGTGGAAAATGAGGGTTTTTTTCTCCCCCCGACTGGATTCATTTTCCCCAAAATCGGGTTTTTTTCCTCCCAAATTGGGTTCTTTTTTCCCCAAATCCTTTTTTCCCACAAAAACTGGGTGCATTTTCACACAAATCAGGTTTTCCCCTCCAAACTGATTACATTTTCCAAAAATCTTCTATTTCCACTCCACACTGGGTTTATTTTCCCCAAAATCATTTTTTTCCCCATTACTGGATTCATTTCCCCAAAATCGTTTTTTTTCCACCAAAATTGAGTTCATTTTCCCGAAATCGTTTCCCCCCCTCCCCCTCCCCCAAAAAAAACTGGCTGCATTTTCACACAAATGAGATTTTCCCCTCCAAACTGATTTCATTTTCCCCCAAATCCGGGTTTATTTCCCAATTACTGGGTTCATTTCCCCAAAATAATTTTTTCCCAAAGCACTCTTCATTTTCCCCAAAATCGATTTTTTTCCACCAAAACAGAGACCATTTACCTACAAGTTGGGTTTTCCCCCCAAACTGTGTTCATTTTCCCCCAAATTAGGGTTTTTTACAAAATTTTACAAAATTACTGGGTTAATTTTCCCCAAAATCACTTCCCCCCCCCAAACTGGATGCATTTTCATACAAATCAGGTTTTTCCCCCCCAAACTGGGTTAATTTTCACCATAATCAGCTTCTTTCCTCCCAAACTCGGTTCATTTCCCTTCAAGTTGGTTTCCTCCGCCCAAAACTTTGTTCATTTTCCCCAAAATTCGAATTTTTTAACCCAATTACTGGGTTCATTTTCCCAAAATATTTTTTTTCCCCAAAACTGGGTTCATTTTCCTTAAAAACGGGTTTTTCTGCCAAAACTGGGTTCATTTTCCACATAATCAGCATTTTTCCTCCGAAACTAGGTTCATTTTCCACAAAATCCTTATTTCCCCCCAAAACTGGGTTTATTTTCACACAAATCAGGTTTTCCCCTCAAAACAGTATTCATTTTCCCCAAAATCTTCTATTTCCACTCCACACTTGGTTCATTTTCCCCAAAAACAGATTTTTCCCCCAAAACTGGGTCCATTTTCCCTAAATTCGGGTTTTTTTCCACCAAAACTCGGTTCATTTCCCTAGAAGTTGGTTTTTCCCCCCCAAACTTTGTTCATTTTCCCCAAAATTCGGGTTTTTTACCCAATTACTGGGTTCGTTTTCTCCAAAATAATTGTTTTCCCCAAAACTGGGTTCATTTTCTGCATAATCAGTTTTTCCCTCTGAAACTGGGTTCATTTTCCACAAAATTCGGGAAATGAACTGAGTTTTGGTGGAAAAAAACTGACTTTGGGGAAAATGAACCCAGTTAGGGAGGAAAAATCCGATTTTGGGGCAAATTACCCCAATTATGGGGGGAAAAAAAATAATTTTCGGGAAATGAACCCAGTAATTGGAAAACCCGGATTCTGGGGAAAATGAACACAGTTTGGGAGGAAAGAAGCTGATTATGGGGAAAATGAAACCAGTTTTGGGGGAAAAAAACATTTTTGGTGAAAATGAACCCAGTTTTGAAGGAAAAAAAAAGATTTTGGGGAAATAAAGCCAGTAACTGGTTCAAAAATCCATATGTTGGGGAAAATGAACACAATTTGGTGGGGGAAAACCCGATATGTAGGGAAATAAACCCATTTTTGGTGGAAAAAACATATTTTGAGGAAAATGAACCCAGTTTTTTTGGGGAAAAAATTATTTTGGGGAAAATGAACCCAGTTTGGGAGGAGAGAAGCTGATTATGGGGGAAATGAACCCAGTTTGGGGGGGAAAAATATTTTGTGGAAATAAAGCCAGTAATTGGGTAAAAACCCCGGATTTTGGAGAAAAATGAACCCAGTCTGGTGGGGAAAACCCAATTTGTAGGGAAATAAACCCAGTTTTGTGGAAAAAAATATATTTTGGGGAAAATGAACGCAGTAATGGGGAAAAATCCTGATTTTGGGGAAAATGAACCAAGTGCGGAGTGGAAATAGAAGATTTTGAGGAAAATGAAATCAGTTTGGAGGGGACAACCTGATTTGTGTGAAAATGTACCCAGTTTTGGGGGTTAATAGGGATTTTCTGGAAAATGAACCTAGTTTTGGAGGGAAAAAAATGCTGATTATGCGGAAAATGAACCCAGTTTTGGGGGGAAAATCCATTTTTAAGGAAAATGAACCCAGTTTGGGGGAAAAAAATTATTTTGGGGAAAATGGACCCAGTAATCGGGTAAAAAACCCGATTTTTTTGGAAAATGAACAGAGTTTGGGTGGGGGGAACCAACTTGTAGGGAAATGAACCGAGTTTTGCTCGAAAAAAACCAACTTTGGGGAAAATCAACCCAGTTTGGGAGGGAAAAAAACGATTTTGGGGAAAATGAACCCAGTTTTGGGGGAAAAAACCCGATTTTGGGGAAATGAACCCAGTAATGGGGAAAAAACCTGATTTTGAAGAAAATGAACACTGTTTGGAGGGGAAAACTTGATTTGTCTGAAAATGCACCCAGTGTTTTGAAGAAAAAAAGGATTTTGGGGAAAATGAACCCAGTTTGGGAGGATAGAAGCTGATTATGGGGAAAATGAACCCAGTTTGGGGGAGAAAAAATATTTTGTGGAAATAAAGCCAGTAATTGGGTAAAAACCCCGGATTTTGGAGAAAAATGAACCCAGTCTGGTGGGGAAAACCCAATTTGTAGGGAAATAAACCCAGTTTTGTGGAAAAAATATATTTTGGGGAAAATGAACGCAGTAATGGGGAAAAATCCTGATTTTGGGGAAAATGAACCAAGTGCGGAGTGGAAATAGAATATTTTGAGGAAAATGAAATCAGTTTGGAGGGGACAACCTGATTTGTGTGAAAATGTACCCAGTTTTGGGGGGGGGGGGGGGGAAGGATTTTGTGGAAAATGAACCTAGTTTTGGAGGAAAAAATCTGATTATGCGGAAAATGAACCCCTTTTGGGGGGAAAAATGATTTTGGGGGAAATGAACGCAGTAATTGGGTAAAAAACTCTAATTTGGGGGAAAATGGAACCAGTTTGGTAGGGAAAACCAAATTTGTAGGGAAGTGAACCCATTTTTGGTGGAAAAAACCATATTTTGGGGAAAATGGACACAGTTTTGGGGGGAAAAAATGATTTTGGGGAAAATGAACCCAGTAATGGGGAAAAAAATGATTTTGGGGAAAATGAACCCAGTGTGGAATGGAAATAGAAGATTTTGGGGAAAATGAAATCAGATAGGAGGGGAAAACCTGATTTTTGTGAAAATGAACTGAGTTTTGGGGGGAAATAAGGATTTTATGTAAAATGAACCTATTTTCGGAGGAAAAAAGCTGATTATGTGGAAAATGAACCCAGTTTTGCGGAAAAACCTGTTTTCAAGGAAAATGAACCCAGTTTTGGGGAAAAAAATGATTTTGGGGAAAATGAACACAGTTTGTTGGGGAAAACCTAATATGTAGGGAAATAAACCCAGTTTTGGTGGAAAAAACATATTTTGGGGAAAATGAACCCAGTTTTGGGGTAAAAAAATGATTTTTGGAAAAATTAACCCACTTTGTGAGAAAAACCCCTGATTTTGGAGAAAATGAACCCAGTAATGGGGAAAAATCCTGATTTTGGGGAAAATGAACCAAGTGCGGAGTGGAAATAGAAGGTTTTGAGGAAAATGAAATCAGTTTGGATGGGACAACCTGATTTGTGTGAAAATGTACCCAGTTTTGGGGGTTAATAGGGATTTTGCGGAAAATGAACCTAGTTTCGGAGGAAAAATACTGATTATACGGAAAATGAACACAGTTTTGGGGGAAAAAAAAACGTTTTTAAGGAAAATGAACCCAGTTTTTGGGGAAAAAATTATTTTGGGGAAAATGAACACAGTAATTGGGTAAAAAAACCCGAATTTTGGGGAAAATCAGCAGAGTTGGGGGGGGGGAAGACTTGTAGAGAAATGAACCGACTTTTGCTGTAAAAAAACCGACTTTGGGGAAAATCAACCCAGTTTGGGAGGAAAAAATCCGATTTTGGTGAAAATGAACACTGGAGGGGAAAACTAGATTTGTGTGAAAATGCACCCAGTGTTTTGTGGAAAAAAAGGATTTTGGGGAAAATGAACCCAGTTTAGGAAGAAAGAAGCTGATTATGGGGAAAATTAACCCAGTTTGGAGGGGATAACCCGTTTTTGATTAAAATGAACCCAGTTTTGAGGGAAAAAAAAATTTTTTGGGAAATAAAGCCAGTAATTGGGGCTTCTCCAAAACAACCAGGTTTTGGAGAAAATGAACACAATTTGGTGGGGAAAACCCAACATTTAGGGAAATAAACCCAGTTTTGGTGGAAAAAAAACATATTTTGGGGAAAATGAACACAGTTTTGGGGGAAAAAATGATTTTGGGGAAAATGAACCCAGTAATGGAGAAAAAATCCTGATTTTGGGGAAAATGAACCCAGTGTGGAGTGGAAATTGAAGATTTTGGGGAAAATGAAATCAGTTTGGAGGGGAAAACCTGATTTGTGTGAAAATGTACCCAGTTTTTGGGGGAGAAAAAGGATTTTGGGTAAAATGAACCCAGTGTGGAGTGGAAATAGAAGATTTTGGAGAAAATGAACACTGTTTGGAGGGGAACACCTGATTTTGGAGAAAAAGCATCCAGTTTTGGGGGGAAATAAGGATTTTGTGGAAAATGAATATAGTTTCAGAGGATAAAAACTATTTATGCAGAAAATGAACCCAGTTTTGGGTAAAAAACCCGTTTTTAAGGAAAATGAACCCAATTTTGGGGAAAAAAAATTATTTTTGGGAAAATGAACCCAGTAATTGGGTAAAAAACCCGAATTTTGGGGAAAATGAACCCCGTTTGGGAGGAAAAAAACCCGATTATGGGAAAAATGAACCCAGTTTTGGGGAAAAAATTATTTTGAGGAAAATGAAATCAGTTTTGGGAAAAAAATTATTTTGGGGAAAATGAACCCAGTTTTGGGGGAAAACCCCGGATTTGGGGAAAATGAACACAGTTTTGGGGGAAAAAATGATTTTGGGGAAAATGAACCCAGTAATGGAGAAAAAATCCTGATTTTGGGGAAAATGAACCCAGTGTGGAGTGGAAATAGAAGATTTTGGGGAAAATGAAATCAGTTTGGAGGGGAACACCTGATTTTGGAGAAAAAGCATCCAGTTTTGGGGGGAAATAAGGATTTTGTGGAAAATGAATATAGTTTCGGAGGATAAAAGCTATTTATGCAGAAAATGAACCCAGTTTTGGGTAAAAAACCCGTTTTTAAGGAAAATGAACCCAATTTGGGGAAAAAATTTTATTTTTGGGAAAATGAACCCAGTAATTGGGTAAAAAACCCGAATTTTGGGGAAAATGAACCCCGTTTGGGAGGAAAAAAACCCGATTATGGGAAAAATGAACCCAGATTTGGGGAAAAAATTATTTTGGGGAAAATGAAATCAGTTTTGGGAAAAAAATTATTTTGGGGAAAATGAACCCAGTAATGGGGAAAAAACCTGATTTTGGGGAAAATGAACCCAGTGTTTCAGAGGAAATAGAAGATTTTGGGGAAAAAAAATCAAAAATTCACCAAAAATTACACCAAAAATTTCACCAAAATCATTATTTCCCTCCCAAAACTGGATTCATTTCCCCCAAAATCAGATTTTTTCCTCCCAAACCGGGTTCATTTTCCCCAAAATCCAATTTTCCCCCAAAACTGGGTGCATATTCACACAAATTAGGTTTTCCCCTCCTAAAACGGTTCATTTTCCACAAAAGCGTCTATTTCCACTCCACACTAGGTTCATTTTCCCCATAATCAGGGTTTATTCCCAATTACTCTGTTCACTTTCTCAAAAATCCTTTTACCCCCCCCCCCCCCCCCCTCTCAAAAATGGGTTCATTTATCGCAAAAACTAACCCCTTGATTTTAAAGAATCCTGGAATTTCCTTCCATGAATAGCTGCCAAAGAGAAAGCTTTTTACCGGCAGGGTATTCCACTCTCGAAGGCTTAAAAATACAGACAAAGAGAGGATCTGCACCTGCTTTCTTGAGCAGCCTTCACAGTGTTTCCCCGGCTTTCACACCACATTCCGGCTGCAAACATTACGTTGGTCCGGAGACAGCGCCTTCTCTTGCCGGCTGGCTCTCTAAACTGAAACCGCTCAGAAAGCTGTCTCTGGCCGCGGTTCCACAGACATCTCGGCTGTCTGCTCCTTGCCGCTCTGAGGAGCAGTCATTTCAGATATCTAGCATCACATCACAGCGCATGCAGATGAGTCTAAAATCTTTCTCTCTTAGAAACTTGCTATTTAAGAAAATTGTTTTAGCATGACTTTTCATCTTCTAACAATGTAATTAAAAGGAATATTATCAGATGATCTGCTCCGTGCTTCAAGGACGAGGGATCCCTGTTTTCCAGTGTAGTCTCATCAGCCTCTGCAAACTCTTTCTACTGAAACAGCAGGCAGGGAATCCACAGCACATTCTCTGAACGGCACGGTTTTGTGTTTCTCCAAAGGAGAGCAGAAACTAACCCCTTGATTTTAAAGAATCACAGAATGTTCTTCCATGAATAGCTGCTAGAAGAGAAAGCATTTTAGCGGCAGGCTATTCCTCTCTCGAAGGCTGACAAATACAGGCAATCAGTCGAGCTGCTTTTGCTTTCTTGCGCAGCCTTCACAGTGTAGCCCCGGCTTTCACAGTAGGCTTCAGCTGCAAACATTACGTTGTTCGGGAGACAGTGCCTTCTCTTACCGGCTAGCTCTCTAAACTGAAGCCGGTCGGAAAGCTGCCTCTCGCCGCGGTTCTACAGACATCCCGGCGGTCTGCTGCTTGCCTCCCTGACGAACAGTCTTTTCCGATTTCTAGCAGCATATTAAAGCGCGTCCACAGCACTCTAAAATCTTGCCTCCTACCCACCCCCGAATTTTCTATTTTGGAAATGTTTTAGCATGACATCTAATCTCCTAACAATGTATTTAAAAGACAAATAATCGGATGATCTGTTCGTGTTCAAGGACGAGAGATCCCTTTTTTCCTGTCCATTCCCTTCAGCCTCTGCAAACTGTTTCTGCTGAAACTTGTTACAACAGCCGGCAGCGAATTCACACACATTCTCTGAACTGCACGGTTTTGTTTTTCCTCCAAGGGAGTGCAGAAACTAACCCTTTGAATTTAAAGAATCCTGGAATTTCCTTCCATGAATAGCTGCCAGAAGAGAAAGCTTTCTACCGGCAGGGTATTCCTCTCTCGAAGGCTTACAAATACAGGCAAAGTGAGGATCTGCTCCTGCTTTCTTGAGCAGCCTTCACAGTGTTTCCCCGGCTTTCACACCACATTCCGGCTGCAAACATTACGTTGGTCCGGAGACAGCGCCTTCTCTTGCCGGCTGGCTCTCTAAACTGAAACCGCTCAGAAAGCTGTCTCTGGCCGCGGTTCCACAGACATCTCGGCTGTCTGCTCCTTGCCGCTCTGAGGAGCAGTCATTTCAGATATCTAGTATCACATCACAGCGCATGCAGATGAGTCTAAAATCTTTCTCTCTTAGAAACTTGCTATTTAAGAAAATTGTTTTAGCATGACTTTTCATCTTCTAACAATGTAATTAAAAGGAATATTATCAGATGATCTGCTCCGTGCTTCAAGGACGAGGGATCCCTGTTTTCCAGTGTAGTCTCATCAGCCTCTGCAAACTCTTTCTACTGAAACAGCAGGCAGGGAATCCACAGCACATTCTCTGAACGGCACGGTTTTGTGTTTCTCCAAAGGAGAGCAGAAACTAACCCCTTGATTTTAAAGAATCACAGAATGTTCTTCCATGAATCGCTGCTAGAAGAGAAAGCATTTTAGCGGCAGGCTATTCCTCTCTCGAAGGCTGACAAATACAGGCAAACAGTCGAGATGCTTTTGCTTTCTTGCGCAGCCTTCACAGTGTAGCCCCGGCTTTCACAGTAGGCTTCAGCTGCAAACATTACATTGTTCGGGAGACAGTGCCTTCTCTTACCGGCTAGCTCTCTAAACTGAAGCCGGTCGGAAAGCTGCCTCTCGCCGCGGTTCTACAGACATCCCGGCGGTCTGCTGCTTGCCTCCCTGACGAACAGTCTTTTCCGATTTCTAGCAGCATATTAAAGCGCGTCCACAGCACTCTAAAATCTTGCCTCCTACCCACCCCCGAATTTTCTATTTTGGAAATGTTTTAGCATGACATCTAATCTCCTAACAATGTATTTAAAAGACAAATAATCGGATGATCTGTTCGTGTTCAAGGACGAGAGATCCCTTTTTTCCTGTCCATTCCCTTCAGCCTCTGCAAACTGTTTCTGCTGAAACTTGTTACAACAGCCGGCAGCGAATTCACACACATTCTCTGAACTGCACGGTTTTGTTTTTCCTCCAAGGGAGTGCAGAAACTAACCCTTTGAATTTAAAGAATCCTGGAATTTCCTTCCATGAATAGCTGCCAGAAGAGAAAGCTTTCTACCGGCAGGGTATTCCTCTCTCGAAGGCTTACAAATACAGGCAAAAAGAGGATCTGCTCCTGCTTTCTTGAGCAGCCTTCACAGTGTTTCCCCGGCTTTCACACCACATTCCGGCTGCAAACATTACGTTGTTCGGGAGACAGCGCCTTCTCTTACCGGCTGGCTCTCTAAACTGAAACCGCTCAGAAAGCTGTCTCTGGCCGCGGTTTCACAGACATCTCGGCTGTCTGCTCCTTGCCGCTCTGAGGAGCAGTCATTTAAGATATCTAGCATCACATCACAGCGCATGCAGATGAGTCTAAAATCTTTCTCTCTTAGAAACTTGCTATTTATGAAAATTGTTTTAGCATGACTTTTCATCTTCTAACAATGTAATTAAAGGGAATATTATCAGATGATCTGCTCGTGCTTCAAGGACGAGGGATCCCTGTTTTCCAGTGTAGTCTCATCAGCCTCTGCAAACTCTTTCTACTGAAACAGCAGGCAGGGAATCCACAGCACATTCTCTGAACGGCACGGTTTTGTGTTTCTCCAAAGGAGAGCAGAAACTATCCCCTTGATTTTAAAGAATCACAGACTGTTCTTCCATGAATCGCTGCTAGAAGAGAAAGCATTTTAGCGGCAGGCTATTCCTCTCTCGAAGGCTGACAAATACAGGCAGACAGTCGAGCTGCTTTTGCTTTCTTGCGCAGCCTTCACAGTGTAGCCCCGGCTTTCACAGTAGGCTTCAGCTGCAAACATTACGTTGTTCGGGAGACAGCGCCTTCTCTTACCGGCTAGCTCTCTAAACTGAAGCCGGTCGGAAAGCTGCCTCTCGCCGCGGTTCTACAGACATCCCGGCGGTCTGCTGCTTGCCTCCCTGACGAACAGTCTTTTCCGATTTCTAGCAGCATATTAAAGCGCATCCACAGCAGTCTAAAATCTTGCCTCCTACCCACCCCCGAATTTTCTATTTTGGAAATGTTTTAGCATGACATCTAATCTCCTAACAATGTATTTAAAAGACAAATAATCGGATGATCTGTTCGTGTTCAAGGACGAGAGATCCCTTTTTTCCTGTCCATTCCCTTCAGCCTCTGCAAACTGTTTCTGCTGAAACTTGTTACAACAGCCGGCAGCGAATTCACACACATTCTCTGAACTGCACGGTTTTGTTTTTCCTCCAAGGGAGAGCAGAAACTAACATCTTGATTTTAAAGAATCCTGGAATTTCCTTCCATGAATAGCTGCCAGAAGAGAAAGCTTTTTACCGGCAGGGTATTCCTCTCTCGAAGGCTTACAAATACAGGCAAAGAGAGGATCTGCTCCTGCTTTCCTGAGCAGCCTTCACAGTGTTTCCCCGGCTTTCACACCACATTCCGGCTGCAAACATTACGTTGGTCCGGAGACAGTGCCTTCTCTTACCGGCTAGCTCTCTAAACTGAAGCCGGTCGGAAAGCTGCTTCTGCCCGCGGTTCTAAAGACATCCCGGCGGTCTTCTTCTTGCCTCCCTGACGAACAGTCATTTCAGATTTTGGGAGGAATTAACCCAGTTTGGGAGAAAAAAAACTGATTATGGGGAAAATGAAGCCAGTTTGTGGGGAAAAAGCCGTTTTTGAATATAATAAACCGAGTTATAGGGAAAATGAACCAGTAATGAGGAAAAAACCGATTATGGGGAAAATGAACAGAGTTTGGGGGGGGGAAACCCATTTTGTAGGGAAAGGAACACAGTTAAGGTGGAAAGAAACAGATTCTGTGGAAAATGAAATTATAGGGAAATGAACCCAGTTTTGCTGGAATAAAACATATTTTGTGGAAAATGAGGGTTTTTTTCTCCCCCCGACTGGATTCATTTTCCCCAAAATCGGGTTTTTTTCCTCCCAAATTGGGTTCTTTTTTCCCCAAATCCTTTTTTCCCACAAAAACTGGGTGCATTTTCACACAAATCAGGTTTTCCCCTCCAAACTGATTACATTTTCCAAAAATCTTCTATTTCCACTCCACACTGGGTTTATTTTCCCCAAAATCATTTTTTTCCCCATTACTGGATTCATTTCCCCAAAATCGTTTTTTTTCCACCAAAATTGAGTTCATTTTCCCGAAATCGTTTCCCCCCCTCCCCCCCCCAAAAAAAAACTGGCTGCATTTTCACACAAATGAGATTTTCCCCTCCAAACTGATTTCATTTTCCCCCAAATCCGGGTTTATTTCCCAATTACTGGGTTCATTTCCCCAAAATAATTTTTTCCCAAAGCATTCTTCATTTTCCCCAAAATCGATTTTTTTCCACCAAAACAGAGACCATTTACCTACAAGTTGGGTTTTCCCCCCAAACTGTGTTCATTTTCCCCCAAATTAGGGTTTTTTACAAAATTTTACAAAATTACTGGGTTAATTTTCCCCAAAATCACTTCCCCCCCCCCCCCCCCCAAACTGGATGCATTTTCATACAAATCAGGTTTTTCCCCCCCAAACTGGGTTAATTTTCACCATAATCAGCTTCTTTCCTCCCAAACTCGGTTCATTTCCCTTCAAGTTGGTTTCCTCCGCCAAAACTTTGTTCATTTTCCCCAAAATTCGAATTTTTTAACCCAATTACTGGGTTCATTTTCCAAAATATTTTTTTTCCCAAAACTGGGTTCATTTTCCTTAAAAACGGGTTTTTCTGCCAAAACTGGGTTCATTTTCCACATAATCAGCATTTTTCCTCCGAAACTAGGTTCATTTTCCACAAAATCCTTATTTCCCCCCAAAACTGGGTTTATTTTCACACAAATCAGGTTTTCCCCTCAAAACAGTATTCATTTTCCCCAAAATCTTCTATTTCCACTCCACACTTGGTTCATTTTCCCCAAAAACAGATTTTTCCCCCAAAACTGGGTCCATTTTCCCTAAATTCGGGTTTTTTTCCACCAAAACTCGGTTCATTTCCCTAGAAGTTGGTTTTTCCCCCCCAAACTTTGTTCATTTTCCCCAAAATTCGGGTTTTTTACCCAATTACTGGGTTCGTTTTCTCCAAAATAATTGTTTTCCCCAAAACTGGGTTCATTTTCTGCATAATCAGTTTTTCCCTCTGAAACTGGGTTCATTTTCCACAAAATTCGGGAAATGAACTGAGTTTTGGTGGAAAAAAACTGACTTTGGGGAAAATGAACCCAGTTAGGGAGGAAAAAATCCGATTTTGGGGCAAATTACCCCAATTATGGGGGAAAAAAACATAATTTTCGGGAAATGAACCCAGTAATTGGAAAACCCAGATTCTGGGGAAAATGAACACAGTTTGGGAGGAAAGAAGCTGATTATGGGGAAAATGAAACCAGTTTTGGGGGAAAAAAACATTTTTGGTGAAAATGAACCCAGTTTTGAAGGAAAAAAAAAGATTTTGGGGAAATAAAGCCAGTAACTGGTTCAAAAATCCATATGTTGGGGAAAATGAACACAATTTGGTGGGGAAAACCCGATATGTAGGGAAATAAACCCATTTTTGGTGGAAAAAACATATTTTGAGGAAAATGAACCCAGTTTTTTTGGGGAAAAAATTATTTTGGGGAAAATGAACCCAGTTTGGGAGGAGAGAAGCTGATTATGGGGGAAATGAACCCAGTTTGGGGGGGAAAAATATTTTGTGGAAATAAAGCCAGTAATTGGGTAAAAACCCCGGATTTTGGAGAAAAATGAACCCAGTCTGGTGGGGAAAACCCAATTTGTAGGGAAATAAACCCAGTTTTGTGGAAAAAAATATATTTTGGGGAAAATGAACGCAGTAATGGGGAAAAATCCTGATTTTGGGGAAAATGAACCAAGTGCGGAGTGGAAATAGAAGATTTTGAGGAAAATGAAATCAGTTTGGAGGGGACAACCTGATTTGTGTGAAAATGTACCCAGTTTTGGGGGTTAATAGGGATTTTCTGGAAAATGAACCTAGTTTTGGAGGGAAAAAAATGCTGATTATGCGGAAAATGAACCCAGTTTTGGGGGGAAAATCCATTTTTAAGGAAAATGAACCCAGTTTGGGGGAAAAAAATTATTTTGGGGAAAATGAACCCAGTAATCGGGTAAAAAACCCGATTTTTTTGGAAAATGAACAGAGTTTGGGGGGGGGAACCAACTTGTAGGGAAATGAACCGAGTTTTGCTCGAAAAAAAACAACTTTGGGGAAAATCAACCCAGTTTGGGAGGGAAAAAAAACGATTTTGGGGAAAATGAACCCAGTTTTGGGGGAAAAAACCCGATTTTGGGGAAATGAACCCAGAAATGGGGAAAAAAACTGATTTTGGGGAAAATGAACACTGTTTGGAGGGGAAAACTTGATTTGTCTGAAAATGCACCCAGTGTTTTGAAGAAAAAAAGGATTTTGGGGAAAATGAACCCAGTTTGGGAGGATAGAAGCTGATTATGGGGAAAATGAACCCAGTTTGGGGGGGGGGAAATATTTTGTGGAAATAAAGCCAGTAATTGGGTAAAAACCCCGGATTTTGGAGAAAAATGAACCCAGTCTGGTGGGGAAAACCCAATTTGTAGGGAAATAAACCCAGTTTTGTGGAAAAAATATATTTTGGGGAAAATGAACGCAGTAATGGGGAAAAATCCTGATTTTGGGGAAAATGAACCAAGTGCGGAGTGGAAATAGAATATTTTGAGGAAAATGAAATCAGTTTGGAGGGGACAACCTGATTTGTGTGAAAATGTACCGGGGAAAGGATTTTGTGGAAAATGAACCTAGTTTTGGAGGAAAAAATCTGATTATGCGGAAAATGAACCCCTTTTGGGGGAAAAATGATTTTGGGGAAATGAACGCAGTAATTGGGTAAAAAACTCTAATTGGGGGAAAATGGAACCAGTTTGGTAGGGAAAACCAAATTTGTAGGGAAGTGAACCCATTTTTGGTGGAAAAAACCATATTTTGGGGAAAATGGACACAGTTTTGGGGGGAAAAAATGATTTTGGGGAAAATGAACCCAGTAATGGGGAAAAAAAATGATTTTGGGGAAAATGAACCAGTGTGGAATGGAAATAGAAGATTTTGGGGAAAATGAAATCAGATAGGAGGGGAAAACCTGATTTTTGTGAAAATGAACTGAGTTTTGGGGGGAAATAAGGATTTTATGTAAATGAACCTATTTTCGGAGGAAAAAAGCTGATTATGTGGAAAATGAACCCAGTTTGCGGAAAAACCTGTTTTCAAGGAAAATGAACCCAGTTTTGGGGAAAAAAATGATTTTGGGGAAAATGAACACAGTTTGTTGGGGAAAACCTAATATGTAGGGAAATAAACCCAGTTTTGGTGGAAAAAACATATTTTGGGAAAATGAACCCAGTTTTGGGGTAAAAAAATGATTTTGGAAAAATTAACCCACTTTGTGAGAAAAACCCCTGATTTTGGAGAAATGAACCCAGTAATGGGGAAAAATCCTGATTTTGGGGAAAATGAACCAAGCGCGGAGTGGAAATAGAAGGTTTTGAGGAAAATGAAATCAGTTTGGATGGGACAACCTGATTTGTGTGAAAATGTACCCAGTTTTGGGGGTTAATAGGGATTTTGCGGAAATGAACCTAGTTTCGGAGGAAAAATTCTGAATATACGGAAAATGAACACAGTTTTTGGGGGAAATAAAACGTTTTTAAGGAAAATGAACCCAGTTTTTGGGAAAAAATTATTTTGGGGAAAATGAACGCAGTAATTGGGTAAAAAAACCCGAATTTTGGGGAAAATCAGCAGAGTTTGAGGGGGGAAGACTTGTAGAGAAATGAACCGACTTTTGCTGTAAAAAAACCGACTTTGGGGAAAATCAACCAGTTTGGAGGAAAAAATCCGATTTTGGGGAAAATGAACACTGGAGGGGAAAAAAACCTGGTTTTGGGGAAAATGAACACTGGAGGGGAAAACTAGATTTGTGTGAAAATGCACCAGTGTTTCTGTGGAAAAAAAGGATTTTGGGGAAAATGAACCCAGTTTAGGAAGAAAGAAGCTGATTATGGGAAAATTAACCCAGTTTGGAGGGGATAACCCGTTTTTGATTAAAATGAACCCAGTTTTGAGGAAAAAAAAATTTTTTGGGAAATAAAGCCAGTAATTGGGGCTTCTCCAAAACAACCAGGTTTTGGAGAAAATGAACACAATTTGGTGGGGAAAACCCAACATTTAGGGAAATAAACCCAGTTTTGGTGGAAAAAAACATATTTTGGGAAAATGAACACAGTTTTGGGGGAAAAAATTATTTTGGGGAAAATGAACCCAGTAATGGAGAAAAAATCCTGATTTTGGGGAAAATGAACCCAGTGTGGAGTGGAAATTGAAGATTTTGGGGAAAATGAAATCAGTTTGGAGGGGAAAACCTGATTTGTGTGAAAATGTACCCAGTTTTTGGGGGAGAGAAAAGGATTTGGGTAAAATGAACCCAGTGTGGAGTGGAAATAGAAGATTTTGGAGAAAATGAACACTGTTTGGAGGGGAACACCTGATTTTGGAGAAAAAGCATCCAGTTTTGGGGGAAATAAGGATTTTGTGGAAAATGAATATAGTTTCAGAGGATAAAAACTATTTATGCAGAAAATGAACCCAGTTTTGGGTAAAAAACCCGTTTTTAAGGAAAATGAACCCAATTTTGGGGAAAAAAATTATTTTTGGGAAAATGAACCCAGTAATTGGGTAAAAAACCCGAATTTTGGGAAAATGAACCCTGTTTGGGAGGAAAAAAACCCGATTATGGGAAAAATGAACCCAGTTTTGGGAAAAAAATTATTTTGGGGAAATGAAATCAGTTTTGGGAAAAAAATTATTTTGGGAAAATGAACCCAGTAATGGGGAAAAAAAAATTATTTGGGGAAAATGAACCGGAAAATGAACCCAGTTTTGGGGGAAAACCCCGGATTTGGGGGAAAATGAACACAGTTTTGGGGGAAAAATGATTTTGGGGAAAATGAACCCAGTAATGGAGAAAAAATCCTGATTTTGGGGAAAATGAACCCAGTGTGGAGTGGAAATAGAAGATTTTGGGGAAAATGAAATCAGTTTGGAGGGGAACACCTGATTTTGGAGAAAAAGCATCCAGTTTTGGGGGGAAATAAGGATTTTGTGGAAAATGAATATAGTTTCGGAGGATAAAAGCTATTTATGCAGAAAATGAACCCAGTTTTGGGTAAAAAACCCGATATTTGGGGAAAATGAACCCCGTTTGGGAGGAAAAAAACCCGATTATGGAAAAATGAACCCAGATTTGGGGAAAAAATTATTTTGGGGAAAATGAAATCAGTTTTGGGAAAAAAATTATTTTGGGGAAAATGAACCCAGTAATGGGGAAAAAACCTGATTTTGGGGAAAATGAACCCAGTGTTTCAGAGGAAATAGAAGATTTTGGGGAAAAAAAATCAAAAATTCACCAAAAATTACACCAAAAATTTCACCAAAATCATTATTTCCCTCCCAAAAACTGCATTCATTTCCCCAAAATCAGATTTTTTCCTCCCAAACCGGGTTCATTTTCCCCAAAATCCAATTTTCCCCCAAAACTGGGTGCATATTCACACAAATCAGGTTTTCCCCCTCCTAAAACGGTTCATTTTCCACAAAAGCTTCTATTTCCACTCCACACTGGGTTCATTTTCCCCATAATCAGGGTTTATTCCCAATTACTGTGTTCACTTTCTCAAAAATCCTTTTACCCCCCCCCCCCCCCCCCCCCCCCAAAAATGGGTTCATTTATCTCAAAAACTAACCCCTTGATTTTAAAGAATCCTGGAATTTCCTTCCATGAATAGCTGCCAAAGAGAAAGCTTTTTACCGGCAGGGTATTCCTCTCTCGAAGGCTAACAAATACAGGCAAAGAGAGGATCTGCACCTGCGTTCTTGAGCAGCCTTCACAGTGTTTCCCCGGCTTTCACACCACATTCCGGCTGCAAACATTACGTTGTTCGGGAGACAGCGCCTTCTCTTACCGGCTAGCTCTCTAAACTGAAGCCGGTCGGAAAGCTGCCTCTGCCCGCGGTTCTAAGACATCCCGGCGGTCTTCTTCTTGCCTCCCTGACGAACAGTCATTTCAGATTTTGGGAGGAATTAACCCAGTTTGGGAGAAAAAAAACTGATTATGGGGAAAATGAAGCCAGTTTGTGGGGAAAAAGCCGTTTTTGAGTATATAAACCCAGTTATAGGGAAAATGAACCAGTAATGGGGAAAAAACCGATTATGGGGAAAATGAACAGAGTTTGGGGGGGGGAAACCCATTTTGTAGGGAAAGGAACACAGTTAAGGTGGAAAGAAACAGATTCTGTGGAAAATGAAATTGTAGGGAAATGAACCCAGTTTTTGCTGGAATAAAACATATTTTGTGGAAAATGAGGGGTTTTTTCCCCCCTCGACTGGATTCATTTTCCCCAAAATCGGGTTTTTTTTCCTCCCAAATTGGGTTCTTTTTTCCCCAAATCCTTTTTTCCCACAAAAACTGGGTGCATTTTCACACAAATCAGGTTTTCCCCTCCAAACTGATTACATTTTCCAAAAATCTTCTATTTCCACTCCACACTGGGTTTATTTTCCCCAAAATCATTTTTTTCCCCATTACTGGATTCATTTCCCCAAAATCGTTTTTTTTTCCACCAAAATTGAGTTCATTTTCCCGAAATCGTTTCCCCCCCCTCCCCCCCCCCAAAAAAAACTGGCTGCATTTTCACACAAATGAGTTTTTCCCCTCCAAACTGATTTCATTTTCCCCCAAATCCGGGTTTATTTCCCAATTACTGGGTTCATTTCCCCAAAATAATTTTTTCCCAAAGCACTCTTCATTTTCCCCAAAATCGATTTTTTTCCACCAAAACAGAGACCATTTACCTACAAGTTGGGTTTTCCCCCCAAACTGTGTTCATTTTCCCCCAAATTAGGGTTTTTTACAAAATTTTACAAAATTACTGGTTAATTTTCCCCAAAATCACTTCCCCCCCCCCCCCCCCCCAAACTGGATGCATTTTCATACAAATCAGGTTTTTCCCCCCCAAACTGGGTTAATTTTCACCATAATCAGCTTCTTTCCTCCCAAACTCGGTTCATTTCCCTTCAAGTTGGTTTCCTCCGCCCAAAACTTTGTTCATTTTCCCCAAAATTCGAATTTTTTAACCCAATTACTGGGTTCATTTTCCCAAAATATTTTTTTTCCCCAAAACTGGGTTCATTTTCCTTAAAAACGGGTTTTTCTGCCAAAACTGGGTTCATTTTCCACATAATCAGCATTTTTCCTCCGAAACTAGGTTCATTTTCCACAAAATCCTTATTTCCCCCCAAAACTGGGTTTATTTTCACACAATCAGGTTTTCCCCTCAAAACAGTATTCATTTTCCCCAAAATCTTCTATTTCCACTCCACACTTGGTTCATTTTCCCCAAAAACAGATTTTTCCCCCAAAACTGGGTCCATTTTCCCTAAATTCGGGTTTTTTTCCACCAAAACTCGGTTCATTTCCCTAGAAGTTGGTTTTTCCCCCCCCAAACTTTGTTAATTTTCCCCAAAATTCGGGTTTTTTACCCAATTACTGGGTTCGTTTTCTCCAAAATAATTGTTTTCCCCAAAACTGGGTTCATTTTCTGCATAATCAGTTTTTCCCTCTGAAACTGGGTTCATTTTCCACAAAATTCGGGAAATGAACTGAGTTTTGGTGGAAAAAAACTGACTTTGGGGAAAATGAACCCAGTTAGGGAGGAAAAATTCCGATTTTGGGGCAAATTACCCCAATTATGGGGGAAAAAAATAATTTTCGGGAAATGAACCCAGTAATTGGAAAACCCGGATTCTGGGGAAAATGAACACAGTTTGGGAGGAAAGAAGCTGATTATGGGGAAAATGAAACCAGTTTTGGGGGAAAAAAACATTTTTGGTGAAAATGAACCCAGTTTTGAAGGAAAAAAAAAGATTTTGGGGAAATAAAGCCAGTAACTGGTTCAAAAATCCATATGTTGGGGAAAATGAACACAATTTGGTGGGGAAAAACCCGATATGTAGGGAAATAAACCCATTTTTGGTGGAAAAAACATATTTTGAGGAAAATGAACCCAGTTTTTTTGGGGAAAAAATTATTTTGGGAAAATGAACCCAGTTTGGGAGGAGAGAAGCTGATTATGGGGGAAATGACCCAGTTTGGGGGGGAAAAATATTTTGTGGAAATAAAGCCAGTAATTGGGTAAAAACCCCGGATTTTGGAGAAAAATGAACCCAGTCTGGTGGGGAAAACCCAATTTGTAGGGAAATAAACCCAGTTTTGTGGAAAAAAATATATTTTGGGGAAAATGAACGCAGTAATGGGGAAAAATCCTGATTTTGGGGAAAATGAACCAAGTGCGGAGTGGAAATAGAAGATTTTGAGGAAAATGAAATCAGTTTGGAGGGGACAACCTGATTTGTGTGAAATGTACCCAGTTTTTGGGGGGGGGGGGAAAGGATTTTGTGGAAAATGAACCTAGTTTTGGAGGAAAAAATCTGATTATGCGGAAAATGAACCCCTTTTGGGGGGAAAAATGATTTTGGGGGAAATGAACGCAGTAATTGGGTAAAAAACTCTAATTTGGGGGAAAATGGAACCAGTTTGGTAGGGAAAACCAAATTTGTAGGGAAGTGAACCCATTTTTGGTGGAAAAAAACCATATTTTGGGGAAAATGGACACAGTTTTGGGGGAAAAAATGATTTTGGGGAAAATGAACCCAGTAATGGGGAAAAAAATGATTTTGGGGAAAATGAACCCAGTGTGGAATGGAAATAGAAGATTTTGGGGAAAATGAAATCAGATAGGAGGGGAAAACCTGATTTTTGTGAAAATGAACTGAGTTTTGGGGGGAAATAAGGATTTTATGTAAAATGAACCTATTTTCGGAGGAAAAAAGCTGATTATGTGGAAAATGAACCCAGTTTTGCGGAAAAACCTGTTTCAAGGAAAATGAACCCAGTTTTGGGGAAAAAATGATTTTGGGGAAAATGAACACAGTTTGTTGGGGAAAACCTAATATGTAGGGAAATAAACCCAGTTTTGGTGGAAAAAACATATTTTGGGGAAAATGAACCCAGTTTTGGGGTAAAAAAATGATTTTTGGAAAAATTAACCCACTTTGTGAGAAAAACCCCTGATTTTGGAGAAAATGAACCCAGTAATGGGGAAAAATCCTGATTTTGGGGAAAATGAACCAAGCGCGGAGTGGAAATAGAAGGTTTTGAGGAAAATGAAATCAGTTTGGATGGGACAACCTGATTTGTGTGAAAATGTACCCAGTTTTGGGGGTTAATAGGGATTTTGCGGAAAATGAACCTAGTTTCGGAGGAAAAATTCTGAATATACGGAAAATGAACACAGTTTTGGGGGAAATAAAACGTTTTTAAGGAAAATGAACCCAGTTTTTGGGGGAAAAAATTATTTTGGGGAAAATGAACGCAGTAATTGGGTAAAAAAAAACCCGAATTTGGGGAAAATCAGCAGAGTTTGAGGGGGGGAAGACTTGTAGAGAAATGAACCGACTTTTGCTGTAAAAAAAACCGACTTTGGGGAAAATCAACCCAGTTTGGGAGGAAAAAATCCGATTTTGGGAAAATGAACACTGGAGGGGAAAAAAACCTGGTTTTGGGGAAAATGAACACTGGAGGGGAAAACTAGATTTGTGTGAAAATGCACCCAGTGTTTTGTGGAAAAAAAGGATTTTGGGGAAAATGAACCCAGTTTAGGAAGAAAGAAGCTGATTATGGGGAAAATTAACCCAGTTTGGAGGGGATAACCCGTTTTTGATTAAAATGAACCCAGTTTTGAGGGAAAAAAAATTTTTTGGGAAATAAAGCCAGTAATTGGGGCTTCTCCAAAACAACCAGGTTTTGGAGAAAATGAACACAATTTGGTGGGGAAAACCCAACATTTAGGGAAATAAACCCAGTTTTGGTGGAAAAAAAAACATATTTTGGGGAAAATGAACACAGTTTTGGGGGAAAAAATTATTTTGGGGAAAATGAACCCAGTAATGGAGAAAAAATCCTGATTTTGGGGAAAATGAACCCAGTGTGGAGTGGAAATTGAAGATTTTGGGGAAAATGAAATCAGTTTGGAGGGGAAAACCTGATTTGTGTGAAAATGTACCCAGTTTTTGGGGGAGAAAAAGGATTTTGGGTAAAATGAACCCAGTGTGGAGTGGAAATAGAAGATTTTGGAGAAAATGAACACTGTTTGGAGGGGAAACACCTGATTTTGGAGAAAAAGCATCCAGTTTTGGGGGGAAATAAGGATTTTGTGGAAAATGAATATAGTTTCAGAGGATAAAAACTATTTATGCAGAAAATGAACCCAGTTTTGGGTAAAAAACCCGTTTTTAAGGAAAATGAACCCAATTTTGGGGAAAAAAATTATTTTTGGGAAAATGAACCCAGTAATTGGGTAAAAAACCCGAATTTTGGGGAAAATGAACCCTGTTTGGGAGGAAAAAAACCCGATTATGGGAAAAATGAACCCAGTTTTGGGAAAAAAATTATTTTGGGGAAAATGAAATCAGTTTTGGGGAAAAAATTATTTTGGGGAAAATGAACCCAGTAATGGGGAAAAAAAAATTATTTTGGGGAAAATGAACCCAGTTTTGGGGGAAAACCCCGGATTTGGGGAAAATGAACACAGTTTTGGGGGAAAAATGATTTTGGGGAAAATGAACCCAGTAATGGAGAAAAAATCCTGATTTTGGGGAAAATGAACCCAGTGTGGGAGTGGAAATAGAAGATTTTGGGGAAAATGAAATCAGTTTGGAGGGGAACACCTGATTTTGGAGAAAAAGCATCCAGTTTTGGGGGGAAATAAGGATTTTGTGGAAAATGAATATAGTTTCGGAGGATAAAAGCTATTTATGCAGAAATGAACCCAGTTTTGGGTAAAAAACCCGATATTTGGGGAAAATGAACCCCGTTTGGGAGGAAAAAAACCCGATTATGGAAAATGAACCCAGATTTGGGGAAAAAATTATTTTGGGGAAAATGAAATCAGTTTTGGGAAAAAAATTATTTTGGGGAAAATGAACCCAGTAATGGGGAAAAAACCTGATTTTGGGGAAAATGAACCCAGTGTTTCAGAGGAAATAGAAGATTTTGGGGAAAAAAAAATCAAAAATTCACCAAAAATTACACCAAAAATTTCACCAAAATCATTATTTCCCTCCCAAAACTGCATTCATTTCCCCCAAAATCAGATTTTTTCCTCCCAAACCGGGTTCATTTTCCCCAAAATCCAATTTTCCCCCCAAAACTGGGTGCATATTCACACAAATCAGGTTTTCCCCTCCTAAAACGGTTCATTTTCCACAAAAGCTTCTATTTCCACTCCACACTGGGTTCATTTTCCCCATAATCAGGGTTTATTCCCAATTACTGTGTTCACTTTCTCAAAAATCCTTTTAACCCCCCCCCCCCCCCCCCCCAAAAATGGGTTCATTTATCTCAAAAACTAACCCCTTGATTTTAAAGAATCCTGGAATTTCCTTCCATGAATAGCTGCCAAAGAGAAAGCTTTTTACCGGCAGGGTATTCCTCTCTCGAAGGCTAACAAATACAGGCAAAGAGAGGATCTGTACCTGCTTTCTTGAGCAGCCTTCACAGTGTTTCCCCGGCTTTCACACCACATTCCGGCTGCAAACATTACGTTGTTCGGGAGACAGCGCCTTCTCTTACCGGCTAGCTCTCTAAACTGAAGCCGGTCGGAAAGCTGCCTCTGCCCGCGGTTCTAAAGACATCCCGGCGGTCTTCTTCTTGCCTCCCTGACGAACAGTCATTTCAGATTTGGGAGGAATTAACCCAGTTTGGGAGAAAAAAAACTGATTATG
>JAUMJJ010000462.1:1095000-1419337 GCA_033556795.1 Tapera naevia | reverse complement strand
CCCGTTCCCCGCCCCGCCGTTAGGCTTGGAGTCGGCGGAGGCGGCGGGGGCCGCGGCGGGGGCGGGGGACGGCGGGCGGCTGCGTCTCGGCCTCGCTGCTCATGGCGGTGGGTGCGAGCGGTGGTGGTGACTGGCTGTTCGCGCCGCCTCCGCGGGTGATGGTGACTGAGGCCGGCCGGGGGGGGGGGGGGGCTGCTCCCTGCTCCGGGCTCGCTGAGCTCCGCTCTCCGCTCCCGATACCGATCGAACTGGTCACAATGGCGGCGCGCACCGGCTGCCCACCCCGCGCGCCCCGCCCGCGCCGCGCGCGATTGGCCGCGCGACGCGCCCGTTAAAGGGAAGGCCTTCCGATTGGCCGAGCTGCGCGCGGGTGCCGCCCCCTCGCCGCGCGCCCATTGGCCGCCTCGCCCGCCGCTCCTCGGGAGCGCCTCGGCATAGGCTGCGCCCCCCGCGGCACTCGGGCTCCGTTTGCTCGCCGGCCCACGCGCAGGCCCCGCTCCCGCGCGCTCATTGGCCGCCGCCAACGCAGCGCCCGCCCCCCCGCGGCCCCGCGCGACCATGTGGCGGCTGCGGCCTCCCGGGCCGTCCCAGCTCGGCGGGGCCGTGACTGGAGCCCCGGGGCAGTGGTGTCCGGGGAATCTTGTCCTTAATCAGTCTTTCCATGAGCACAGAAACATCAAATCATAGAATCGAGGAATGGTTTGGAAGGGACCTCAAAGCCCAACCAGTTCCATCCCTGCCACGGGCAGAGACACCTCCGGCTGGATCAGGGGGTGAATCACAGGGTGGTTTGGGATGCACAGAGGGCTTCTGAGAAATCAGAGTCGCCTGGTTGGAAAAGACCTTTGAGATCTTCAAGTCCAACCGTACCTGCCCACTGGTAAAACATCCCTGAGAAACTCATCTACCTGTCTTAAACACCTCCAGGGATGGTGACTCAAACACCTCTAGCAGTGCCTGAGAACCCTTTCAGTGAAGAAATTTTTCGTGATGAACATGTCCTGGTGCAACTTGAGGCCATTTCCTCTCATCCTGTCACTGTCACTTGGGAGAAGAGACCAACAACCACCTCACTACAACCTCCTTTCAGGCAGTTTTAGACAGTGATGAGGTTTCCCCTCAGCCTCCTCCAGGCTGAACAGCCCCAGGTTCCTCAGCTGCTCATTGCAGGACTTGTTCTTCAGCAGCTAAGACTTGTTGTCCAGACCCTTTGTCAGCAATGAGGTCTCCCCTCAGCCTCCTCGATCTTAAACAGTGCCCCCTCAGCCACTCCCAGAACCACTGTTCTCCAGACCCTTCCCCAGCTTCACTCCCTTCTCCGGACACGCTCAGGCCTCTCAATGCCTTTCTTGTAGTAAGGGGCCCAAAACTGAACCGAGTATTCAAAGTGTTCCATCACTGCAGGAGCAATATCAGCTTTAAGCTGGGGAGGGAGAAGGAAAGATGAAATTTAAGACTGCACAGTTCACTGTGAGCCGCGTTGCCTTCCCTAGGACACAGCCAGAGCTCCAGTGCCTGCGACTGCACCCATCCTCATTTTCACAGTCTGTCTGCCTGTCTGCAGACAGACTGAGGAGCAGTCAGTGTGCTACCCCAGCACTGCGGATGAAATCAAAACATTGCAATCAAAAAAGTCAGGACACAGAGTTCTTTAAGTATAGAATCATAGAATCATGGAATGGTTTGGGTTGGAAGGAACCTTAAAAATCATCCAGTCCAACCCCCCTGCCAACCTCCCACTGGATCAGGGGGCTCAAAGCCCCATCCAACCTGGCCTTGAACACCTCCAGGAATGGGGCAGCCACCACTTCTCTGGGCAACCAGGGACAGAGCCTCTCCACCCTCACAGGAAAACATTTCTCCCTCAGATCTCCTCTCAATCTCCCCCCTTTCAGTTGAAATCCATTCCCTCTCATCCTATGACTGCAATCCCTGATCAAGAGCCCCTCACCAGCTTCCATGGAGCCCCTTTCAGTACTGGGAGGCTGCTCTAATGTTCTCCTAGAGCCTTCTCTTCTTCAGGCTGAACAACCCCAGCTCTCTCAGCCTGTCCTCATAGCAGAGGTGCTCCAGCCCTTGGATCATCTCCATGGCCTCTTCTGGACTCGCTCCAACAGCTCCAGGTTCTTCCTGTGCTGCGTACTCCAGAACTGAACACAGGAGTCCCCAGGTGGGGTCTCACCAGAGCAGAGCAGAATCCCCTCCCTCTCCCTGCTGGTCCCACTGCTTTGGATGCAGCCCAGGACACGGTTTGGCTTTCTGGGCTGCGAGCACATGTTGCCGGCTCATGTGGAGCTTCTTACCCACCAGCACCCAAGTCCTTCTCCCCAGGGCTGCTCCAAATCCATTCTCCACTCAGTCTGGATCTGTGCTTGGGATTGCTCTGACCCAGGTGCAGGCCTTGTTTTGGTCACCTCTATTTCCCAGCTGTCATCTGAGTACAGTTTTCTTTATATTAGGAAGTTTCCACCCTCCTCTCACAGGAAAGACTCCTCTGAAAAGTCTTCTCAGGGCTAGAAATGGATGGTTGCTTTGCATTTCCTCCATCACCTGATCTCCTGCAGGTAGAAGCAGGTGAGATGCCTCAGGTTGGAGAGAGGTGAGTATGAGTGTCGTCAGTGGCTATGTAATCCCAGGAACAGATACCTGGAAATCCTGACAGCCAGAGCTTGCTTCAAGGACTTTAAACAGCCATGAGATAATGGAGCACACCAAAGCCTGTAGGATGTCCTCCCATCCGTCAGTGTTTACTGCCCAGCACTGGGTAATGCCCCCCCTTCCCCCCTGGAGAGATGGGATGTATCTGGATGGGATGAAGTGCCTGCAGGTGGCAGGACTGACTTTATCCCAACGCCTTTATGTGCAATCTGCTGGATGAGACAGCCCACCATGTCACCCAGCCCCAGGAGGGCAGGTTTGCTTGTCCCTCACCAGGGAGGTGAGCTTGCACCCAATTCACAGAATCATAGAATCGTGGAATGGTTTGGGTTGGAAGGGACCTTAAAGATCATCCAGTTCCAACCTGCCATGGGCAGGGACATCTCCCACTAGACCATGCTGCTCAAGACTCCACCTTGAACACCTCCAGGGATGGGAGAAGAAAGGCAGTTTTCCCACCCATCTGCAACATCTGCGCACTCTCTGTAACCACACAGCCCTTATTTCTACTCCCACAGCTCAATCATTCTCTGCCTCCCAGCCCAAAGCCCTGTCCTTGCACCCCCGTGTGAATTCCTGGGACGCCCACGGCGCGCAACAGCCCCACAGCCGGGGAGGTTTTGCAAACCCTTGTTCACAACCCAGCTTATGTCAGAGCTCAGCAAGAATGCACTGAGCAAGTGTTTGAGCTGTACCAGTGTCTGAGGGGAGACCTCATCTTTCTCTGCAATTCCAGGAAAGGAGGTTGTGGTGACATGGCTGTTGGTCTCTTCTGCCCAAGTAAGAAGCGATAGCGCAAGAGAAATGGCCTCAAGTTGCACCAGGGGACGTTTAGATTGGCTATTAGGAAACATTTCTTCAGCGAAAGAAGCCCTGGCAGAGGCTCCCAGGGCAGTGGCAGAGTCTCCATCCCTGGAGGGTTCCAAAAAGTGTATGACTGTGGCATTTTAGGACATGGTTTAGCAGGCATAGTGGGATTGGGCTGATGGTTGGACTGAAGGAGCAGAGAGGGCTTTTCCAGCCTTAATGATTTTGATTCTTGTGCTTCAGCAAGGCTGCACACAGAAAGATTCTTGCTATTCCCAAAGAACCACTCTGCCAGGCAGCCGTATTTACGTGCCAAGTAGAGCAGCTGCCACACTCCTTGTACCCCAATTTGCAAAAGCCCAGCAGCAAAGCCCCTCGACACCACGCACAGTGGATGTTCCAGGGATAACACAAGCTGCTGAGGGTGCTGCAGCCCTTCCCGCCTGAAGAATCCGTTCTCAAGCATGTGAACCGATGTGCGTTGCACATGTATTCAACAGAATTCTTTATTTACATTTCAAATAATAAAAAAAGGATGCCAATTACTAAATAGAATGTCCAAAGCATGGCTCTGGCCTGCAGAGAGGACTGAGGCAGCGGGGAAAGTGGCTGGAGCTGGAACTGTGTGGAGCCAGAGCAGGCCCGACCACCATGGAAGGAATACTGCAACGAAGAAGAAACAAGTCTGAAATGCTGGACAGCCACTTCCAACCTTTCTAGAGGTGATACTGTAGCACAAGAGGCTGAAGTCACTTGGTCACTTGTGGATCCCCTCCAACTCAGGGCATTTTTATGAGCTCACCCCAGAGCAGCAGGACTGTGTGGGGACACTGGGTGCTGCTGCAGCGGTTCCACAGTGATAGCTCCTTGCTGCACACACCAGCCCCGAGCAAAGAACCCTAGAGACTCCATGCCAGGTGGCTGCTCCACCTCTGAACTTACAAGCAGCACCACCTGCTCCTCCTGGCTGATCTGAAGGGATCCTGACAAGTAACGGATTCAGCCATCTGAAGCCAGGCAAGACAAATGTCTCCACGCAGCCAAGAGGCAGCGAGGGTGTGGAAAGGCCTAAGGCCTGGCTGAGAGGGAAGCACCAGCATCGTACCTAGAAACAAAAAGCTTCCAGTTGCTGGTTGTTGGCAGGAGATCATGTATTCCACATGGATGTGATTAGCAAGGAGGACAACCCTAAAGGGGACCCGACTCGTCGGCACAGGTCTGCCTGTCTGCAAGAACACTGTCGGCAGGGCTGTCCCTATCAGCAAAAGCCCAGAAATGGCACCAGGGAAGAGAGAGAGGATGATTGGCACTCCCTGCTGTCCCTTCAGCAACCAGAAGGAGCTCCCATGGGTCTGCACCACGGCAAATCTGGAAGACTTTACGATGGAAGCAGTGATGTGTCTTCGTGGGCAATTCCAGTTGTCTTCGGAAATTGTTTAAGGGAAAGTCAAATATTGTGAGGATTTGCTTTTTTATTTTATAAACTTTATTTTATGCCCTGCTGCTGCAATTTGAAAACTCTGCAGCCAAGAGGCTCTTGACCTCCTGCAGCCCGAGACACTGAAATCAAGACAGGTGTGGGTAAATGCTAATGGTTTTTATGGTAGTGTGAAGACAAATGGAAACAGAACACTGTACGTTAGCCTGAGCTCTGTCTTAGGGCTACTGGTTTGACCATGAATCCTGGATAACTGTGAATGCAGGAAACATCTCCCTTCTGATGAGGATAAGGGATCTTTCGCAGTTCAGGCAAGACTCTGCAGCATGGTAATTCCTCAGCCCTCCAGTGGTGGCAGTCCCGTGGCTGTACTGAGCAAAGAGGCTCAAGTCTCCTCTTCCTCCACTTCTTTTCTTGATCCCTGCCTGCCCGCCACACGCATCTTCTGCTTTCTGCATCAATCAGAGAGTTCTGGACCTGCCTGTCACAGTGAAGCCCCCATTGCAAGGGTGATACCAGCTTGATTCCTGTCACAGTTCCCTTTCATTGCTTTCTTTAGCAGCCTAACACCCTCCAAGGCCCAACTCCCACAACCCCTTCTTCCCCTTCATTGCAGCTGCAAAATCCTATCCCTCTGGCACCGCCTCGAATGCTCGTGTAGCTCAGAGGGCAGCCAGTTCAGGGAGATGAGCTGGCAAAACACTAACACTGTCAGAGGAGCATTTTCTGGTGTTTCCCTGAGCTGAGTCAGCTCTGCAGCCTCAAACGAGTGTGAAAATAAGTCAAGAGAAAAATAAGGAGCAGAGCAGCCCAGAGTTAATTGCATTGGGTGAAGAGGGAGACTTACCACATTTGTTTCACTGCTTTACATTTCCCCACACTGAGAGATCACAACCGGCAGCTTGGGTTTGTTATTTGGACCCGTAGGCACGTTCTGAGGACAAACAAATAGAAAACGTTAAACCTTACGAAGGCACAGCAGAGCCAGAGAGTGACAGGGAGGTGAAGGCTGGCGGAGACGTGTCTGCACCTTCCGGAACAGGGAGACTGAAACACAGCTCTAAGTAACACAGCAGCACCACCGTGCATTCCCGCAACGGACCCGGCCAGCCAATCTCTGCGCAGAGGTCTGGGGTCCAAGCCCAGACCTGGCTCTTTGAACAGCAGGGGAGAAACAAAGCAAGCACTAGAGAGCCCCTTAGGAGCTACTATGGGTACCACATCACATGAGGCCGCTCTGGCTGAAAGCTTTAATGTTTCAAATTACAGCTGCAACAAGCGAAACCATCTTGTATTTCATTAATGATATTGACAGCGGGATCGAGTGCACCCTCCGCGAGTTTCCGGATGACACCAAGCTGAGTGGAGCAGTGGTCACACCAGAAGGACAGGATGTCATCCAGAGGGACCTGGACAAGCTGGAGAAGTGGGGCTGTGTGAACCTCTTGAGGTTCAACAAGGCCAAGGGCAAGGTCCTGCACCTGGGTCAGGGTAACCCCCGGTATCAATACAGGATGAGGGATGATGAGATTGAGAGCAGCCCTGAGGAGAAAGACTTAGGGGAGATGATTGATGAGAAGCTTGACATGAGCCAGCAATGTGCACTCGCAGCCCAAAAAACAGCAATGTCCTGGGCTGCATCTAAAGAAGTGTGGTCAGCAGGGCGAGGGAGGTGATTCTCCCCCTCTACTCCACTCTTGTGAGGCCCCACCTGGAGTCCTGTGTTTGGTTCTAGAATCACCAACATAAGGAGGATATGAAACTGTTGGAATGGGAGGAGGCTATGAAGATGACTAAAGGGCTGGAGCACCTCTGCCATGAGGACAGGCTGAGAGAGTTGGGGTTGTTCAGCCTGGAGAAGAGAAGGCTCCGGGGGGACCTCATAGTACCCTTCCAGTACCTGAAGGGTCTCCAGGAAGGCTGGGGAGGGACTTTTAGCAAGGGCTGGGAGTGACAGGCAGTAACTGTGTGAAAGCCCATCTGCTGACTCTTTGTGTGCTGCCACTCGAGCTGTAGGATCAACTGTAGGACGAGAGGGAACAGCTTTGGAAGGGGGAAGATTCAGATTAGACATTAGGAAGAAATTCTTCACAATGAGGATGGGGAGGCACCCTCAGGTTGCCCAGAGCAGTGGTGGCTGCCCCATCCCTGGAGGTGTTCAAGGCCAGGTTGGATGGGGCTTTAAGCATCCTGATCCAGTGGGAGGTGTCTCTGCCCATGGCAGAGGGTTTTGGAACTTCATGATCTTTAAGGTCCCTTCCAACCCAAACCATTCCACGATTCTGAGAGATGGTCCTAAAGCAACCTTCATTCCAAGCCTATCATTCTGCTGGACTCACCTACTCTTTCCCAAGTCTCTTATTTATTTCCTTTAACTCGCTCCAGTGATGCACAAAGCAGGCACAGCACAACCCTTCCATGCTGAGCAGCTCTTACAGGTGACTTTTTCTCAATGCCCAACAGTTCTTGGTTCTGCTTGTGCCCCACTTTTTGGATTCACTGCTGGCAGAGGCCCCTGTGCCCATTATCCTATGTATGCCATGAATTCCGTGTCGGTGGTCTGGTGGAATTCCCTGCTGGTTGTTAAACCTCTTCATTGTCCTACCCTAACACCCAGTGACAAAGCTGGGAGCAACCACCACCCCGAGTGTGTTTATCCTCAGCTTCTGAAAGCCAGTGAGAAGAGCAGTTTGATTTTCCTCATTAAATACACCAATTGGGGATCAGCAGAGCTGGTGATTCAGCACCCATCAAGTAATCCCAGGCAGTGACACAGCTGAGATTCACTTCACGCTCCCATCCGAGCTGCTGATGGAACAGCTTTTCAATTCAGCTCCCTGAACACTGCAAATAAAGCCACGAGGACACAATCCCTACTCACAGAGCACAGCACAACAGCCCAGCGTTTCCAAAGTCAATCTACACGGCAGTCTCTGCCTCAACAGATTTCCTGCTATTTTATAACAATGACAACCACTAACACCAGTTACGGCATTCCCTACTATCCTGTAAACAGCCAGCATTGCCCCTCATTACCCCTCCACGTGACTTCCCAAAGTGGACATTCAGAGAGAAACAGACAAATTCAACTTACTTCAATTTTTCTCATGACCAGCAGCCCGTCGACAATTTTACCTGGAATGAGAAAATTTCGCCACTTCAATATGGGTGTTTTTCCCCTTTGCTCCCCTCACTCAACAGGAACTTTTGTTCCTCCAAGTCTCGTGCAGTGTGGAGCTACTGGGCAATTCAGGGTTCGTTACTGCTCTGATGAAGGAGAAATCCCCCCATTTAGAACACTTCCACATTCAGAACAGATTAAGTGCATTTTCCCATCGCAGGGGCAGCGTGTGTAGAAATTCATGTTTTGAGGTTCCAATTCAGCATGATGTACCCCCTCACAGTCAACACACCCTTTGTGAGGACGAGCAAAAATGGCAATGAACAATATCAGCACTATTTCGGAATCAGAGGAAGCAGTGAAAAGGACAGCAGCTCAAAGGCTGGCCTTGGTCGTAGAATCATAGAATAGTTTGGGTTGGAAGGGAACTCAAACCCATCCAGTTCCAACTCCTTGCTATGGGCAGGAACACCTCCCACTACACCAGGCTGCTCAAGACCCCATCCAGCCTGGCCTTGAACACCTCCAGGGATGGGGCAGCCACAATTGCTCTGGGCAACCTGGGCCAGGACCTCCTCACCGTCACAGTGAAGAATTTCTTCCTGATGTCTAATGTAAATCTTCCCCATCTCAGTTTAAAGCCGTTCCCCCTCGCCCTACAGCTGATCCTACAGCTCGAGTGGCAGTGCAGAGTCAGCAAATGGGCTTTCATAGAGTTACTGCCCAGAAACTCTGCTGAAAGCTCAGTCCTGCTCTCTACGAGCGGTGAATAACGGTGTCCCTTCATGCATCTGTCTGTCCCGTCTGCACCGGCACAAGCATTTATGTAGAGAATTTGTCAAGGGATCTGGATTAAAGCTGTTCCATGCCAACACTGCTCCATCTCAGCCTCTGGCACAAGTGAGGGGGAAGAACAAGCAGCTCATGGTTGGTTGTTTTAGCAGCCATGCCACAAGGACTGCCTGTGAGCCAGGACACCAACCTTCTGCTGCAGGTACTCACCGAACACAACGTGTTTGCCATCCAACCAGTCGCATTTGGAGCACGTAATGAAGAACTGGCAGCCATTGGTGCTGGGGCCGCTGTTTGCCTGGGGGTTGAAATGGCAATACATGAGAAGCACAGAAATTAGGACTTTCCACAACTGAAGGCAGATGCATCTGGCATAGGAAAGCACTGTTGCTCTAGCCCTGGCCTGGCTTATTCTTAGCTTACTGTCACACAAACCAAAAGGAGTGCGATACAGAGAGGGCCCTGCGCTGGACGTGTGGTCTGGTCACACCAGCGCGTGCAAGAGCCACACCACCAACTTCTAACTGTGCTTCTAGGAAAGCAGGTTCAGCACAAGACAGTGCTGAAACCTGGGCTCTAGTGCAGACTCCTAAGAAAGGGCTGAAATCCTGTGCGAGCACTAACTGCCGTGGGATTGGCCTGGGGGAAACTGAAAGCCAGGAACAAGGGCAGAAAAAAAAGCAGCTGCTTTCTGCTCTTTGGAAGGTTTCCTCAGAACAAAAACCCAGGTGTCTGTGCTGATGATCAGATTGGGAAGGGTTAAGGATCACATTGGCACAGGGCTCACAGGAGCAGTGTCAGGCAGATGTGGAATTTAATTCACACCCAGAGCATCTGTGTTCTGCTAATCACCTGTGCAAAACTTAAGTCCATTGCAATGTTTATAGCTCTTTTGACCACCAGGAGGTACTCAGCTGTATTTCCATGCTGACATAGCATGGAGACCTCACAGCTGTCTACTGTTCCTTACCCTTTCGAGAAGGGAGGAGGAGCAGGCACTGATCTCTTCTTGCTGGCAACCAGTGATAGGACCCGAGGGAATGGCAGGAATATGTGTCAGGGGAGGGTTACGTTGGACATTATGAAAAGGTTCTTCCCCCAGAGGGTGGTGGAGCACTGGAACAGCTCCCCAGGGAAGCAGGCACAGCCTGACAATATTCCAGCAGCATTTGGCCAACACCCTCAGACACCCGGTGTGAATGTTGGGGTGTCCTGTGCAGGGACAGGAGTTGGATGAGATGATCCTTGTGGGTCACTTCCAGCTCAGGGCATTCTATGATCCTACAATTCTATGATATGAGAACTGGGCAAGTTTTGCAGCTGCAGTGGACATGGTCATGTTGGATCTTCACTTCAGAAGGATCTGGCTGGGATGGATCACGGTTTGGCCCAACAGAACTGCAGAGCTTTAACACAAAGCTGGTGACACCAGCGTGGGATCCCTTCTCCCATTCTGTTTGCTTCGCTGTGTCCTGACACCTCTTTTTGGGACACATTTTAAACTGCATCAATAACAAATCCAAACGGTGAATGCCCAAAGCAAGTGGATTTAAGGGCAGCTGAAAGAGCTGGGGAACCAGCAGCTGCGGATAGGAACAGAGGCTCTGACTCCGCTCGCTTTCGATAGCAAAAATTGGGGCATTGTTCCTACCAGACAACGTGCAAAGCTTGCAGTTCTTCCTACAATGTTCAACAGAAAGTGTATGTTATAAAATGCCATGGCAATGCCACGGTGCCTTTGGAACGCCCAAATCTCTTTGTTTCATCAGTGTTTGATAAAAGTATTTGGGAAGAAAAAACACCACCACTTGCCACTGTATGAAAAGTGAAAGAATCAAGCTGAGTGAACAAAGCCTGCCCCAGTGGGAAAGGATGCTGCAGGGTCAGGACTTCTGTGGCCCAACATGTCAACCCAGGGGTGTCAAACTCACAGCCCGTGGGCTGAATCCGGCCCTCCACCTTGTTTTATCCAGCCCAGCCCCTTGTTTCTACCCAGCAACAGCACCAAGCTCCTTGTCCCTGTGCTCCTGCCCGCGCTGGTCACGTGTGCAGCGTGTGACACGGTGACATCTTATGCTGCAGGAGCAGGAGAACTTCAGGAGCTGTGGGTTTAACAGCCCTGTGTTAACCCCTGAGCAGCCTTCTGACCAGCAGTTACAGAGCAGGTCTTTCTGACCACAGAACCAATGCTGGGGATGTCTATTGTCCAACAAATAATTTATACTCTTAGGAAAAGGGGACAGGGCAAGCGCCAAAAGCTTTTCAGTCTCACAATGTTGTTATTTCCTACTCACCATAGAGAGCAGCCCAGGTGCAGAGTGTTTCAGCTTGAAGTTTTCATCTGCGAAAGGGCCCCTGTAGATACTGGCCACCCCAGTGCCGTCCCCCTGTGCGACAGAGGAGCCCAGTCAGCCACAGTGTCTGTCCTGCAGCAGCTGCTAGCAAACAATTTTGCACCTGGGACACAGAAGCCCAGGCTGGACAGACAGCCTGGGAGCGAGAGGCTGGAGAGCAGCCCTGTGGAAAGGGATCTGGGGCTTCTGGCTGATGGCAAGCTGACCATGAGCCAAAAGCTCCCAGGCAGCCAAGAGGGCAACCGTGTCCTGGGCATCCAGCACGGCATCACCAGCCAGGAGAGAGAGGGGATTGTCCCACTCTGCTCTGCACTGGGGAGGCCCCACCTTGAGCACTGGGGGCAGCTCTGGGGCCACAGGGTAAAAAGGACATCAAACTACTGGAGAGTGTCCAGAGGAGGCGACAAAAGTGGTGAAGGGTCTGGAGGAGAAATGATATAAGGAGAGGCTAAAGTCACTGGGTCTGTCCAGCCTGGAGAAGAGGAGACTGAGGAGGAACCTCATCACACTCTGCAGCTTCCTCACAAGGGGAGGAGGAGGAGCAGGCCCTGAGCTCTTCTCTCTGGTGACCAATGACAGGACCCGAGGGAATGGCAGGAAGATGTGCCAGAGGAGGGTTTAGGCTGGACATTATGAAAAGGATCTTCCCCCAGAGGGTGGTGGAGCACTGGAACAGCTCCCCAGGGAAGCAGTCACAGCCTGACAACATCCCAGCAGCATTTGGCCAATGTTCTCAGACTCTCAGTGTGAATGTTGGGGTGTCCTGTGCAGGGACAGGAGTTGGACTCGATGGTCCTCGTGGGTCCCTTCCAACTCAGGGCATTCTGTGATTCTATGATTCCATTCAAAAGTCAAATGTAAAATCCCCAAGCCAACGGGCAGGGTTCAACTCAGCCCCAAATGGATGCTGCACTGCATTTATACACGAGCAGCGAACACACCCACCGTTTGACTTCTGAGGAGGAACGGCGATGGGTTTCTGACTACACTGCACATCATCTGCCTGCTGCACGCCGGCAGAAACCAACAGGATGGAGCCCAGGCCTCCCAGAGCGAGATGGAGATCACAGATTGGCATGGACCCACTTGGACTTGGCAGGGAAAAGGAAGGGGACGTAGAAATCACGGAATGATTTGGGTTGGAAGGGACCTCAAAGCCCATCCAGTTCCAACCCCCCACCACAGGCAGGGACACCTCCCACTGAATCAGGTTGCTCAAAGCTGCATCCAACCCTGCCTTGGACACCTCCACAGATGGGGCAGCCACCACCTCCCTGGGCAACTTGTGTCAGGACCTCACCACCTTCACTGTGGAGAATTTCTTTTCTTACCAATGGCTAATCTAAATTATCCCCCTTCCAGCTTAAAGCTGTTCCCCCTTGTCCTATCACTACAGGCCCTTGTAAAAACTCCCTCCCCAGCTTTCCTGGAGCCCCTTTTCAGGTACTGGAAGGCTGCTATGATGTCCCCCCACAGCCTTTGGTTCTCCAATCTGAACAAGCCCAACTCTCTCAGCCTGTCCCAATAGCACAGATGCTCCAGCCCTTTGATCATCACTGTAGCCTGGAGTGCTGGTGAGACAAGGAAAGTAGGAGTGGTCGGGTGGAAAAAGCCAGCTGATGGCATGCTTATTTCACATTATTTTCTGCAACTTTACCAAAAACAAGGCATGATCTCAATTGCTGAAATGAGCAGTTTCTAGACTTTGATCTATTTTCTACAGAGTCAGGAGGCTAAACATGAACCAGCAGTGTGCCCAGGTGGCCAAGAAGCCCAAAGGCATCCTGGCCTGTATCAAGAATAGTGTGGCCAGCAGGACAAGGGAAGTGGCCACACCTTGAGTGTTGTGTTCAGCTCTGGACCCCTCAGCTCAAGAAAGAGATTGAGGTGCTGGAGTGGGTCCAGAGAAGAGCAACAAAACTGGTAAAGGGACTTGAGCACAAGTGCTATGAAGAGAGGCTGAGGGAGCTGGGGTTGTTTAGCCTGGAGAAGAGGAGGCTCAGGGGTGACCCCATTGCTCTCTACAACTATCTGAAAGGAGGTTGTAGACAGGTGGGGGTTGGTCTCTTCTCTCGGGCAACCAGCGACAGAACAAGAGGGCACGAGCTTAGACTCTGCCAGGGAAGGTTTAGGCTGGATATCAGGAAAAAGTTCTTCCCAGAACGAGTAATCAGGCCTTGGAAAGGCCTGTCCAGAGAGGGGGTGGAGTCACCATCCCTGGAGGGTTTTAAAATAAGACTGGATGTGGCACTTAGTGCCATGATCTAGTAATCATGAGAGTGTTGGATTAAGGGTTGGACTTGATGGTCTTGGAGGTCTCTTCCAACCCACATAATTCTATGACTCTATGATTCTAAGACACCTTCTGATCACCACCAGCTCCAGCACTTGGATCTCGAGACACTCAGCCACTAAAGCAGCATGGCCTGGACCAGCAGCAGTCAGCAAGCTCTGGCTGCTCACGGGTTTGTAACTCCCTGATGCGTGCCTCTCGTACAGCACCAAACTTGTGCGGCTGCTGAAAGGCTGCCCGGCCCTTCGGCCAGCACTGCAGAGACTCCTCTGTGATGCCAAAAGGGCTGAGCTGCTGGAGCAAGTCCAGAGGGCTACAAAGATGATCCAAGGGCTGGAGCACTTCTGCTGTGAGCACAGGCTGAGAGAGTCAGGGTTGTTCACCCTGGAGAAGAGAAGGCTTCAGGAAGACGCTAAAGTTGCCTTCCAGTACTGAAAGGGTCTCCAGGAAAGCTGGGGAGGGGCTTTTTACAAGGACATGGAGTGATAGCACGAGGGAAAACAGCTTTAAACTGGAAGGGGGCAGATTTAGATTGGACATTAGAAAGTAATTCCTCACAATTAACATGGTGAGGCAGTGGCACAGGTTGTCCAGGGAGGTTTTGGATGCCCCCTCAAGGCCAGGCTGGATGGGGCTTTGAGCCCCCTGATCCAGTGGGAGGTGTCCCTGCCCACGGCACGGGGGTGGAACTGGATGTGCTTTGAGGTCACTTCTGATCCAAACCATTCCATGATTCTACTTTGAAATAATCCAGAAATTATTTTACTGGGTACTAGGACAGCGAAGAGACCCCGTGCTGCTCCAGCCTCAGCCATACATGCTGCCCATCACCGTATCAGAGCATGACACTCACCCGTGGGCACAAAGCCTTTTCTAATTTGAGACAATTCTCTACCAACAAAGGTATTTTTGATTTAAACTCCCACCTGCAGGAGATACATGGTTCTGCAGTGAGGGCCTCTCTTCCAGAGCTTCTTGTCTGGAGGGATTGACTCCAGGGTGGAACAAATCCCTGCGAGTTTGAAAGGGCTCTGGCTGTACTGCCACACTTTACGGAGGATGATCCAAGGGCTGGAGCACCTCTGCTATGATGACAGATTGAGAGAGTGGGCTTGTTCAGCTTGGAGAAGAGAAGGCTCTGGGGGCACCTCATAAGAAACCTTCCAGTACTGAAAGGGGCTCCAGGAAAGCTGGGGAGGGATTTTTTACAAGGGCCCGGAGTGACAGGACAAGGGGGAACAGCTTTAACATGGAAGGGGGAACATTTAGACTAGACATTAGGAACAAATTCTTAACAATGAGGGTGGTGAGGACCTGGCACAGGTTGTCGAGAGAAGTTGTGGCTGCCCCATCCCTGGAGGTGTTCAAGGCCAGGTTGGATGGGGCTTTGAGCCCCCTGATCCAGTGGGAGGTGTCCCTGCCCACGGCAGGGGGTGGAACTGGATGGGCTTTGAAGTCCCTTCCGACTCAAACCGTTCCATGACTCTGATTCTAAACTACTTAGGAAAGGAGCAGGAACATTCACCCAAGACTCCAGGTTTGTTTCCAAGTACATTGCAGGCAGCTGCAGTGAGACAGCAGCGATGCTACAAGGAACCTCCACCACTACTGGGTACCTCAAAAGAGATCCCGTGAGTCAGCAGAGATGCCTGGGAACAGTTGCACACTGCACCATGTAGGAAAATTACAAAAGGAATATAAAGGTACGTACGTTTACGAAGTCACCTCCTTGAATCATGAAATCCTTTATCACCCTAAAGACGTAAAACAACACTTAGTTCTCAAGACAAAAATGCCTCAAGGAGCTCAAGGTGTGATGACAATGAGTTCTGCCTTGCAGCACAGCAGCAGGTACCAGGGACTCTGTATGTGGCAGTCTGAAACCTACAATAAATATGATCTGGGTGCTATCGGTAATTTGGGACTTGCTGCTGTTTGAGCACAGACGGCTGTTAGGTTAGAGATGACAGGAAAGTATTTCCCACCCTGCATGCCAGGAATAGGGAATCCCTCACAGCAACCCCAGCTGAGAGCCCTCCCAAATCCCCCAGAGATGCAGAGGATGAGAGCAGCAGTGACCTGTGAACGCCTACAGAGAGTTAATGCCTGCAAAGCCGGTCTCAAAGCCACACCAGGCTCTGACCGCTACTTAAGAGCCTAAACAAAAGCAGAATTACCTGTGGAAAGTGCTTCCTTTGTAACCAATAGGGACACCATCTTTCCTGCAAGGAAATGAAAAGAAAAATCACAGAATCATGGAATGGTTGCGGTTGGAAGGGACCAACCAGTTCCAACTCCCCTGCCATGGGCAGGGACACCTCCCACTGGATCAGGGGGCTCAAAGGGGCTCCCATCCAACCTGGCCTTGAACACCTCCAGGGATGGGGCAGCCACCACTGCTCTGGGCAACCTGGGCCAGGGCCTCCCCACCCTCACAGCAAAACATTTCTTCCAAAGATCTCATCTCAATATCCCGTCTTTCAGCTGAAAACCGCTCCCCTTGTTTTGTCTCTGTACTCCCGGACCAAGAACCCCTTTCAGCTTTCCTGGAGCCCCTTTCAGTACTGGGAGGCTGCTCTAAGGTCTCTCTGGATGGACAAGCCCAACTCCCTCATGTTGTCCTCACAAACCCCTCCCAGGAATGCAGAGTCCCAAAGCCCTGCCCTGCACATTCGCAGCTGCCTCGATCAACACGCAGCCAACCCTGCTGCTGGGCCTGGTCCTGGTCCTGAACTGGTGCTGTTGAGGGCCCAGGGAAACCAGAGTGGGCTGTGCAAATGAAGTGACACAACTCCCTACAACATCCACACCGTTTGCTTTACAGGATCCCACTGCAATTTGCAGTGAGAACAGCTGGGATTTGTAGACAGGGCTTTTTAGAGCAACCTGAGCATTAAAGGTAGGAGGGGAGTGTTTAGAGCAGGGGTGTCAAAATCATGGCCTACGGGCCGAATCCGGCCCTCCACCTTGTTTTATCCGGCCCAGCACCTTGTTCCTACCCAGCAGCAGCACTGAGCCCCTTGTCCCTGTGCTCCTGCCAGCGCTGGGCATGTGCGCAGCGTGTGACGTGCGTTACGCTGCAGGAGCAGGGGAGGGGGAGCCATGAGTTTGACAGCCCTGGTTTAGGGTGTCCCACGGTGTCTGGTGTGGCAGGAAGGGGGTTTAGGGAACCCCAGGGAGGGAGGTGTGGCAGGAGCAGGTTTTGAGGCCTGTCTGCTCTTTTACCAACCAAGCCCACTGTTAATTCACCAGAGCAGAGCTCTGTAACTCTCAATTTGTACTGCTACAGAGAGAATATCACCCAGGGAGCCCTTGTGCTGCTCGCCTGGCCCTGCTTCTCTGGGCGGGTTACATAAAAGGTTGCTGTAACCCACTTACCTGAATTCACCTGTGCAAAACTGCCTGCAAAACAAAAAAGAACAGAGCCTGAGCCACATTTGAACTCCAAGGACACAGAGAGCTGCGTGTCAGCAAACACACATAGATGGCTGGGCAGGAATTCCCTTCCTTCCCCCACCCAGGGAAGCAAGAACCAGCAGTAACTCCTCCACTTCCATTTCTGAACAGACCTCTGCCCTTCCTGCAGCTGAGCAGAGCAGGCATTGAAAACTGCGCTTGGAAAAGACAATGAATGTGAAGCAGATGCCACGTGTCAGAGAGAACAGGGAATATCTGTGTCTCCCATGAGAGAGGGATGTCCAAGAAGTGCATACTTCAATGGGTGGCAGAAAACGGGGTGGCAAGGAGGCCTTTATCACAGATTTAAGGTGTTGCCCTTATAAACGGATGGCGTGCATCAGCAGCTCCGCAGCGGGAGCAGAGAGGGCCTGGAGTCATAGAAAGAACAGAATGGTTTCAGTTGGAAGGGACCTCAAAGCCCATCCGGTTCCAGCCCCTGCCATGAGCAGGGACACCTCCCACTGGATCAGGGGAATCAAAACCCCATCCAACCTGGCCTCGAACACCTCCAGGGATGAGGCAGCCATGACTTCCCTGGGCAACCTGTGTCAGGTCCTCACCACCCTCACCGTTAAGAATTTGTTCCTAATGTCCAATCTAAATCTTCCCCCTTCCAGTTCAAAGCTGTTCCCACTTGTCCTATCACTCCAGGCCCTTGTAAAAAGTCCCTCTCCAGCTTTCCTATAGTCCTTACAATGGGTTCCCCTGAGGGACTGGGGTGCTGCACAGTCATAGCCCTCTGGGAACAGGGAGAGGTGCAAAGCAGGGCAGGCAGTGGCCCCCAAACAATCCCAGCCATGTCCAAGCTGAGCAGCTGCTACTCACCTGAAGTTCTCTGCCGTTTTGGGAACAACATCGGCGAACAGCTCAATCTTCATGCGGCCGACCTCCTGCGGAGAGCACAGCCACCTCAGCTCCGCACACACACAGCAGCCCTACACCTCCCTGGGACCCCCAAACCCCCTCTCCTGCGACTCCCCCACCTCCCCTGGTACCCCCAAACCCTTCCTCCTGCTGCACACCCCACCCCTGGGGACCCCCAGCACCCCTCCTCTCCTGCCATACTCCCTAAAGCCCTCTCCCCCACCTCAGGGAAACTCCACCCGAGGAGACCTCAAAGCCCCTCTCCGCTGCACTCCTCACCCCAGGAACCTGCTCCTCCACCCCTGGGAGCCTCCAAACTCTGTCTCCTGCTGCTCCCCCAACCCCAGGTACTCCCAAACCCCCTTCCACCGCTCCCCCACCCCAAGAAGACCTCAAAGGCCCCCTCGGCCACGCCCCTCACCCCAGGGACTCCTTAAACCCTCGTCCCCCACGCCGGGAACGCCCTGAAGTCCTTTCCCCCGCCCCCCCGGGCGCTGCCGGTGCAGTTCCCGGTGCCCGCTCGCACCTGCCCGCCGATGGTGACATCGAAGAAGACCACGGGGTTGTTGGGGTTCGCCGCCAGCACCGCCATCACGGCCGCCTCTGCGGGGACCGGAAGCGGCGCCGGAACCGGAAGTGCCCGACTGAACCGGAAGTGCCCGACTGAACCGGAAGTGCCCGACTGAACCGGAAGTGCCCGACTGAACCGGAAGTGCCCGGCGGAACCGGAAGTGCCCGACTGAACCGGAAGTGCCCGGCGGAACCGGAAGCGCCCGGTGAGGGCTCTCGCTGTGCCCTCCCTGTCCCTCCATCCCTGTCTCCGCATCCCGTGCCTCTCAGCAGCAGCGCCCGCGCTCCCCGGGCACGGCTCCCGCTCGCCAGGGCTTCTTGGGAAGCTGCACGAGGCTGTTCCCTGGTGTTCCGCCTGCCTCCTCCGCTCCTGGAGTCGCAGAGCGTCCTGAGTTGGAAAGGACACAGAAAGACCATCGAGTCCAAGCCGTGACCCTGCTCAGGACAACCCCAGCGTTCACCGCGACTCAAAGGAACCGTCCCGCAGGCTGGCTGTAAGCCAAAGCGACTTTATTCACCCGCAGGGAGTGCGGGGCTCAGCGTCCCACAAGGTGCAGCTCCAATTTTGGTCCGCTTGTGTCATGTACGACGTACATTTTGTGGTGAGTACCCAATAAGTGGTTAGGTTACAAAACTTTTAGGGTCCTGTTTTGCAGAGAATTTTATGATTCTTCAGACAGTACCTCCTACGTGTCCAAAGCAGTTGCCTTTATGCCTGATGTGAATGAATCCAAATCAGTCGAACAAAGAAAAGATATCGTTTAATAGCTTAGGTAAATAAAGGCAAGCCAACAGCTCTGGGTGCACGGGGAGTCTGCACTCCACCAACACGCAGACACGCTAAGTCCAGTTTCTTCTATTTATAGTTTCAGTTTCCCCCAAACCTCCCCCCTCCTCTTGTTTCCTTGGTGTGAGGTAGTGCCATTCCTCTTGTGCGGATTCCGCTGTTGCTAGGGGTCTTCTAGAGGTCACCTCCGCCCAGCCCCGGCGCTGCAACCCCCGCTTAACAGACCAGAACTCCCTCCACAACAACGACCAAAACCAAACTGAAACAAAGCCAAGCACATCCCGTACCTGGTTCCCTGCCCTCGGCTATTTTAAACAGTCTTTTGCCTTATCTTAAAGTTTTACTATTCTATCTTATTCCCACGAATCAGTCTCCCATTTCTCACAATCCCTCATCTCTTTCTGGATGGTATTGATTCGTGGTTTTGCTTCAAAATTTGCTATTGCTAACTGGATCTCAGTGGGCTTTTTTTCTTTATGGACTTGTAATACCATTAGAGGATGCTTATCACCCTCTTTCTCCAAGTTCAGGGGTACAGTGGTTACTGTCATCTCTTGCACAACAGAGTGTATTAGACTAACAAAACAAGGAGCCAGGCATGGCATTACCAATAGTCCTGCAAATACTCCTAATAGTACTATGCCTACTTTGGCAAACCAGCCACCTCCCATTAAGTTATCCCACATGTTTCCCAAATTTGGTCCATTCCAAGTTTGAACAGCTACATGTGCAATTTTTTTTCATTTCCCTTACTAATTCGCTTACGGCGTTCCCTTGGTCATCAATTTCTAAACAACAATCAGTTAAGTTAAACTTGCCTCATACTCCCCCTTCATGTGCTAACAAATAATCTAAAGCTGAACGATTTTGATGCAATGCAGTTCTCCAGCTGGGCACAGGAACGCACGCCAGAGCCTTCAGCCAACTGCTCAGGCTTTCTTATTTGCAATCTTGTAAATAAAAATCCATCAGACAAGAGCCTTGGGGGCTCTGCCAGACACAGCCCACCATTCTGACAGCGTCTGCTCGACCTGACTCCCAGCTCAGCCTGGCACAGGCAAAATAACGCAGGGCACTGCAGCAGTAACGCAGGGTGTCAGGTTGCTGATAAAAAAAGAAGTGGCAGACCTAGACACTCGGAGGGGGGACAGATGAGGGGCCTGCAAGTTAGTGTTCCTCGCTCAGTAAGAAAAACCCAGCCATCTTCTTCAATGAGAGACCTGATCCATTGCAAAGGCATAGACATAACAAGTCAGGATGTACCAAGTGCAAGCCCAGATCTTCACTTCCCAAATGTTGCAGCAAAGGCTCAGCTCATCATCTGTAGCATCCCAGTACCTCAGAGCAAACACTTGACTGCAGTGTGCTGCACACTGTGCAAATCAGCTCTTACAGAGATTACAAACTGAGGTAGAATACGGTAAACATTGCTCTCAATTACTCCAAACAAATCCAGCAGAGCGCAACAGCATTTCTCCTGCCTTATGGTGGCATCACTGTAGCTCACAAGGAACCCCCTCAGAAGAGATGCTGACGCTCCAGCCTGTAAGTGGTCAGGCATGCTGGAGGAGAGAGGTGGAGACCTCCTCCAAAGCACCAGCTCCAGAGCATCAGGGGCCAGATCCACACCATGTAACTACAGAACCTCATTAGCAGAACGGAAGGTGTAAGCAACCCCAATAACTGAGGTGCAAACCACATCTGAAAGCATGTGACTCTCTTGCTCTCTACAACTCCCTAAAAGGAGGTTGTGGTCGGGCAGGGGTTGGTCTCTTCTCTCAGGTGCCCAGTGACAGAACCAGAGGGCATGGACTCAAGCTTCGTCAGGGAAAGTTTAGACTTGATATGAGGAAAAAGTTCTTCACTGAAAGGGTGATTGGCCATTGGAATGGGCTGTCCAGGGAGGGGGTGGAGTCACCGACCCTGGAGGTGTTTAAAGGGAGACTGGATGAGGCACTGAGTGCCATGGTTTAGATGATGGTTGGTGTTGGTGTTGGTGTTGGGTTATAGGTTGGACTTGATGATCTCAGAGGTCCTTTCGAACCTTATGATACTGTGATACTGTGACTGCAGTTATTAATTCTGTAGCCATTAGGATTCAAGGGTCTCAAACTCCTTTGCTAACACTAAGTTCTCTTCCACCTATATTGCGCAAATATAAATGTCGTACAAATCCATCTGTCCAAAGCTCTTCTGAAAGCACAAAACCAGACTTGAGCAAGTCAGTATCTATACCTCTGTTCTACATACAAGGAAACCAAGGCACAGCACTAAACAGCACCAGGCAAAGCCATCAATGCAGGCCCTCGAGGACAGCTGTATCTTTCAGCAGGCCATTAAATAATGTGTCCTGAATGCCAAAAGCTCTTAGAAATAAAAGCCCAGAGGATTACAGCAAGTGGCACCCACTGGCACAGGGAGCTGAACTGCCATCAACACCTGCAGATGTCTGCTGGCTTCTTGCTCACAGGAGGGCTACAGGGAGGTTACCCCAAACTGAAGGCCAAGTGAGCGAGTTTGAGCTAGCCTCCTGCTGAGCTCTCCAATGCTCAGCGAAAGCCCCTTCACCCACTCCCCACTTCCCCTCAGGCAAAGGAAAAAAACTATAAAAACTTAGGAAAAAACCAAAATCACACTAAATATAGATGTATTTTCTACATATACACAACTAGATACAGCAAGGACATCATGCAAAACTCCCAATAAAGGGAAGAGGGGAAGGAAAGAGGGGGAAAAAAGGACAAAAAGGAACTAAAACAAACAGGTCTGCACAATTGTAAAACCCGGTAACTAACCAAGTAGAGAACTAGCAAAATCTCATCCCTTCCCTTGAGAAAAGCAGGACAGCCAAATTCAAACCAGCACTCTCCCTCCACACGTGGGCACACAATAGCAGCCACCGTAGGCCCCAGCTTCAGGCAGGAACAGCCCAAGGGACCTACTGCTCCCAAACCTCGCCGGAAGAGAAAAGGGATGAACTCTCCTTTCTGTGCCTCATTTATATGTTGTGTTACCTTGAAGGAAGTTATGCAATACTTCTGTGTTTCCATTGTTAAGGAAGACCTAAAAAATCCAAAAGCCAGCCCACTACATTCTCCACCCTTTATTCCATATCATTTCTTTAACGTAACACCTGTACATTGTGTTTGTCTGTATCCCGCACATAGACGTATATATATACAGTCCTTGTTTTATTCCAAGGTTGTCGTCTCTTGTTAAAGATCAGGTTTTATTTCCCTGGATGGCTCTCTTATAACAGAGAAGGCCATCCCTCACATCAAGGTCTGGTAGGGCATGTGTCCCCACCGCTCAACGCCTGTTGGATTGCAGCCAACAGCGAAGCTTAAAGTTCTTCTTGGTGGGGAACGCAGAGGCCAACCCGGCCTTGCCCTTGGCTATGGTAGGAGGCGCTTGGCCATCCCCAGTCCTCGAGGCTGTCATCTGTCGTTGAAGATTCAACACAACTGCAGCTCAGTTTGGATCCTTGGCCCTTTAGTCACAGTCACAGTTCTGGTTTTAGGGCTGGTTCACTGGTCTGGGTTGGCTCATCATTGGATACCGGTATCCGCTCTGTTCAGATCTTTCTCGTCTGGTGTCTGATCTGTTGCCTTCATTTTCTGAAGGCTCGACCTGGTTCAGGAATGGTACGGCGGCCCCACCCCGGCCGCTCGGGCCATCAGCTCACAGACACCGGTGTGGTGGATGGTTAAAGGCAAAAGGCTAATGGTGTTTATTGATAGATAACACCGGCTTATATAGCCAAGGTCTACGATGTCACTTCTGTCTGCTTACATCATCAACTAAACACCATTGGCTAATGGGAGAGGGGCCCTATCTTTCCGTACATCGCGAGATCTTCCGGTCGCCGGACCCTAGCTACCAACATCTCCCCCCTCCCCATGCTTAATTAAATTGACTAGAATAGAATAAATTTAAAGATATTCTTAACATGTACCATGGTACTTCTTATCTTATCTTATCTTATCTTATCTTATCTTATCTTATCTTATCTTATCTTATCTTATCTTATCTTATCTTATCTTATCTTATCTTATAAATGTATAAAACTTATATAACTTATAAACTTAACTTACTTAACTTATAAAACTTACAAACTTATAAACTTATAAAACTTATAACTTACAAGCTTATAAAACTTATCTTATAAAACTTATAAAGTTATAAAACTTATAAACTTACTTATAAAACTTATCTTCTTATAAAGAGAACTATGACTAACAAAGTGCAACTTGAAATCGTAAGGATAGCTTGAGGTCGACCTGAGAGAAAAAACATAAGGCACACTTTAGTCTAATTATTAGTGTTCTATAAATGTAACATTAACTCTTTCTAGCTGACTTTTAAACTACTTCTTAAAATGAGGAAAGAGATCGTTCCAGAGCAGATGTAGATTTCTCAGTTCTTAGCAGGTCTTCATCAATAACGGCTTGTAGTTGACATAGGCCTCTCTGTTGGATCATCAGGTGTAGGCACGGTGCTTGCCGATTGATCATCTTCTCCTGCCACTGGAACGTTCAGAAATGCCCAATGATCTGGTTCTGTGAACAAAAACTCACAGCTTTCATTAGTTTCATTCTGAAGATCTGGTTTGATAGACTGATGCGGGCACCACTTAACTCTACCATCTTTTTTGACAGCAGCATACCCTCGCCCTGTCAGAACTAGTTTCCATCCTCATTCCCATTCTCCCAGCTCATTTCTGACTATGACTGATGGACCTTCTTCTAGTGCTTTAGTGGCCCAATGTTTTTGGGTGGGACTAATCTCCTCCTGCCCCCTAGGGAATTGATTAAGTGCTAGCAGAGCAGTCGCTAGGAGACGTGCCTGGTCTCCTGAGGGAATGGTGTTGACAAACCCTTCTGTTTTTGCTAATACCTCCAATTTAGATTTCAGAGTTTGATTTGCCCGTTCCACTATAGCTTGTCCTGTGCTATTGTATGGAATGCCGTGTATTAAGGTAATACCCCATTTCAAAGTGAATGCTTGAACTGATTTAGACACAAAATTTGGACCGTTATCTGTTTTGATCTGATTAGGGATACCAAGCCAGGCCATAGCTGTCAGCCAATGTTGAATGGTTGCTTTAGAGTCAGCCTTAAGGTGCTGAGTGGCCACAATCATTCCACTGTATGCGTCTACAGTCACAGCTAGCCATGCTCGAGGTTTTAATAATTGGCAAAGTGTGAAATCTGTCTGCCACACCTCGGATGCTTTAAGACCTCTAGGATTCACTCCGCTCGACCACAGTGGTGCTTTCTGACAGTGGGGACATGTAGCCACTACATGTTTTGCGTCAGTGATTGAAATGCCACATCTCTTTGCTAACGCTTTAGCTCTGATGTGAAGAGACTCGTGTAACTGCTGAGCATCTCTCAATGCCCACAGTCCTTTTGCAGCATCTGCTTTATCATTACCAATTTGGAAAAACCCTTTAATTGGGCTGTGGCTATTGACGTGGATGACTGATATAGTGCCCTGTCGAGAGTAAAGTGCTTCTTCTAACATTAGGGCTGTTGTGGACGTTGACACGCCAGGGCCTGACATGGCCAAGCAAAGTTTAGCCACAAATATGGAATCAGTTACTATGTCGAGATGTTCTGTAGGGAACAGTCCACATGCTAGTACTACAGCTGCTGCTTCCAGTTGCTGGACAGAAAGAGCACAGTCAGTCATTTTAATGCTGTGCCATTCTCCTTCCGATTGCCAAACTGCTGTCGCGGTTGAAGTTGTTGAGGATGCGTCTGTAAAGACTGTTGGTCCCGGCTGGGGCCGGCCCATGATCTTACATGGAAGGTCGATGTTAACTATTGCCAGCATTTGAGTCCAGGGGGGCTTTGCGGCGTAACAAAGTTCTCCACCAAATCCTGCAAGAGCTATGGCCAGATATTCTGACATTGCCACTGACTGCGTTGGGAGCTGTTTACGAAAGGGCAAGCATATTCTGGCGGGTTCAATGCCTGGATGTCTTAGGGTGAGTTTCCTGCCTTTCATGATGAGATTACCAAGGCACTCGATTCCTGGAGAGAATGCACGTGATGGCTTTCCTAAGACTATCCATTGTATTGGTCGGGCTTTTTCAGTAGGGCCCTGGGCTAGTGCTCCTACTCCTCCCTTTTCTGTAAAGTGCACATAGAGATCAAGTGGTATATTTGGGTTCCACCTAGCGAGCGTGCTTGATGACATCTGCTGTTCGATAAAATCGAGAGAGTTCATTGCTTCTATTGTCAGGGCTTTTTGTTCCCATGGATTCTTTCCTTTCAGAAGATCATGCAGAGGAGCCATGATTTCAGGAGGGATTAAAACAATGTTACGGAGCCATTGCAAGGACCCCACTAACTGTTGCATATCATGGAGTGTCTTAATGTTCCGATGAATTTTTATTTGAGGGGGTGTTAGGTAAGAATTTGTGATCCCTACTCCCAAAAAAGTTACACATGGTCCTCTCTTAATTTTTGCACTCGCAATTTCAAACCCGTGTACCTTTAGAGTTTCGGAAACCGTTGACACCGGCTGGTCCACTTGAGTCGCCGATGTTGCCGCAATTAAAATATCATCCATATATTGAATGATAGTTGCAGTCGGGTTATGGCACCGGACTGGTGCCAATGCCCGATCCACTGTGATCTGGCAGATAGTGGGTGAGTTGACCATTCCTTGGGGCAGCACTTTCCACTGGAAGCGTAGGTTGGGGCGTTGGCTGTTTGGAAACACTACAGAAAAAGCGAACCGTTCTTTGTCCTCTTCGTGCAAGGGTATCGAAAAGAAACAGTCTTTAATATCAAGGACAGCACAAGGTTGTCCCTCAGGTATCATAAGAGTTCATAGGCAATAGTGTTTGAACAGGAGCCATAGGTTGGATTACCTTATTTACTTCAAGCAGGTCATGGAGGAGACGAAACCCCTCGCCAGTTCGTTTGGGTATTACAAAAACTGGGGTGTTCCACGGACTAGTGGAGGGCTCTATGTGACCTTTTAGTAACTCAGAGTCAACCAGCTCAAGAAGAGCATCCATTCGGCACATGCATTCTTAATTTCTTCCCAATCCGTGAAAGGCGTTTTCTTTCCCCGTGATCTCTTTTATTGCGGACATTTTTGCTTTTAACTCTATTTCTATCTCCTCCGACTCTGACTCCGAATCGGATTCCAGCCACTCGTCCCCGCTGGTGTCTGATTCGGGACCGGAACTCGACTGACTGGGAACTTCCGGGCTCCGGTACCTTTTGCTCAGACTCCGGCCCCGCCCCCTTCCCTTCCGGGCGGGCCGTCCCCCCTGTCTTGGCTCGCTCCGCCCCCTACTCCTCCTGTGGCCATTCTGATTGGCCGCTCCACGCCTCTCGCACACGCCTCTCTTCTCTGCCACGCCTCTCGCCTTTCTCTTTCCTTTCCGTTCTCTTTTCCGCTCTCCTCCCTTTCCCGCCCCCGCGCATGTCAGTTCAAGCGCTTCCTCCCTTTTCGCGCCGTTGGTCTCGCCCCGCCCCCTCTCTCGCTGCTCGGCGCCATCTTGGGGCGCAGAGGGCGGCGGCTTAGGCCGAGCCTCTCGAGACTCTGATTGCGCCGCGGCGCCCCTGGCCTCCTCCAGTAAGTGACCCCAAAAGGTTTTTGCTCGTTCCTGTCCCTCCGTAAGGGGGACGGGGTTCGGGGATTGAGGGGATGTATCGCCCTCTGGCAGAGCTTTAGGTGCAGCAGAATTGTTATCGCCTGGGGGGTGCGTTGATGTGTTAACTTCTGTCACTGCCTATTCTCAGCCCAGCAGCCAATGTTTCACCATTGGGGTTTCCTTTCCAGAATTTCCTGGGCTTGTGTTAACATTCTGTTACTCACTGTGCCTCCAGAGCTTTTGGAGGTGTCAGAAATGAGGTTTCCAACTCTTATGAATGTGTTTTTCCCTTAGTTAGCAATTTGGCCAAGGCTGGTACCTTTGCTGGCAACGATGCTATTGTGGCCTTTGCAAGGAACAACGAGTTGAATGTGGTTATTCATCAGTTTAATGCACCGCTCTGGCAGGTAAGAAACAATATTTCTGTATTTTGGCCTAATTTGTAGCTGGTGGATACAGTTTAGAAACTTCCTGATCTGTTAGAAGAGAATGCTCAGTAGTCGTAGTGAGCTTGGCATGGGGTAGAGCTGCACTTGCTTCTTCAGTGTCAAAGGAAAAACCTTCAGTGAGGAGAGGGAACGAAGGAAAACAATGAATGCATGGAAGAGAGTGGAGACAGAGTAGCATGATTTAGTTTGGTTTTAAGCTACTGGCTTCATTGATACGGTTCTGTCTCCTGGATATCAGACTACATACCAGGGGACTTGATTGATACGGATTTGAGCCAAACTGAAGGAAACCTGTATGATAAGGTTGATGAAAATGGAAGTGAAGGTACAGCAGGGTGGTCCCTACAGCATATGGGAATGAAGCTCTCAGTTCTGCATGGGAATGGGAATAAGAAGCTTTCTAAGGGTTGGAGAAATGAGATTCTGGACCAGGCAGAAGAGGGAAGAAGTTCTAAAACCTTAAGGCAGTGTTTAATCAGCTCTGGAGAGGACTGTGTGCGTAGTTTCCTCTGACAGTCAGGCACTGAACAAGGCATCCATCGGGTCCCTCCTGCTCTTCTGTATTATTTTCCCATGGGAAGTCCACACTCAGTCTCTGCCTGTTCACTGAACAAGGGAGAGCCTGTGGTCACGTCAGGAATATTTTGGGACATTTTGTATACTAGAAGTAATGGTTGAAGGGCTGGCCCCAGTTTACAGACAGCACCTATGGAATATACAGATTAAACAGGGCAGTAAGAGCAGATGAAAGCTGTCAGCGGTGTCTTAAATACTTTTGCAGCAGGGTCCCAGGGGTTCCTAAACCCACCTGAGTTTGAACTCTCATTTATACGGCAGCCATGGTGGTAAAATTGCTAACCTATGGTTTTTTTGTTAAAAGTGTACCTGGCAAGCACACAGAGGAGCAGGGATACTCAGCTGCTTGGCCTGCAGGTGTGCAGAGGTGATGACCCTGCAGGAGAGGTCACGTTTTGTTGCTGTTTTGAACCAGATGCTGACGTAGTGTGCTCAGCTCTTATCAATATCTCCTATATCCACTCAGATCTTACACTGTTTGGCCCCATTTATTGACCTTTCCAGGGTTGTAAATACAGAGTCTGTGACGAGCTCTGTTTTGCCAGAGTGTAGTCTTGTTGGTGAAAGGTTGTCTTGGGCTCTTGCGAGTGGCCCGAGTAGAGTGAGCTGTTAGAGTTGTAAGCAAAGGACCAGTGCAGAGGATCCCCCAGGACCTCACAGCACACAGGCATCAGGCTGTGGTGACAATGTTAGCAAGTTGCTAGACTCAGTTAGCCCAGGGTGTGTTGATTCTTAATTTTCTATAGTTTGATATACTTTTTCTCCCTCTCTGCTTTGGAGCTCCAACCAAATTTTAGATTCCAGAGAGAGCATTTCCAGAAAGGCAGAGATGCTTAAAGAAGGAGGTGTCAGTATCTCCTTTGGTACCACCTCAGAGAGTGAGTTAGCCTTTAATTTAAAGAGAACCATTGGTATCCACTGCAGCTAAGCTGGAAAATGGACAGGAGTGTCCAGGACCTCCCACTGTTTCTTAGGCTCTGGCCTAATCTAAATCTTCTTGGAGGTTGGTATCTCTGCATGGGCTTTTTAGGGCTTTAAACACCCTTTACCTTTTTTGTTAGTGACTGTAACTGTAGAGCTTCAAGGTAGCTCAGATATGTAGGTTATTTTATTGGCTTTTTGTATAACTCCTTACCCTTTTTTTCAAGTGTTTTTGCCTTTTTTTATTTGCATCAATCTTTTACATACAGTGACAATGTACTGTGGGAAAAGCACGCAAAAGAGGCTTCACCACTCGGAGCTACACTGACTAATTTTCAGAATTTCAAGAGTTTTGGGATTTGTTAGATGCCTGTTTAGATTCTGGCAGAGGAGAAATGTTGAAAATAAATCTTACTTTGACCCAATGTGACAACTTCCTAGGATAAAAGCCAGGAGTAGAGTATTACAGAGTTTTGAGTTGGAACCTGAAGGTGCACAAGTGTAAAGCAGATGAAGGGAGGTGAACCTGTTGGGAAATCTGAAGTCATTTGTGCAACACAAGCTGCAGCTGTGGTTAAAAGGTGGCTTGATGTAAATTCTGTAAGCTGGGATAAACTGATTAAAAGACATTGGGAAAAGCATTGGGAAATTGTGGAGCCCTGAAGCAAAGCATTTCTTGTCATTTGCTTACTGACGTCTTCTCCAGGAAAGCTGTCCGATCTTTGAACTCTGGCATGACAGATAAGCAAAGGGATCAGCAAATGCACTGTGATTTTATGCATTCCTTGCTGGTGTTGGAATGCTGAGGCACTGAAGATGGTTGGGGCTTACAGTGAGAGGATGAGGAGGAATGGCTTTAAACAGGAAGGGGTAAGATTTAGATTAGACATTAGGAAGAAATTCTTCACGATGACGGTGGGGAAGCCCTGGCCCAGGTTGCCCAGGGAGGTAGCGGCGGCCCCATCCCTGGAGGTGTTCAAGGCCAGGCTGGATGGGGCTTTGAGCCCCCTGGTCCAGTGGGAGGTGTCCCTGCCCATGGCAGGGGTTGGAACTGGGTGGGCTTTGAGGTCCCTTCCAACCCAAACAATTCTATGGTTCTGTGATCGGGGTAGAACTCATTCTTACATCTGTTTTCACTGCTTGGCTTTATTTCTACCCGTCTTTCTTTTAAGAACAAAACATACCCACTTTGAATGCAAACTCTTAAAATAGCATCTTTGTTCCACCTGCAGAACAAAACCTACTGTGGGGGACTCTTTCCACTGTGGTCGTAACTGGAACAAACTCGCTTTTTCTCCTTTTTGAGGGGAAAAAGGCATTGTTCTCTCCCTGGGAGCTGTCACTGGAACAGGTTATCGGAAAAAGGAATAGCTTCTGTGGAAAGTTTAGAGAACACTTTTGAGCTTTCCACAGAAATAGTTTCATACCCAGTTTTGTTTGCTGTGATGGAACAGACCCACAGTTGTGCATCTGTTTTTCAGATGTTTTCTTTGAGAGAAAAGCTCTGCTGTCATTGTCAGCACATCTGGGTTATTAGGGCAGCTCTTCCCATTTAAAGATGCTTCAGTAGCTACGTACTCTGCTTCTGATCAGTGTTCATCATTGCTTCGAAAAACAGCAACTTTGAGAAATGTGATGCTACAGTTGATTCCTTCCCCTCATCTGCAATTCATTTGTTTCCTTTAGATTCGGGGCACAGACAGAAACAATGTGAGGGAGCTTCATATCGCGTACCGTTACGGAGAGCACTACGACAGCGTGAGGAGGATCAGCGATGATTCTGAAGCTCCAACATATCTTCAGATGGAGGTTGGTTCTGAGAGAGTGACTCAAATCAGCTGTGGGTGAGGAATGTGGGCAGATGAATGTTACCGGTTGATTTCCCTTCTCGTTTGCACTGAGACAGAGCTTGGTTCCTGTGTCGTGGTGGGGACAGAAAAGCCCCTAAGGTCACTGTCACTAGTGCTGCCTGCTCTCTTGTGACAGGCTGGGAGGTGTTCAAATTACTGGGCTGAAAATCAGTCCCAAATCTGATCCTGAGATGTGGCGTGCAGGTGCCGTGAAGCAGCCCCTTCTAAATCAGGTACTCACGCACCTGGAATGCAAAAACAAAGGGAAGGGAGGAAAGAGAGAGAGAAGCAACAGCTGGGTACAGGAGTCCTCTTCATAGCTCAGTTTTTCATGTTAACAAAAAAGTTGTGCTGCCCTTGAAGTTCTCTGCACACAACTGTGTACCATGTAGCACTGGAAAATGATTAATGCCTCCCTTTACAAGCCGGTGCTTGTTTATTAGTACGTGTGGTCTGGCAGTGTGTGAGAGCTTGCTCAGCAGTGTTTGAGTGGTGGGAAACTGTGAACGCTGGTGGAAGTGACACAGTTTCCAAGATGCTTTGACATAGGATATTTATGAGAAAAGTGTGCCATAACAATTCAATTTATGACAACGTCAGATTGTTTCACTCTATTTGATGGAATCGCTGCACGCGTTTGTGATCTGCTGGGCTTTGCTTTTCTTGCAGATGCTTTGCAAAGATGATTCGAGTAAGGAGGAGGAAGTGAAGCCACAGCAGGGGGAGTCTGGAGATGAGACTGAAGTTGAAATGGAAGATGCTGTACGTAAAGTGTGTAATGCCACTGGCTGTTCAGTAAGTATTGAGAAGCCTTTTTGTGCTTCATGTTCAAACCTTCTTGATACGGGAAAGTAGGCCTGGGGAGAATTCTACCAAATACCCATCTTGCACAGTTTCAGTACTACAGTGATAAATCAGGACGCATTTAGTCCCGGACTTAATTCTAAAATGCAGATGAAATAGGAAATCTGTGCGAATACCAGATAAATTTGGAAGGTTTGTTTTGCAGTGTCTCAGGAAATTCACTTTGAACCAAATTTGGTAAGGTTTACAGTCTTTGAGAGTGTCTGTAGTTGAACATGCCAAATGCTTAAATGCTCTGGGCCTTGGCTGTTGTCACTGGAGAGCCCATGTGGTTCCTGCAGACGACTGCTGCACTGTGCAAGGGCACAGAACAGAAAGGGCCAGGAGTGGAACAGATCCACACTGAAACAGCACGTTCCTTTGTCCTGGTATCTTCAGGATTTTACAGTTTTCTCCCTCACCTTTTTCAGAAAGGGCATACAGGGTAACGGAAAGGTCATAGACATCAGCCCCTCTTGGTGACACAGATAGGAGTTGATTGAATGCATGTCAGTGATTTGAGCTCCCCTCAGTGTCACTTTTCTCCTCTGCGGACAGGACGCTGATTTTGTACGCCACATTCTGGAGGTGGAAGACTGCAATGTAGAATCTGCAATATTTGCCATCGTTGGAGTGGATGAAGTGGAAAGGGCAAGTAAGTACAGGGCATTGGTCACCTGGTGCTGGAGAAGAAGCTGTCTGACGTCAGAGTTCACCGGTAACAGCAGTTCAGTGGGGACAGCAGCGGTGGCAGCTTGCTGATGGCTGTGCTGCTGCGTCAGCCTTTCTGTGCTTAGCAAGGTTATTAGTGAGGACAGACTCGATCCAGCTTCCAAAAAAGCCACTGTTCCAGAAATGAGCAGCCTGATCTAACAGGAGGTGTCCCTGCCCATGGCAGGGGCCTGGAACTGGATGTGCTTTGTGGTCCTTTCTGACCCAAACTATTCCATGAGTCTATAAATTCTGGAAGAAGGAATTGCCTGACAGTGAGACAGCTTCTGGGTAAAGTGTGTCTGAGAGAAACTTGTGTTGTTGGTAGGTGCTGAGGAGCAGCGTGGTCCCCAGAGCGAAGATCAGAAATCTTGTAGCAGAACTTTGTGGGAAGAAAAGGGAAGTGGTTGAAGAGTCTTTGGAAACCAAAGCTTGCACCAAGGTGAAATAGGAACCAGCAACGGACAGGCTGGATCCAATAACGAGACTGGAGGTAGCAGAAACCTGAAGGTATGTGAAGGGTGGTTTGGCAGGGATTTGCACACACTTTTACTATTAGGGCAATGCTTAGGATTGCCTAATCAGCAACTGCCTCCTCCTGGGAATTAGAGAGAGCTGCTTACTGAAAGGAGGGCCACGAAGCTGGTGCAGGGTCTAGAGGAGAAATCATATGAGGAGAGGCTGAAGGCGCCTGGTCTGTTCAGCCTGGAGAAGAGGAGACTGAGGGGACACCTCATAGCTGTTTACTGTTTCCTCACAAGGGAAGGAGAACGAGCAGGCCCTGAGCTCTTCTCTCTGGTGACCATTGACAGGACCCAAGGGAATGGCAGGAAGGTGTGGTTAGGTTGGATATTAGGAAAAGGATCTTCCCCCAGAGGGTGGTGGAGCACTGGAACAGCTCCCCAGGGAAGCAGTCACAGCCTGACAATATTCCAGCAGCATTTGGCCAACGCCCTCAGACCCATGGAGTGAATGTTGGGGATGTTCTGTGCAGGGACAGGAGTTGGACTCGATGATCCTTGTGGGTCCCTTCCAACTCAGGGCATTTTTGATTCTACAAGTTTTCTTACTGCTGCAACTGACTTCTATGATACGAACATTTCTTAGTGACCTGGGGCGCTCTGCCCAAAATGACCCAAAATAAAGTCCTGATAAGTACTCTGGAATAAACCTTCTCTGGCAGCTGCTTTGACATGTGCCCTTCTCCTCTCCAATGTATTTTTACCCAACTTAGCAGAAAACCAGTGCTTTCAGCTTTGTGTTTTCATCCTTCCTTTTCAGGTGTCTAAAAAACAGAAGAAGGAGCGGCAGCGGCTGGAGAAGAAGAAGCAGCAGGAAGAAAGGCACCGACAAAAGGTCCTGGGCAACAAGAACAACTGTGCAGACAGCAGCAGGAGAGAGACAGACTCAGCCAGCCACATCACCTTGGTGAAGACCATGGAGGCTCTGAACATCTGAGTGAATGTGCTCTGGGGAGAACAGCAAATAAAAGTGAGGAAGACAAAAGCCCTTACGCAAATTTACAAGCAGCCGTTATGATCTTAAAATCAGTTTCTGTGGAGGTCTCCAAGCTTACACGAACTCCCCGTCTCTGCGCTCGTGGGACAAATGGTTGCTGCATCAGCCTGTGTGTGAGAGGAGTTGTTGGAACTTCTTAAAAACCAGACTTGTTTTTGTAATTCTGGAGGTGGCCGTTCTTCTCCAGGCCAGTCGGGCAGTGCTTGCTCAGGCCGCTTTCATGGGGTGGTGGGCGCGTGCGGTACCTTCTTGGCAGGCGCCATTGAAAGGGCAATTCCGTGCCCCGTGCTCGAATCGTGCCATGCGCAGAAGCTCCTTTGGGAAGGTTCTGGAATTGGGGCTGGGGTCTCCAGGGTGAGTGGCCCTTATCGATGCCAGTATGGAAGTCAGATGTGGGGGGCAGCACCTGCTGCTGCACCTCGTGCCCCTCCTCTGCAGCCGCACAGGCGGCCCACACGCAGGCTGGGTGGGGAGAGCGGTGCCTGCTCCTACATCTCCCCCTCTCATTGTTCCCAGAAAACCCCTCAGGCGCAGGCAGCCCTGCACTCAGACACTCTTGAAGACACCGCAGACACACGTGAAGAACTCTGTCGTTACACCGAGATGTAAAGTGATGTTATTGTAGGAAGCGAGGGGAAGGAGAGCAGGTGGGGACATTGCTCGTGATTAAATGCTTCATGGAGTCAGGCAGAGCCTCTGCTGCTGAAGTGAAACTCGAAGGAAATCCCTTTAAAGCACCGTTCCATTAGGAGGCCGTGCTGCGAAGGAGTGTGGAAAATGTCTCTGGAGACAGAAGGGACACCAGAGGCGCGTCCATCGAGTGGCATCTGGGCCTGCTTTGTTAGGGCTGATCGTGGATGATGGTGAGGGACGATGGGGCTGGCAGGCAACTGTGCCGTGGGGGCCTGGAGCATCTCTGTGAGGAGAAGAGTCTGGGACCTGGGGCTGTTCAGGCTGGAGAGGAGCACATGGAGAGGGGACCCATCAATGTTGGCTCCTATCTGACCGGCGGAGGGGCAGGAGGAGGGGCCAGACTCTGCTCAGTGGTGTCCAGCGACAGCACAAGGGGCACCAGGCACAAATTGGAGTCTGGGCCAGGGCCTCCCCACCCTCACAGGAAATCATTGGCCCAGAGGACATGAAGAAAATCTTCTTTCCTGTGCGGGTGATGGAGCCCTGGCCCCGACTGCCCAGGGAGACGTGGATTCTCCTTCTCCGGAGAAATCCAACCTGCCTGGACGCTCCTGTGCCGCTCGTGGAGGTGCCCCTGCTGTAGCAGGGGTGGGACTGGATGAGTTCCACAAGGACATACCCACCCCACCACACTGGCGTCCTGGGATTCTGTGCCCTGCCCCGATCCAGCCCTGGCAGGTTCTGCAGGAGCAGGGGCACAAGAAAGAGGCACCCCAACCCTTTGGCCTCCCTCCGCATTCTCCCCACAGCTTTAGGGAGTGTTAATTGCTGGCACAGTCGTTAGGAGCGGGACTGGGCTGCTCTGCAGCCGAGCTGTGGGAGGGGAGCTGGGTTTGGGGTCGGGGTGCAGCAGCCGAGTGCTGGGACTGGAGATGGGTTTGTTCTTTGATCTTAGGCACTGGACCAACAGGGCCTGGGCCAAGGTCTGTCTTCAAACGATGGGGCTGTGCCTGCCTTCGTGCTTTGGGGTAACCCAGGGTAGCACAGCGAGTGATAACCAGCAGAGCAAGCAGAAGTGTAATTCCTCACAGAGCGGCTGGGCTGTGAGCTGAGGGCAATTGTGGAACACTCTGGGCCCAGGTAGAGTGCGCCAGCTTTTCCAGGCAGCTTTTCCAGGAGTTTCCTTCCTGCTCTCTAAAGGTTTGCTTCCCTGTGGGGGTGACCTCAGGAAGTGGAATATGCTCTGAGCTGAGCGCCACTGCTAAGAGCACTGCTGCCTCCTGCCAAGCGCTCATTGCTCACGTGAGTCAGTACCAGGGAAAGCCTGCTCTGCACCAGGGGGCCTCTGGGCAGAAGGTAGGGATGAAGTGACAGGGCCTGATCAACAGAGCTCCAACAAAGAGTCAACCCATGGATGGTTCATATTGCATTGCTCTGTGTACTCTTGAATCTGTAACTGCTCACGTTGCCATTAGCAGTGGAATTGTGCTGGGGGCTGGGGAACTGGTGTGAATCCCTACTAATCCTTTGTCATTTTTCTTGTTTTCATAAGAAACACAATGTCTTCTCAGTGTCCAGAAGTCCTCAGATCCTGGTTTTCTTGTTTGAAGATCACACTTCAAAGTCTGAAGTCCAGCTGCACTCTGTCATCTAATGGCTCAGTTGTGACATCACAATGCAACCAGGGGCTGGAGGAGTGGTCACCATGGGGACGGAGGCTTTGCTGCCTCATCAGTCCCCACTCTGACTACTGGCCTTGCAGGTTCAGCAGCAGCTTCTCCTCCTCGTCGTGCTTCTGCCCTCCAGGAAAAGCCCCAGCACACTTTGCCTACGGAGATCTCACCCCATCACACCTCTTCACTTCCGCCAAGAGAAAGGATCCCTGTCTTGCTGCCGATGGAACAACAAGTGAACAGCGTAAGCTTCTCGGCTCCAGCCGTGCCACCAACGGTCACTGCCTGGGTTCTGCCTTCTGTCCCAGGGCTGCCAGTATCCTATGAGCCTGCCCAGCTCCACCTACTGCACCCGGCCAGCACCTGGCAGGGCAATGCAAACACCATGGGAGCCCCTGTGCAGCAGGGGCAGCTCCCTGCTGTGGGCCAGACCCCCTCTGGGACACAGCACCTAACATTGGGCCAGGTGCCCTCTGGGGCACAGCTCCCCACACTGGGCCTTATCCTCTCTGGGGCACAGCTCCCCACACTGGGCCAGGTCCCCCTTGGGGTGCAGATCCCCACCATGGGCCAAGTCTCCTTAGGGGCGCAGCTCCCCACCATGGGCCAGTTCCCATTTGGGATTCAGCTCCCCACCATGGGCCAGGATCCCTCTGGGGTACAGCTGCCTACCATGGCCCAAGTTCCCGTTTGGGTGCAGCTCCCCACCATGGGCCAGGTCTCCAGCGGCGCTCAGCTCCCCGCCGTGGCTACTCCTTGCCCCCCTGCCCCTGCCTGCGGACAGCAGGAGGTGATGGGGTCACCACTGCCACCGCCTGTCACCTCCTGCCAGGGGATGATCAAAGCGGGCAAGGTGGGCAGCAAGCAGAGGAAACAGCGCGCATCTGAAAGTACCTCCCTGATGGACAAAATCCCAGCCAAGAAGGAGAGGAGGGTGCGCCGCGTGGCAAAGTATTGCCAGACCCTGCCGCAGCAGGACATGAAGAGGGACGAAGCGGTGGTGAGCGGCAGCCGTCAGGCTACAGGCAGCAGCAAGCAACAAGCACGTGGCCGCGAGCGCAAGGCATCTGAGGACCCCAAATCGCCCAGCAGGGGTAGCAAGAGAACCAGAAACTGTGAGGAGGACACAGCACAAAGTGCCCCCCTGCCCACCTCATCGACAAAGATGTCTGGGAGCAGGGATCTCTGCGAGTTGCAGCCCCAGGAGCAGCTGCTGAGCAGGAAAGGCCAGGAGCACGGATCTCCGCGAGTTGCAGCCCCAGAACCGGCTGCTGAGCAAGAAAGGCCAAGCCAAAACTCTGCCGGGGCCGACATTGCCCCCCCTAGAACTGAATACTCACTTAGTGATCTCCGTCGAGACCTTCCATCCACTGGGTCAAACACTGAAGGCAGTGGGGCCAGTTCACCAGCTGCTCCATCGCCAATGCCCAGCCTGTCCCCGAGGAACCCCCTAGGCTACCACAGCGATTGCAACCTGCCCAGAGACCTAGAGTGGGACCTGCTGCCCCCAAGCTCCTGGCAGATGGCCACAAGGACAGGGCACCAGCTGTGCCATCATCAGCTATCAAGGCACGCATTCAGGCTGCTTCACAACCCAAGCAGCCGAGCTGGCCCTGCTGGTCACCAAAGCTGCCACAGCCAGAGCCCTCTGAGCCCTGGCTACTTCACATCATCCCTGACTCGACACAATGTCCCAAGCACTGCTGGCCACTGGTCAAGCCCAGCCCACTGGAGGAGCAGCAGGAGCCAGTGCCCAGCACACACCAGCAGCAGCCTGAGCGGGAGGGCCTGGAGCAACTGGCCCAGGAGGAACGGCAGCGGGAGGCTTTGGTCAGGAGGCCCAACATGCCCTAGAGGAGAGTGGAACTCACAGTGAGATGGATGACTGATTCCACGAAAGACTGACAGCCAGCCAGCACAGCCAGCAAGAACCCCGCAGTCCAGCACCGTCCCCTGCAGCCGCAGCGCTGAGGCAGGGACCTTCACCCTCCCACTCCTGCCCCAGCCTTCTCCCAGATTCCTGTGTCTTGCTCAGTTCATTAAATATTGGGTGTTGTCCAGGCAGTGCCTCTCTGTGTCTGCAGGAATTTGCACAGCAAGACAGACCGGGGGGGGAGGTGGGGGTGGTGGGGCCTTGGATGCCAGGAGATGCTGGGAGGGTTTCAAAGATGTCTCTGAGGGGCGAGGATGCTGGTGTTATCTTGGTTGACCTGGGGTGTCCTTTCTCCTTCCTGGACAGCTCTGAGCTTCCCAGAAGCCAAGTCCTGCTTTGCAGGGCCGGGCGCTCCTTGGGTTTGTTTTCCTTCAGCAGGAACAATACTCGAGTGGCCAGGAAAACACCACTGCCACATCCCACTACAGGGTATCGTGTGACCTCATCATACCCAAAGCCACAATCCAAGACGGTGCACTTTCAAACCAGAATGACTGGTTGATTTAATAGTTAGGGAAGGGAATTTCCATCAGATGTCCTAGGGGTCCCAGCGGCCAGGGCCCCAAGAAGCCAGCAAAGATCCCACCTGGGGAGGATACGTGTCCTCTAGTGATTAGATTTGCTACTGCAAACCAGGAATCCCCACTGCAGCGCTCAGGGAACTTCAACATCCCTGGTAGAGCCATTAAAAAATTCTCTTGTGTCCCTTGATCCCTGCTGAGCTGGTTTGAGCTGGCTTTCCCAAGCTCTCCAACCGCTCAGTCTGCCTCTCTCCCAAAGCTTCGCCCTTTGAAAGGAAAAAAACAATAGAAGAAACCAAAATCACACTAAAGAGATGTATTTATGTATTTTTATAAATACAAAAAATGACATAGCAAGGATATGCAAAGCAGCAAGGGAAGAGGGGATGGGAAATGGGAAAAGGACAAAAAGGAGTTACATAACACCCAGGATAGAACTATAACACCCAGTAACAAACAATATGAAGGATCAATGAAATCTTACCACACCACCTCCACGGTGGAGAGTCGGACGGCCAAATCCAACAGGTTAAAAAAATTTTCTGCAGGCTCGGCAGCAGACAGGACCAACGCAGGGACCTTCTGCTCCCCAGCCTTGCCGGAAGAAGAAGAGAGGGTGCTCTCTTTTCTACACCCTATTTGTGTTGGGTTATGTTAAAGGAAGATATGGAATACTTCCATGGATCAAAAGTCAATCCACTACACCTGCTGTGCCTGAGACTGATGTGGCTGAGCAGCAGCCCTGCTCCTGGAGCTGTCCGCGCGCTGCGGAGGAGCTGTTCACACACCCCTGGCAGAGACCAACAGCTCCCAGCATCCCTGGGGCAGGGAGGCACAACAGCTCCCAGTGTTCTCCCGCTGAACAAACCTAGCTGAGCTGCTCTGTAGAATGAAGGGGTTGTGCTAAATCTAAGGTAATCCTGGGAACCAGTGAAAGGTGAAGTCCTCTCCCTCTCTCATATTTGGAGAATAGGACAACGGTAAAAAAGCACCAAAGAGACAGAAAAGCGTTCTCTGGCCAGAGCGGCAGGAGCCAAGAAATCTGGAGGTGAAGGATAACCCTGGTTTCAACCTGATTTGGAAACTTCAAAGGAGGCTGGATGGGAACAAAGCAGAGTCGGGGCTGCTTTGCAGAGTTCAGACTCAATAAAGGCCTGTGGGCTGCATGTGTAAGGGGGAGGGCACCTATTGCAATGAGTATTGGGAAAGGTGATTAATCTGAATGATTCTTAGCAGCCATAGAACACACGGATGTAAGGGGAGTGTATCAAGAACTGCTACTCATAACCATAGCCACCCACGCTGGGCGGAAAGATCCCCTGTGTACCCAGTACCACATTAAAGAACGTCTGCTTCTTAAGAGCACCTCGGTATCAAGGGGTTTCTTTCCCAATTTCAGCGATGCCTGCATCCCCAGGGCGAGGGAAGGACCACAGCTCCCCCATGCCAGCCCCTCTTCCCCCACTCTCCAGCCCACTGGGGCCCCCTTCCCACCGCTCCCCGTGGCTGCACGCCTGGCCCAAGCCCCGGCTCCACAGGAGGGAGCAGCTCTGGACTGGGATTCCCCCGATCCCCGGCCCCACAGCCCCTCCAGCGCCCAGAGAGCCCCTGGGGAGCCTGACCAGCGGAAGATGGTGAAGCTGTCCCAAGACCTACTCTGGGCAGAGGAGGGAGGGAAGATTGGAATCCAGGGCCAAACTACCAGCATGAGATGTAAACTCGTTGAGTGTAACATTGCAGAATTCCCTCTGATTGGGGTTTTTAGTGTGATACCTACTACGATTGCTGCTTCCACAGCTCGCTTTCTTCCTCAAGAACAGTGGAGGATGGTGGGTAAAAAGCTTTCTGAATTCTGCATCAGGGCTTTTTATGTCTGAAAATAGCTTCTTTCGGGCAGAGGAGACAAACAAAAGAAAACTCCAGAAACACCTGCTTTGATATCTGCCCTTCTCCTCTCCAGCGTATTTTTACTGAACTTAGCAGAAAACCAGTGCTTTCAGCTTTGTGTTTTCATCCTTCCTTCTCAGGTATCTGAAAAACAGAAGAAGGAGCGGCAGCGGCTGGAGAAGAAGAAGCAGCAGGAAGAATGGCACTGACGAAAGGTCCTGGGCAACAAGAACAACTGTGCAGACAGCAGCAGGAGAGAGACAGACTCAGCCAGCCACATCACCTTGGTGAAGACCACGGAGGCTCTGAACATCTGAGTGAATGTGCTCTGGGTGCTCAGACTGGCACAGTCATTACGAGTGGGACTGGGCTGCTCTGCAGCCGAGCTGTGGGAGGGGAGCTGGGTTTGGGGTCGGGGTGCAGCAGCCGAGTGCTGGGACTGGAGAAGGGTTTGTTCTCCGAAGCTCTTTCACATTCACCGTTGGCTGCTGAAATGTCCCTGCTGGGAAAGGGCTTTAAGGAAAAAGATGGAAACCTCTCTGTGCTCATCCATATTTACTGCAGCAAATCAGCTGTGAGGCTCCACGCTGCTTCCTGCCCCTTCCATCATCGATTCTTGAAGCACCAACTCTTTAGAAATCATGGAATGGTTTTTGTTGGAAGGGACCTTAAAGCCCATCCAGTTCCAACCCCCTACCATGGGCAGGGACATCTCCCACTGGAGCAGGCTGCTCAAAGCCCCATCCAATCACTTCTGCAAATTACTGATCATGGAGACCCAGAACCAGGGGCTGTTTCCCGTGGCAACAGGGCCATGTGGGTGCAGAGAGGTTCTGAGGCCCCCCCCCCCCCCACTGCTTTATGATGCCATAGGCTGTGCCAGGGCTGGTGCACTGGTGCAGGCCATACACACACACTAGCTGGTGGCACTGCCTGTGCTGCACTGGTGCTGAGCCGGTGCAGTACTAGTGGTGTTACTACTTGTGGTCCTGGTGCTACCAGTGGTCCTGCAAGCGGAGAAGCTGGTGGTGCTGGAGCTGTCAGCAGTGCTGGTGGAGCTTGGACTGGTGAAGCTGCTGGAGTTGTTGCTGGAGCTGGTACTGCGGGGATCAAGGTGCTGGTGGAGCTGCTGCCAGTGGTGCCAGTGGTGGCCCAGCCCATACACAGGTGCCTGGGTCCTGCTGCTCCTCTGGCTCAGTTCCTCGGCTCTCCTAAATCCTGCTGGCCACTGCTCCCTGTGGAGAGGCGAGGCCAACTCAAGCAGTTCAGGCCCCAACCCCAGTGAGCCATGAAAAGGATCTGGAGGTTCCTGAGGGGCCTAAGTGCCCGGAAAGAGTCCGTGATCGACATAAGCAGCAGTGTCACACAACTGTGCCTGGAGGAAGAGGACGAGCTGCAGCCTGTGAGTGCCAGAGTCTACTTAGGCACGGAGCAGCTGCTGGAGGGGAATGGCAACACCAACTGCTGGGACGCAGCCAACAGGTACCCGGGTGCCGGCAGAAAGGAGCTCCTGGGAAAGCTCCAGGCTCTGTTCCTGCCCTGGGGCTCAGCTTTGTGCCGGAGGGTGCTCCTTCTGCATGCAGCTCCCTATGGCAAGGAGGGATAATCCCGGGCCCTTAGGATTGCCATCAGCACTGCTCCAAGGGCTTGTGTTTCTGTCTTTCCGGGTGCAGTCCCATCAAAGAGGCTCTGGAGGCCAGGGAGGAGAAGGACCAGACAGAAGCTATTCCAGGCCAGACACAGACCGTGTCGGCATCCAGCGCTCCCTGCGGGGCAGGAGCTGCGGGAGTCAGGCAGCGTGAACCTGCGGCCGGGAGAGCAGGTGGGGCTCTGCGGCGGGGAGGAGGCGGTGGGGAATGGCCTGGTGCTGGCCATGGTGGTGGCTGCTGGGGAGACAGGAGACTTGGAAACCGTGCTGGGGGTGTCTTGGGATCTGGGAAAGAATGCAGTGCCAGGCCTTGTCCCTGGAGAGCAGCATTCTCCAGGCACTGATTGCTTTGGGGCTCATTTCTGATCACTCAGAGAGGGCTCCCTGGCACAGGGAAAAGGCCTGTGTGCTACAGGGAGCAACTTCCCGAGCAGGGAAACAGATGTCTTTGGAATCTGTGTGTTGATCTGTCGCTGGCGGGGATTCCAGAGCTTTGGGTGCGTCTTTGTGCCAAGGTTGTCTCTGGCAGCTGATGATTCTGAAAGTGCCACGGACATCAAGGAACTCACTCTGGTGCCAAAAATCTGTGTTTTAATGTAGGTGAGCTCGCCAAAAACCCGGAGGGCGCCGTCCGTGAGGCCGCGACAGAGGAAGGAGCCTTCAAGGAGAGCAAAATCTCTGGAGGGCAGGTTTGTACACCCAAACATTTTACAGTAGAGTTCCCGTGAGGATTCTGTTCTACCTGAAAGGAGAATCAGACTTTTCAATGAATAATGCCAAAGACAGCGTTCTGGAAAACTCCCTTCTAACCGGAGGTCAGGCTGTGCCCATCCTCTTCTGGTGATCCAAAACGCTGCCCACACCTGCTTTGAGCTCATTTCCCAAGTGCTGTCAATGTGTGCTCTTTCACTTTGAACAGGCAAAAAACATCAGAGCCCCAACACCAATGGAAAGACTGTATTCCTCCCCTTCCAAACTCAACCTTGGGAGCCACTGGATATCACGAAGTGTCAAGGTACATTGCTGAGAGAACGTGAACGAGGGCTCAGGCAGAGTGAGTGCTCGTCTGAGGGGATGGAAACCAACCTGAGCTTGTCTCAGCAGGAGAGCAAAGCCAAAGGGAAACTGACAAAGGAAGTGGAGGAACTAAAAGAAGCCCTCAGGGAAAAGACAGAGGCTCTAGAGGAGACAAAAAGAAAACTCTGTCAAGCACTAAAGAGGGAAAAAGAGATACGTGCAATCCTCCTTCGAAAATATCAAGAGGCAGAAGATGCCACCCGGAAGAGAGAAAACCTGGAGGAGCAACTGGCCCAGCTCCAGAGACAAAACCTTTCCCTCCATGAGCAGCTGGCAGAGGTGCAGAAGATCACCCAAGATCCAGTGGTGAGTGACACCATTCCATGAGATGTGGACAGTGTACACACAATCTTCTTCCAGTGGAGGAGGATTCGTCACCCATGCAAAACGCACCTTGGTAGCTTAACGAGGAACTGAAAGGGCAAATACAGATTTTGGCTTCTCACCTTCCTCTCCCTACGTTGTTTCGCCAGACAGCAGAGGAAGAGCTGAAGGGAGATCGCTATGCTCTTGAAAGGCAGCTGATAGAAGAAGTGAAGCTGAAATTTTCAAGACAACTCTCCAACTACATGAGGCCAATAACCGCCCGCTTGCGCAAGGAGGTGGATGCGGCTGAGGCCAAGGTAGGCAGAGTCTGCCAGCACCTTCCTAGATTGGAAGGTGTTCTTCTCCTTCAAAGAGCTCAGGAGAAGAGCACAGTCATGGAACAACAACAGGAGACCTTTGTCTGAGGACGTTGGGAGCTTCACCATCATTGGCAATGGTTTTCCAGACTCAAGGGTGCCTTCAGCTCCTTTATCCTCCTTGCCTCCTCTCCTGTCACCTGGAAAACTCAGCCTGCTCCTCAGGGAACCCATTTGGAGGTTGAGGGGCAAAGCAGTGGGTTGGGGGCAATGTCTGGGTTGGGAAGAATGAAGCAACCGTGACCTTGCAAGAGTCGCTCCTGTTCTGACCCCGTCCCAGAGTTGTGACCCTGATGGCAGAGCACAAGCCACATGCTCCCAAATGTCTCTTTTCTGGGCTGCTTCCCTTGCCAGGGGTTTCTCCTCTGTGTCTCTGCACAAAGATGGTGTTTGGTTCCCTGGTTTTGGTGGGCGTGGGGAAGGGAAGGAACCCTGTGTTTGCCTTTGTCGGGGGAGCCAGGCTTCCCCCTCCCTCTGAGGAAGGCCCAGAACCTCTCGTCTCTGCCCCCAGACCTGCCCCAGGCGCTGGCGCAGGAGTGTGCGGGTGAGGAGGAACGGGGCACAACAGGAGGTGATGGGAGCAAAAGGGAAGGCAGGGAATGGCAGGAATTGCAAAGGAGCATCTCCACAGGCCTGGGCGCTGTGCGATGCTGTCCAAGGAGCCCAGTGCCTTTGCCATGGTGCCTTTTGGCAAGGAGGGGCAGATGGGAGCGGGAGCACTCTTGTCAGCAAGGGCTGGAAACGGTGCCCTTACTGTCAGCATCCCAAGGGGCTTTTCCCTGGGTCCCAGTACAAACTGGGTGGCTGACAGCGATCCTCTCCATCCGTACACTCGATGGAGCTTCACAGCAATGTGGGACCCCTCTGCCCCAGGGCATTGCCTTGCTCTCCCTGCTTCTTGAAGTTGTTTCTTCTGCTTCAGACACCGGCAGACCCTCCCGCCACAGCAGAACGGAGAAACATCAAAAAGAGAGGTGACAGAAAACAGCTGGAGGAGAGTATTAGAGCTCCGGAATCAGAGCTGGAGCGAGCCCCAGGCAGGCTGGAGCAGCGCCTGCTGCAACTGGTATCTCTGCTGGAGGATGATGAAAGCTCTGAAGAGTATTTTCTGGTGGCCAGAGGAGTTATCAGCCGGTGCAGAGAGAAACGGAAAAAGTAAGTCCAAATGTTTTCTGTGTTTTCCCCCATAATGGGATGTGGCCAGAGCAGGAGCACGGGAGACAACAGGAATGTCCTCTGCTGCCCTTCTGGCGGCGCAGCTGCTACTGGAGTTTGCAGCAGGGGCAGGGGAGGAGCCCAGAGTTCTTACCACCTTCTAGGAAAGCTCCTACAAAGACTCCACCCAGATGGCTGGGAAGGGGGAGCAGCAGCACATTTGGACGCCTCGGAAGTCCATGTGCACAAGTCCCCCAGGGCACAGACACACCTGGGGAGCAGCTTTGTGCCCAGGTGTGCAACGGTCGCTCTGACAGCTCTTGCCTTTCCCACAGGGCTGACACTGGCAGCGACCGATGCTGGGAGTCCTCGGGAGCAGCCGGTTGCACATCAGGTGCCAGGGGAAGAGTCTGAGCAAGAGCCACGGGAGCAAGGTAAGCTGCTCCAGGTGGGAGTCTTCAAAGGGCAGCTGGGTTAGGGATTGCAGTCGGCATTTGCCAGCGATACGGAGACAGTGTCCGTGTGGAACCAGGAGAAAGGAGGTCCCAGCTCCTCCTGCAGAGCACAAGGCGGATGCTGTTAGGTGGAAACCCAAAAGAGGAGCCAGTTCTCCTGGGCACAACAGGCCCCGTTCCACGCCCAGTGTTCCTCTGGAGCCCCGAGGTGCAACAGCGCTGATGGGCTTGGGAGGCTCTGTCTGCCCACGCTGAACTGACATCGGATCTCACTTTCTCTCTCCCAGGCACAGGAGAAGACTGACTTGGAGCCGCTGTGGATTCCCTTTACTCCATTGCACTGAAGTCCATCCAGTCCCAGATCCTGTTACCTGTGGGACACGGCCCAAGAAAAAAGTCCGTGCAAAAGAACTATTAACCCAGGATTATTAAACTATTATGTAGTACCATTATATCTTATGATATTATTTTTAACATTGTAATGTATTACTCTTTCATATTCTTCAAAAATGGTGGTCCTACAGCTCCCACCATGCACTGGGGCAGAGACCACAGCTCCCAGCTGGGGTGTGATTCAGGATGCTGAGAGCCCCAGGGATGCCTTTTGGAGCACTGCAAGGCCCCTGGCTGTGTATTTGGGGCTACCCCACCTCCAGGTGAGCCTGTGGGTGCATCTCCAGGCCCCTCGGTGAGCTTTTTGCTGCAGCCCAGCTCCCTTGGTGTGCCTTTGCCCTACAGCCCGGGCAATCCCGGTGCCTTTTGGGGCGTCCCTGGGCTCCTGGCAGTGCACCCCATCCCCTCATCATGCCCTTTGGCACGCCCTGCACCCCTTGCCCGTTTCCCGTTTTGGGGTGGGCAAAGGCAGAGCCTTTGGCACTGTCTTTACCGACCCCATCTCTCTCCTTGTTGAGGCATCCAGAACTCCTCGCTGTCCTTTAGACCATCTTGGCTCCAAACCACTTGCTGGGATGGCGCTGGGAATGAGGGAAAAGTGGCAGGAAGAGGGCAAACACTTATGTGGTAGGACTTGGGAGAGACTGAGAGCTTGGAGACCTCTGAAAGGAGGGGCCCTGCCGTTCAGCAGAGGCCAAATATGGAGTGAACCCTGAGTTGAGGTCCTCTCAAACAAACTTTCTCAGGGAAGCCTACTTTTGTTTACAGCCCTGTTTCCATCCAAGGGTAGCAAAAGCACCTCTTCCAAGGACGGAACCCCAGGCAGCAGCCAGCACGGCTCACGCGGGGCCACACAGGTCAAGAGTCCAGGCAAGAATTCCGAGACTGCATTCCCCCATGACATAAATGTGCACACAGACACACAGAGAGCGACTCAATTGAAGGGTCTGTGCCTCACAGCCCCTACACCGCGGAGAAAAGCAAACAGAAAGAGAACTGGGACCACTCTGCCATGGGTTACTCCCCATGCTGGCTAAACAAACAAGCAAGCAAACTGAACGGGGCCAGCCCTTTCTTCAACACGTGCTTTGAAGTCTGCACTATGCAGGGATGCAATTTGGGCTGAAGTATAAAAGCTGTAAGAGAGAAGGCAGCACAATTAAGGAAACACCTAATGTCAGAAGGGTCTTGCACTGCCCTGGCTTCAGAAGCCCCCCCCAGTTTGTAGCAGCTCCATCCAAGATGCCACCCAGTGCCACCTCCTTTGCTTGCCCCTTCCCATCCTGGGCAGTACCTTTGTTCTTTTTCAGGGAACAGCCATGCCAGGGATATCCCACAAAGCGCCGCGTAAGCAAATCTTCCGGTTCCCCCAGCTGCTGGCCCAGGAGCACACACGGTTCCTTTCCACCTGCCTCCTCGGCCCTGCTGTGCTCTTTCCAAGCCAAACCTTTCCACTTCTCCTCCACAGACATTTTCACCTGCAAGTTCAACAAGGAAAAAGCAGTAGAAAAAAACTCCACAATAAACATTTGGAAACCAGGAAGCAAGGAGATAAATTGCCTTGGCTTTTTCACTGTCACTCTGTTAGTATTAAGTCAAGCCTGCTAAGGTCCAGCTTGTGTATCTCCCCCCAACACCGGGCTGCAACCAAAGAAGACAACAGGAGACTCCCTGTTCACCTGCTCTCACGTGTTTTGCACAGAATGAGCCAACAACACTTCACACAGCAAAAGGAGAAGCCCTCTCCAAGATGCACAGCGACCGGGCTCTGCTCTGGCATAGCATTCACACATTTAATACAAAAATAACATGTAAAAGAACAGCTCTGCAACTGGTGAAGGACCAGTACAGCTGGTGGGAAATCATTTGCCTCTCTCATCCACAACACAAATTGCTCCTCTGCTCATTTTGTTGATGGCATTAAGAGAGTTGAGTCCTGCTGCCGCCTCTGATGAGCACTTTTAATACGTCCCACAGACTCTGCTGAGCTTTGCCTGTAACATTCACTCCTCTGTACAACCTGCCACTGATCTTTCCCTGAACACAAGATCCCTGCATCACACAGATCATGAGCTGGGTCACTTTTTAGAGGACAGATGTGGCTGCACCTTTTGACCACACGCTTCCAACTGAACGGCTTCCAGCTGCGTCCCAGAGCTCCCCTGATGCCACCAGCGACTCCCCGAGATGACTGACATCAGGCAGAGGTGACAACAGCTCATTTCACAATTCAACATGGGGAACAATCTGCTCCAAGGATGCTCATCACCTGAAATTGCCACTGACTTCACCAAGACTTAAACCAGGCCCCAATCACCTATTTCGTTATAGACTTCTATTTAAATGTTTCCTTTCTTCTGAACGCTGATGCAGACTCCATTTATGGGGTAGTTTTAGAGTCCTAGAATAAAGAAATGCAGGAGCAGCTTTTTTAAAAGAGATTTTGTTATCTGCATGCCTCTGTCACCGTGTGCCAGGAAAGGCGTCCGCATTGCCTTCCTGTTCAGAAATGTATTTGAAGCATTTCCTATTTCTCAAGGCTTGCACTGCTGATGATAACTGCAAAGAAAATTCATCACTCGAGGGTTGATAGTTATATTGGAACTCACAGCCCTCTCCCTGGGAGAGCTCAGCTCCCCATAACATCCATCTCCTGATGCCATCCAGCACACGGGCCTAAGGTATCTCTGCCTCTTTCCATGGAAACATCACATTACAGCAAGATGGGAGCACAAAGTTCCCAGGAATAAATAAACTCTCTTATTTCCATAACACCTAGAGAAGGGAAGGGCCAAGTTACGCTTCCCTATGGACAGCGGGTGCCTGGGATCAATCCTGGCCCTGATGGGTCTGCTCCGGTGCCAACCTCAACACGCAGCAGCATTTACAGTTGCTGAACAGCTGTGAAGGTGGCACCAGATGTGCTTCCCTGCTTCCCAGGACTGCCTAGTAAAATCCCAATCCGTTTTATTAGCTCAGGAGCTCCTCTGCCCTCATTTGAACCCCCCAAATCCATTTGACATCACTGATCTTCCTAAAACATCCAGAACGGTTTGTCCAGGAGGAACCTAATGCTTAAAGTTTCAATCACTTTGCCATTACTTGGTGCCTCTGCTCACCTCCAGACACAGATTTATTAGCTTATTATTGGAGACAGCATAGGAAATAAAATCTCCTTCCTTGCTGTGACAGATTCATTGATTTCTTAGCACAGGCTCCTACAAAAAACAAAGCAGCTAAAAATGATCCAGAATCGGTAAAACTGTTTAACCTTGTTTCCTAATAACATTAAAGATGGGACCGATTGTGGAGTGACACCATAGTGGCTCCTGGCATGCAACTTTATTGCCCTTAAGCAACAAATAAGTCACGATGTCGAGCACCTTGAAGACACAGAGAATATTTTTGACAGATTTGCTCTGAAGATGCTCTGATCAGTGTGCTCGATGTGCATCCTCCAGCAGAGGTGTCTATTTCTCCTTCAATACCCAGGGAATAACGGGCTTGGGTTTTCAGACATGCAGCAGAAAAAAAGGGCGACACAATTTAGTAAAGAAACCTTGGGCCAAGAAGTTTTGCCACTAAATCCGGGACTGAAAATCCAAGAGTGAATCAAGAGCTAGGAATATATCCCAAAAGTTAGCTAGAGCTTGTGCACGGGAATTCAAATCTCTGTCTCGTACAATGCGAGTCAGCAGTCAAAGCACGGCCAGAATCTGAGCTGCCACTTCAAAATCTTTATCACTTGCAGAGCTCACTTTTCACACAAAGTCCTTTGCTGCCTTGAGAGGTGGTGCATTTTATAGAGCAGCTCCCACAATCCTGCTTGGGAAGCCAAAAGATAATCCTTTTGTGGATCCAACACACAGGTGCTCCCTATTGCTGGAAGGAGAAACACAGAGCTGCTGGCAACACGCTCGTCCTAAACAGTGACCAAACTGCTGACAGCTTAATCTCAGGCCCTCAAAAGCTAATCAGGCATCTCATTAACTTCAGAGAAGTAGGTGTAGCTAATTATTCAGATGGGGCTGGTCAAAAAGTCCCTTCTCCAGGCACATCAGGGGACAGCATGGCCACAGTGCAGATAGTGTGGGACTGCGGAAACACTGGGGCAGATCAAAGAATCATAAAATCATTTGGTTGGAAGAGACCTTTGAGAGACCGAGTCCAACCGCATCTGTCCACTACTAAACCGCGTCCCTAAGAGGTTCAACAAGGCATCTTTTCAACACCTCCAGGGATGGGGACTCCACCACATTCCTGGGCAGCCCCTGTCAGTGCCTGAGAATGCTTTCAGTGAAGAAATTTTTCCTGATATCCAGCCTAAACCTGCCCTGGTGCAACTTGAGGCCGTTACCTCTTGTTCTATCACTTGCCACTTGCCAGAAGAAACCAACAGCCACCTTACGACAACCTCCTTCCAGGCAGTTGCAGACACTGATGAGGTCTCCCCTCAGCCTCCTCTTCTCTAAGCTAAACCACCCCAGGCCCCTCAGCCACTCCTCATGGGACTTGTTCTCCAGCCCCTTCACCAGTTTCATTGCCCTTCTCTGGACCCACTCCAGCACCAGATGATTTCTCCTGGGGACTGGAGTGGGTCCCCACAGTCACACACGTGCTGACATGCTGGGAGTGTCACGGCCGCTGCTCTAAACCCGTAGATACCAAGAATGAACACAGAATGCAATCAGAATTCAGCATCTTGCTGGACAAACATGAATGGGATACAGACGCCGCTGCAGAGAAATGTGCTAATGTAAAATATTACCTGTAGAAAATCTGGGACTGTGCGGGCAACCGAGAAAGCCAAGGTGATTCCATGATCCTACCAACTGGGATCGGACACCGCTGGGGGAGCAGACAGGAAAGCTGGGGGGGGGGAAGCTGCCGAGAGGGCCGTGAGAGAAACGAGAGGGAACGGCCCAGCTGGAAAAGCTGGGAGGAAAAACCCCTCGGCGGGTGCCAGCGTCCACTGTCACCGCGGAGCCTTCGCACCCAAGTTTCTCCTGCCTGGGACACCACTTCTGGCACCCCCCGATGCGAGGAGCCCACGGGTCCCGCCCGCTCACCCCTCACCCGCGGCGCTGCCCCGGCCGGACCCTCCCCGCCGCCCGCTCTCCGCACCCGGCCCGGCCGCCCTCTGCCTCCCGCCCCTTCCTGCGCGCGGCGCTCGGCACGGCGCAACTTGCGGAATCTGCGTACGGCGGCCGGGCTGCTCTGGCCTTCACCCCCTCAGCCACTGGCGCAGCACTACGCAATCTGCGGAAGGCGGGCCGGCTGCGCTGCCCTGCCCTGCCCTACGGCAGTGGCGCAGCGGTGCGCAATCTCCGTACGGCGGGCACGGAGCTTCCGGAGCGGCTTTGGGCTGGGTTTTAAGGTCCCTTCCAGACCACGATTCTGTGAAATCCACGTTTTTGTCAGGGGCAGGGGAGCAGTTTTTGTCTGCGATCGTGTTTCAGGAAAGCAAAACTAGTTTTGCTTTCTTGGTATTTGGGCTATCTGAGTTGTACTTTACAATGTGCTAGGTGGGACTCGTAAATAAATCTTGAAAATAATCCGGGTACCAGTTTTGTTTAGAAGATTGCTTTGATTTACCCAAACCCCTTCTCCTGCTTGCTCGCTGCTTATTTAGACCCCCTCAGCTTTACTCACACAAGTACTCAGGCAGAGGTATTTTAATGATCATCGTGGGATCATTAAATGTGACACTAAGGTTCAGAAGGGCAGTCCTGTTGATCCCAGTTTGGGTGCAGGAGGTCCCTGCTTTCCCTGTCACTCAGGTAACTGCACAACATGCTGGACAAGTTGCAGATGGTTCACAACAAGCAAGGAATCACCTGAACACAAATTCATGTTCTCAGAACAAGAGCTGCAAATTAGTTTCTTGTCGATTTGACAGCTCTGTGTTTTAGGACCTAAGGCTCTCTTTGTACAGAATCTGTGTGATGGGGAAGTGTGAAATGTGTCTTTTATTCCATGTTATTTATTCCATGTTTCTTTTCACCTGCCTATATTTGTGTGATAATGCCAAAAAGCTGTTAAAAGTGGAATAAAGCATAAGCTGAGTGGGTGACAATTAGGAGTGAGCTTTACTGTAAATTTGGGATCTTATATAGTTTAATAGTAATCAAGGCAGCATAATTATGGATAATTTAAATTTCTATAGGTAAAATGAGACTTCTACATTTAACAGTAATTTAGAACACCTACACTCACAATTGTTCAGGCCCCTCTTGCACTCTTTCATAAGTAACTGGTGGCTGTGGTGGGTGATGGAGGTGGTGTTTGTTGATGGGAAGACTGGAAAGGGATTGGAATAGGGAAATTTGTGGCTTTGGGAAGCGCCCTGTGGGCTGAGGGACAGAGTGGGAGCACGGCATGACAAAAGGATAGGCATATTTTTAATTACAATTGGCCTCTGCGTACACGTTGTTAAACGAGGTGCCTTTGGAGTCCAGGATTCTGTCTGGACAGTCTATAATCCATAAACAGCGCTGTTGGGTTTATTGTGCTCTCACTGTCTCAATGGGATTCTGACTTTGTAAATCGTTGTTCTCAGATGTTTATGCAGTTTATCTGTTACAACTAAATTCTCATTGTGAACCTCTCTTTCAGGCTACAGTGTGGTCCCTAATCACCGTCTGAAGGAGCCAACTAGGTGAAGTAGGAAGGGCAACATAATTTGGAGATGAAACTTGCTTACTTTGTTAAGACTGGTATGAATTAAAACTGAATACAAGCAAATCCTTTGCATTTTAGAATAAAAATACAATTTCTCCATGAACTGAGTTGCTGCTTCAAAGGTTTGTGTTGTCATCGAGCCTTATCTTGTCAAATAAGACCCAAAAGCGGCCCCCAGGGTATTGGGTTGTACGGCCCCAGGACTCCCACTGACTTCCACAAACTTGGAATCTGCTGCTTTTTTAGTGGCTCTCAAGGGCTGAAGAAATATTTCTGTCAAACTGCTGAACACAGACTTGGTATCCTGTGATGAAGGGGCTGCAGAACAAGCCCTGCCAGGAACAGCTGAGGGAACTGAAGTTGTTTAGCCTGGAGATGAGGACACTGAGGGGAGACCTCATCACTGTCTGCAACTGCCTGAAAGGAGGTTGTAGCGAGGTGGGTGTTGGTCTCTGCTCCCAAGTGACAGTGACAGGATGAGAGGAAATGGCCTTTAGTTGCATCAGGACTGATTCAGACTAGAGATTAGGAAAAATTTCTTCATTGGAAAGGTTCTCAGGCACTGGCAAGGGCTGGCCAGGGAGGTGGTGGAGCCACCATCCCTGGTGGTGTTTGTCAGATGGGTAGATGAGTTTCTCAGGGATCTGGTTCAGTAGTGGACAGGTATGGTTGGACTTGATGACCTGAAAGGTCTCTTCCAGCTGGCAGTTCTATGTTATGATTCTATGAAGCTGCTGCTCCAAAGCAGTGGTGGTGGAGTCGTGCCCTTCCCTGGCTGATGTTCTCTCAGTCTGGATCCACGGGGTTCTTTTGGAGGGCCAGTCTATCCGGTAATCGCACCGTGTGCCTGCTTCCTCCCCGCTGTTGTGTACGGCCTTGAGGAAAGCCCTTTCTCGTGGCCTGGTTTTAGGCAGAAATGAGTGTAATGAAATAGAACGCACCCTTAGGAAGCATAGGGTGATAGGTAACAAACGGATTGTTCCTGCTCCCACTCGTCCTCCTGTTTCAGATGCTCCCACCCATGTACTGACAAGCCCACACGGGCTGGCCAGGCTCTGTTGTGAGCGATGTGGAAGACAAGGACCACTGCCTCTAAAATCTTCTTTACATTTCTTGGCTGATGATGGCAAACGGATACGGGGTGCGATGTGTGCACCCTACTGGGGATGGTGGCATTTGATGTCTTGCTTGGTCTCTAAGAAGGCATTCTTAGGCAAAATCCCCCAAATTTTATCTTTATTTTATCTTTATTTTTTTTTTAATTGGGATGATTTTATGGCTTTAGTCCAGCTCATCTTTGTCATCTTATCTTTAGGACAGTCTGTTTCTGCCTTGCTATCTAGTCATTTGAATGAGATCAGTGTTCTGTAGCAATTAGCACATGCTTTTCCTTTAACCCTTCTGGCTTAGTCTGATGCATTCACATGCCAATGTTAAACTATTATATATTTATATCAATTAATTGATAAATATTTTTATTAATTATTTTAGCAATTTATTATATAATTATATATTAATATATTGTCACAAATCTTTACAGTGCCCATCACCCATTAGTGCTGGTGAAGGGAACTCACCAGGAAGATTGTGAGCTGAAAGACTTGGCAAGTTTTTCTGAAATTGTTTTCAGTACAGGTACAGTCTTTGTATTTGGAATAACACAGTTCAACAAAATACTGGGGTTTAAAAATGCTTGCCTTTTCCTGATGGAAAAGCTTTCTCTGGTGTTTTTTTTTAGCAAATGTTCCTACACAGGCCCTCTGCAAAAAGCCAGCTGCTGTCCAAATGTATCAGGAAAACCCAAAGCATTTATTTCCCCTGCAGATTCGTGTTCTTAGGCAGAAAACAGACCTGTTTTTTCCAAGACTCTAGGAGGACAACAGCTCCTGCCCCTCTCAATCTAATCTCTTTTATCTGTTGGTGAGGCACTACGTGTGTTTATATACTGAGCAATTGGAGAGCAGCAGTTTCCATTCTTATCAAACACAAATATTTGCCATAGGCCTGATCCAAGGTCTGCAGAGATCCGTGATGCTCTTGAAAATGCAGCTTAACTAAGAGCAAACTTCTCGTTATTTTCCAATTTAATTTTAGTGGGGTTAGAGGATATTTTTTTAGCAACTAGGTATTTTTTTAAATCAAGATAAAGCCCAACCCATTACTTTCTTGCTTTACTCACGACTCAGCAGCACCGATTCCCTAACACACTTTCTCAGCTCTGGTCCTGCCAGCGTGGAAACTGTGAAATGTTTTGACATTAATTGTCAGTGAGGAATTGAAACACAGAAGTCAATGTGCAACTATCATCATTAAACTTTAACGGACACATCCCGTATAAAACTATCCCACGTGGTACAGCATGGCAACAGAGGGATCTCTGTGTGTCTCTGGAAGGGGAGCTGTGGGCATCGCCAAGGGCAGTGTCGTACTGAAAGGTGCAGGCCTCCAGGTAAAGGAGTGTAGGCAAGAGAACCATTTCTATGCTAAATAATGTGGGGAATTTGGAGAGCCAGGAGCTTTTCATACAATCATAGAATGGTTAGAAAAGACCTGAGATCATCGAGTCCAACTGTAACTGTTCACTACTAAACCGTGTCTCTGAGAAACTCATCTACCTGTATTTTAAACACCTGCAGGGATGGGGACTCAACTGCCTCCCTGGGCAGCCTCTGCCAGTGCCAGTGAAGAATTTTTTCCTAATGACCAGTCTGAACCTTGCCTGGCACAGCTTGAAGTCACCATCACTTGGGAGAAGAGACCAACACCCACCTGACTACAGCCTCCTTTCAGGCAGTTGTAGACAGGGATGAAGTCTCCCCTCAGCCTCCTCTTCTCCAGGTTAAAGAACCCCAGTTCCCTCAGTCGCCCCTCGTGGGACTTGTTCTCCAGTCCCCTCACCAGCCTCGTTGCCCTTCTCTGGACGCGCTCCAACACCTCAATGTCCTTCTTGTAGTTAGAAGAGAGCCTTTGAGAGCCTTGCACTTTGCAAGCCACTGACTGAAGGTGAGGAGTGCTGATTTTGCCTCTCCTTCTCTAGTCTGATGGCTCCCCTTTTCCCAGTCCCACCTTCCCATCCCTGCCAACAACTGTTTGGTTAGGGATGGGAATTAAAGTGATACTCTGGGTTAAACCCATTCTCTTCCCTGGCGCCTGGGCACCCAGTCCCTGCTTCTGCAGTCTTATTTCCCCATATTATCAGAAGGAAAGGTGAATGCTGGGTAAGTGAGTGGGAAAACGCAGCCACAGCATTTTCACAGGACATCATCTGCCTGGTGTTCCAGGTAGTGTTCTGCAGCGCTAAGCAGGAGATGATATGAAAAACAACACAACGGTAAAAGCCAAACAACAAAATTATTAGTCTGGGATAAAAATCATGTGGAAAACCTGTTTATCTCATAAATATCAACATATAAATAATTGGCTTAGTTTCCTGTAATGAAATTTAACAGCACTGTGCATTGTTGTTGAGCCAGCTTAGCCACCTGTGGAATTGATTACAGGACTGATTGCTTTCAAAGTCCAGTAACGGACACAGCGCTCCCAACTGCCACTTTGCAGGCAGGACCAGCCCAAGGTCTCTATGCTGCTCACAGTAATTGTTTCAGGCAATGGCAGCGATGTGGGTCTCTTTGTGCGAGTCACTGTTACACCTCCAGTAGAGTTTGGGAGTGCAGCAAAGCACCACAGACAGGGCCAACCCCAATGCAAGCACGAGACAAATTACCCATTTGACCAGCCCGGAGTACGTAAACGGGAGGATGATGATGGTGAGAATCACCACCAGCAGCAGGAGCAGCACAAGTCTCTGGACAGCCAGTCTGTTGTCTGCTGGAACATTTTCATCTCTGTATAAAATATCTTGGCTGCTCTGAGTCCAGCTGCTGCTGTCCAGCCCTGTGGCAGAGTTGTGTACCTCAGGACTGGAATTGGGGTTTTCCAAGTGCTCCATGATGTCTTCTTTGTTTTGAAGTGTGCGGATGAGTCCCCCTGACACAGAGGTGGCTTTTCTGCACAGCGGGCAGGTGATGATCCAGGTGCTCTCCTCCTTCCTGAGGATAAGCTTGAGGCAGACGGCGCAGAAGGCGTGCTGGCAGTGCAGCAGCTTTGGTACCCTGTAGATGTTGTACTTGTTGAAGCAGACCAGGCAGTCCATGTCAAGATGTGCTGTGGGTGAACACTGGTGGCTCATTTCAAAACCACACGCTTCAGGAGCGGTTTTGTTCATTACGAGAGGCTTTGAGTCTGCAAAGTCTGTTTGTGAAACTGCTGGTTTGAAGGCATCGGGACTGTCTTGCTCGGTGCCCAAAGGCTTCTCCATTTCTTTAACACATTCTTCAGTGAATCCCAGCCCCTCCACGCCTGCAGCGTTCTCTGCCAGGGGCCCCGCTCTGCTCGTTCCTGCAGCTCCTTCCGCAGCAAGTGCAGGGCTTTCCTTTTCAGCCTGTGCTAGTCCAGCAGTCATCAATCTGTTTTCCTTGTTCAGCTTGTCTGTGGATTTCTCCATGGAGATAAAACTCGGTGCAGATTGTCTTTCTGTAGCTGAAGGATTTGCAGAGTTTCTGGCTCCTTTTATGTGTTGCTTTATTCCCGCTGTATGCGTGATTGATTGGTGACAGCTTCAGAAGCGTTGCGCTCCTACAATACGAGGTTTTTATGAGGTGGGGACCTGAGTTAATGATTTACCTCATGGCCAAGACATTTTTACAACAGCTGGTAATAATATCAGTGAGCAATTCCCATCTGGAAGCAGAGCCCATGGCATGAGCAGACGGCAGCTTCATTCACTACGAGAGCCAGGCTCTATCATTGGTTCAAAATTAGTCCTTTATTTGTTGACAGCAGTGTCACTGGTCTCTGGACACCACTTTGCTGGTCGTGACAGACTGAGAGGAACTGGCGAGTATGAACATGGGTGTGTGGAATGCAGGGCTTTTATTAGGGAAAGTGTAAGTATCACCAGTTTTGAGCACTCTGGGTAGGAAGTCTGTTCTTGCTTTAAGTACCCACTACCCCAGAGCACAAAGTCAAGAATGAGACTGAGGTTATTGACATTGAGCATTGAATGCCTGATTATTACCAACTCTCTTTTGCTGGAAGCATCCCTATTGGTTTCAGCCAGAGGGTTTTAGGCGCAACCTGAAACGTGACTTACAGTCACAAAGGGACTCTGGGAGCCCATGGGAGAGATATGGAAATTAAAAGCAAGGTCAGTGACTTGGTAGAAACACCTTCTTTTTCTTGGCACTCACAGGACAACCCCGTGTACTTGGGAATGCCATTCTGTTAGGGGGTTTGTGGATATTCAGCTCTTCTGAAAAATAAATGCCTGAAAAAACTCCTTCACTCTGTCATTTCTCATTGCCTTTTTATTTGAGGGGCAAAATACAGATTGTTTCTCTGTAAGAAGAGGAAGGAAGGGAAGGGAAGGGAAGGGAAGGGAAGGGAAGGGAAGGGAAGGGAAGGGAAGGGAAGGGAAGGGAAGGGAAGGGAAGGGAAGGGAAGGGAAGGGAAGGGAAGGGAAGGGAAGGGAAGGGAAGGGAAGGGAAGGGAAGGGAAGGGAAGGGAAGGGAAGGGAAGGGAAGGGAAGGGAAGGGAAGGGAAGGGAAGGGAAGGGAAGGGAAGGGAAGGGAAGGAGGAAGGGAGGAAAGGGGGAAGGGAGGAAAGGAGGAAGGAAGGGAGGGAGGGAGGGAGACACCAGTCTGTAGCCTCAAGTGCACCTGAGTGCTCAGGCTGCCTGTGCTGCCAGGTACCAGCCTCTCCCTCCAACCGAAACAAATGAAAGACCTGCAATTTAGGAGGGCACGGAGTTCAGGAGGACTCTAATCGCAGGGGGAATAAGGTGAGAAGAACTTGTTCTCCTTTGCTGAGGAACAGCAGAAGGTGAGTTGCAAGCAAACTTCGTAAGAGTGTCCGGGCGTTCCTGCTGGATTCCTGCTGAGGTGGCAAACAGCGGGGTTTGATGAACTTTTGGGTGACCCCACATTTTAGGAGCATGTAGATCTTTTAGTTGCAGAGGTGGAACTCACAGTCGAAGTGCAAGAACGTGTGGAAGTGGCTGACGAGTTCCAGGGCTCAGTTCTTTTTAAAAATAGGAGAATTCCCTATTGCATTTCACAGACCTCTTTATTAGCAAATTAATGCTGTTAAAGAAAAGATCTGGAAAAAAAGCAGACAGACCTGCCATTTTTCCAATGCTTTGGAAATTCAAATTTATACCACGAGATCCTGGGTCCAACATGGAAATGTCTTAAAATTTACAGGTTCTTAATCACTAAAACAGCACAAAACTGTCCTGGCGCTGCTGGGAATCTGGAACTGAGCAGCTGTGCTCCTCACGTAATGATTTAAAAGGAAGCCAGGTGAATCCATACTTTGTGCCTGTTTGCTGTGTGTTCCAGCAGTGGGCAGACCTTTTCCATGCCATTCGCCTGCATGTGCTGGAAGCTCAGAACAGGTTGAGAGGTGCAGTTGTTTTGCTACAGCTGCACACCAGCAGCCAGGGCAACTCGCTCAAGGGCAGGGGAAGCAGAGCACATTGTGGTTCGGAGAGGTCCTTGTGCTTCCCTGGGGGTGCAGGTTACTGTCACAGGGATCCGGGAACCCAAGGCAGGAAGCGGGATCTCATGTGGAGGCTTGGAAGGCCACAACCATGCGATTCCTGGGCTGTGTTTTCAGCACTGCTGTATAGGGAGATCATGGACTCTGCCCAGTTTGTTTTGGTTGCATTAAAAGTCCTTTCGTTGTCCTCCAGTAATGAAATTTTCAGAGGACCTTCCCTAATTTTGGGTCAATTCTGTCCTTGGAGGCATGAGCAACGGTCACTGCCTTGCATGCAGGCTGTAATTAACCCAATTGCCTAGCGCCCTTCAACACTACTTAGGCTAATTACTGTTTCATTAATCATTTACATTACATTAGTCATCAGTTTAGATACTCCTCCTGTTTTCCTCCTTTTAGTTTGTTTGCATAAGAAAATGTGTTTCTATGGAATTCTTGTTATGGACTCGTTTGTGACAGGAGATGGATCTAAGAGAGCAGTTTGGTCATTTCAGAGCAAAATGATGCTTGCCAAGGGGCTTTGAGCACAGTAATATGCAAAACATCTGAGAAGAGACTGCGGATAGTCACATCAGCTTTTTTCTGCAAACTCAAAACCAATATGTGACATAAAAACTGTCTGGATATGAAGCCTCCCATCATATTTCCATTACCCAGGGCAGGTACAGGCAAATAGAGAGCTGAGGTGATGGCAGTTGCCTGTCCGTGGAGGACACGTCCTCCGGTGTGAGGGGTCTGTTACACTGAGGTCAAAAGGGAGGTTGTTCTTGGCAGTGAGTGGAGTGACTGTGGATAGTGCTCAGGAGCAGCCCCATGGGCAGCACTAACAAATCATAGAATCATGGAATCATTAAGGTTGGAAAAGCCCCCTAAGCTCATCCAGCCCAACCCTCAGCCCAACCCCCCCCCCATTCTAAACCATGTCCCAGTGTGTCATAGCCAAACATTTTTTGAACCACTCCAGGGCTGGAGACTCCCCCACTGCCCTGGGTGGCCTCTGCCAGGGCTTCACCACTCTCTCAAGTAAAGAAATTTTTCCCAATATCCAATCTTAGTCTCCTCAGGCTCAACTTGAGGCCATTTCCTCTCGTCCCATCACTTGTTCCTTGGGAGAAGAGCCCAACACCCACCTCACCACAACCTCCTTTCTGGGAGCTTCAGAGAGCAATGAGATCTCCCTTCAGCCTCCTCTTCTGGCCAAGGCTGATGGGTCTCAGCATCCCTTCAGGGTCCAGAGACCCTGGCAGGAATCCTTAAGGTTGGAAAAGACCTCACCCAGACCAGCAGTCCTGCCTGGTTAGAGATCCCGTGGTGGGACACTCAGATGGTTTGTGTCACCTGGAAGAGCTCCTTCCTCCCATCCAGGACTCTCAGGAGTCCCACAAGCAGGAGAGTCCCCGCCAACGCCTGGAAGCAGCTGGAAAATCTACATCGTTACATCGGCTGGAGGACAATGACGGGAATTACCTCGGAGGCCACGTTCCCACCATCCAGCCCACAGCTGTTCCTGGCCATTTGGAAACCAAAAAAATAAACTCTCCAAGACTCGTTTGGGAGTTTTAGGAAACACCATCCTTTCCCTTTCCCTTTCCCTTTCCCTTTCCCTTTCCCTTTCCCTTTCCCTTTCCCTTTCCCTTTCCCTTTCCCTCTCTCCCTCTCCCTCTCTCCCTCTACCTTTCCCTTTCACCTTCCCTCTCCCTCTCCCTCTCCCCCTCTACCTCTCCCCTTCTCCCTCTCCCTCTCCCTCTCCCCCTCTCCCCCTCTCCCCCTCTCCCCCTCTCCCCCTCTCCCTCTCCCTCTCCCTCTCCCTCTCCCTCTCCCTCTCCCTCTCCCTCTCCCTCTCCCTCTCCCTCTCCCCCTCTCCCCCTCTCCCCCTCTCCCCCTCTCCCTCTCCCTCTCCCTCTCCCTCTCCCTCTCCCTCTCCCTCTCCCTCTCCCTCTCCCTCTCCCTCTCCCCCTCTCCCTCTCCCCCTCTCCCTCTCCCTCTCTCGCCCTCCCCCTCTCCCCCTCCCCTCCCCCTCTCCCAGTCCCATTCCCAGCCGCAGTGCCATTCCCCGCCCCAGCCCGCACGGCCGCCAGGGGGCGGTGCTGGCGCTGCGCGCGGGGCTGTTCCGCTCTGCCCAGCCCCGCGCCCTCTCCCTGGCCGCGCGGTCACGTGAGGCGCGGTCACGTGAGGGCGCGGGCGGGGATGTCCCGGAAGCGCGGCGCGGGGCCGCGGGCCGGGCACGGAGCGGGGAGGCCCCGGCAGCCCCGCACCGGGCCGGGTCCCGCCGCAGGCCGGGGGGGCCTTGCCACGCAGCTCCGGGCACTCGGCCTCCAGTTACGGGAGGTGCCAGGCGATGGGTGAGCGCCGCGCCCGGGCTGACAGCACCGGGGTCTCCGAGGGCCTCCTGTTCCGGGGTCTGGGACCGGTGTCCCCAGGATTTAGGGTTCCCACCTGCAGGGAGCCGGTGCTCCCAGGGCCGGGGGCGCCCTCCGGTGGGGAACCAGTGTTTCCCAGGGCTGAGGGCTCCATCCTGTGGGGAGCCAATGTCTCCGGGGACTCCTGGGTGTTGGGAGGCAGTGTCCTCAGCGATGAAAGCTGCCTCCTACTCTACGCAGTAGGAAACCGGTTCCCCAGGGATGAGAGCTCCCTCCTGCCCTGGGTGGTAGGGAACCGGTGTCCCCAGGGATGAGAGCTCCCTCCTGCCCTGGGTGGTAGGGAACCGGTGTCCCCAGGGATGAGAGCTCCCTCCTGCCCTGGGTGGTAGGGAACCGGTGTCCCCAGGGATGAGAGCTCCCTCTTGCCCTGGGTGGTAGGGAACCGGTGTCCCCAGGGAAAAGCGTTCCCTCCTGCGCTGGGTGTTGGGAGCTGGTGTCCCCGTGGCTCAGGGCTTCCAACTGCCCCAGGCAGTGAGGAGCTGATTTCCCCAGGGATGAGAGCTCCCTCCTGCCCTGGGTGATGACTCCCTTGGCCTGTGCTCTGCTATTGTGAGAGCTCTGTCGGTCCCAGGCCTTGGGCTCCACTGGCCTGCTGAGTGCTAGGAAGGCCCCTAAGTCTTGTGAGAAAGAGGAATTGGACATATCTGCTCGGAAATGTCTTGGTAGAGCAATGGGTTGCTGTTTATTTCATTGTGTCTTTTGTCTTGGTATCAGTTTAACAGTTTGGCCTGGTGCTGTCACCACCCTTGACTCACTCAGTTGGAGCTGACGATGTTCGCTCAAAACCTTGCATTCCTACCAGCATTTCCTATTCCAGCAGCCGTTCAAAGCCCAGGGAATAGGCGCTGCCTCCCAATCACATCCTTGCTGAACTTATTGGGCAGGAAGAGCACAGTTCTTCCCTGGGAACACAGTATTCTCCCCACTGCTCTGCCAGGGTTGCTGGTTTAGGGTTTTCTGTTCATGATCTTTCAGCTGGACTCACCTGTGGGTCCTCTCTCGGTAGGAATTGTTTGTTCCGGGCCCTGGGGGACCAGCTGGAGGGGCACTCGCGGAACCACCTCAGACATCGCCAGGAGACGGTGGATTACATGATAAAGCGACGGGAGGATTTTGAGCCTTTTGTGGAGGATGATGTGCCCTTTGAGAAACACGGTAGGGTCTCCACAGGACACTAACAGAGTTATTGTGTGATGGGATACATCTCATCTGAGCACCTTCCTACTAAACAGCTCCTTGTCCCAGAACTATGTTAAGGCTCCTCTCTAGTTGTTAGAGACTGTAAGCTTGTATTTCTCTCTGTTCTCTTTCTGTAGAAAGATGAGCTATTGAACACACATTAAATGTGTCTTGAAATTGTTTAAATTTAGGAGAAACTTGGAGAAAGAGAGGCAAAAAATGCAAGGAGTAAAAATTCCGTATTACCTGGCTCTCCTTAAATGCAGGTGGGTGCTGAGTGGCTGATTTCTCTGGGTCTCTTTGTTGCCTTCATTTTCCGAAGGCTCGACCTGGTTCAGGAATGGTACGGCAGCCCCCCCCGGCCGCTCGGGCCATCAGCTAAAGTTATAAAACTTATAAACTTACTTATAAAACTTATCATCTTATAAAGACAACTATGACTAACAAAGTGCAGCTTGAAATCGTAAGGATAGCTTGAGGTCGACCTGAGAGAAAAAACATAAGGCACACTTTAGTCTAATTATTAGTGTTCTATAAATGTAACATTAACTCTTTCTAGCTGACTTTTAAACTACTTCTTAAAATGAGGAAAGAGATCGTTCCAGAGCAGATGTAGATTTCTCAGTTCTTAGCAGGTCTTCATCAATAACGGCTTGTAGTTGACATAGGCCTCTCTGTTGGATCATCAGGTGTAGGCACGGTGCTTGCCGATTGATCATCTTCTCCTGCCACTGGAACGTTCAGAAATGCCCAATGATCTGGTTCTGTGAACAAAAACTCACAGCTTTCATTAGTTTCATTCTGAAGATCTGGTTTGATAGACTTAAGCGGGCACCACTTAACTCTGCCATCTTTTTTGACAGCAGCATACCCTCGCCCTGTCAGAGCTAGTTTCCATCCTCGTTCCCATTCTCCCAGCTCATTTCTGACTATGACTGATGGACCTTCTTCTAGTGCTTTAGTGGCCCAATGTTTTTGGGTGGGACTAATCTCCTCCTGCCCCCTAGGGAATTGATTAAGTGCTAGCAGAGCAGTCGCTAGGAGACGTGCCTGGTCTCCTGAGGGAATGGTGTTGACAAACCCTTCTGTTTTTGCTAATACCTCCAATTTAGATTTCAAAGTTTGATTTGCCCGTTCCACTATAGCTTGTCCTGTGCTATTGTATGGAATGCCGTGTATTAAGGTAATACCCCATTTCAAAGTGAATGCTTGAACTGATTTAGACACAAAATTTGGACCGTTATCTGTTTTGATCTGATTAGGGATACCAAGCCAGGCCATAGCTGTCAGCCAATGTTGAATGGTTGCTTTAGAGTCAGCCTTAAGGTGCTGAGTGGCCACAATCATTCCACTGTATGTGTCTACAGTCACAGCTAGCCATGCTCGAGGTTTTAATAATTGGCAAAGTGTGAAATCTGTCTGCCACACCTCGGATGCTTTAAGACCTCTAGGATTCACTCCGCTCGACCACAGGGGTGCTTTCTGACAGTGGGGACATGTAGCCACTACATGTTTTGCGTCAGTGATTGAAATGCCACATCTCTTTGCTAACGCTTTAGCTCTGATGTGAAGAGACTCGTGTAACTGCTGAGCATCTCTCAATGCCCACAGTCCTTTTGCAGCAGCATCTGCTTTATCATTACCTATTTGGAAAAACCCTTTAATTGGGCTGTGGCTATTGACGTGGATGACTGATATAGTGCCCTGTCGAGAGTAAAGTGCTTCTTCTAACATTAGGGCTGTTGTGGACGTTGACACGCCAGGGCCTGACATGGCCAAGCAAAGTTTAGCCACAAATATGGAATCAGTTACTATGTCGAGATGTTCTGTAGGGAACAGTCCACATGCTAGTACTATAGCTGCTGCTTCCAGTTGCTGGACAGAAAGAGCACAGTCGGTCATTTTAATGCTGTGCCATTCTCCTTCCGATTGCCAAACTGCTGCCGCGGTTGAAGTTGTTGAGGATGCGTCTGTAAAGACTGTTGGTCCCGGCTGGGGCCGGTCCATGATCTTACATGGAAGGTCGATGTTAACTATTGCCAGCATTTGAGTCCAGGGGGGCTTTGCGGCGTAACAAAGTTCTCCACCAAATCCTGCAAGAGCTATGGCCAGATATTCTGACATTGCCACTGACTGCGTTGGGAGCTGTTTACGAAAGGGCAAGCATATTCTGGCGGGTTCAATGCCTGGATGTCTTAGGGTGAGTTTCCTGCCTTTCATGATGAGATTACCAAGGCATTCGATTCCTGGAGAGAATGCACGTGATGGCTTTCCTAAGACTATCCATTGTATTGGTCGGGCTTTTTCAGTAGGGCCCTGGGCTAGTGCTCCTACTCCTCCCTTTTCTGTAAAGTGCACATAGAGATCAAGTGGTATATTTGGGTTCCACCTAGCGAGCGTGCTTGATGACATCTGCTGTTCGATAAAATCGAGAGAGTTCATTGCTTCTATTGTCAGGGCTTTTTGTTCCCATGAATTCTTTCCTTTCAGAAGATCATGCAGAGGAGCCATGATTTCAGGAGGGATTAAAACAATGTTACGGAGCCATTGCAAGGACCCCACTAACTGTTGCATATCATGGAGTGTCTTAATGTTCCGATGAATTTTTATTTGAGGGGGTGTTACGTAAGAATTTGTGATCCCTACTCCCAAAAAAGTTACACATGGTCCTCTCTTAATTTTTGCACTCGCAATTTCAAACCCGTGTACCTTTAGAGTTTCGTAAACCGTTGACACTAGCTGGTCCACTTGAGTCGCCGATGTTGCCGCAATTAAAATATCATCCATATATTGAATGATAGTTGCAGTCGGGTTATGGTACCGGACTGGTGCCAATGCCCGATCCACTGTGATCTGGCAGATAGTGGGTGAGTTGACCATTCCTTGGGGCAGCACTTTCCACTGGAAGCGTAGGTTGGGGCGTTGGCTGTTTGGAAACACTACAGAAAAAGCGAACCGTTCTTTGTCCTCTTCGTGCAAGGGTATCGAAAAGAAACAGTCTTTAATATCAAGGACAGCACAAGGTTGTCCCTCAGGTATCATAAGAGTTCATAGGCAATAGTGTTTGAACAGGAGCCATAGGTTGGATTACCTTATTTACTTCAAGCAGGTCATGGAGGAGACGAAACCCCTCGCCAGTTCGTTTGGGTATTACAAAAACTGGGGTGTTCCACGGACTAGTGGAGGGCTCTATGTGACCTTTTAGTAACTCAGAGTCAACCAGCTCAAGAAGAGCATCCATTCGGCACATGCATTCTTAATTTCTTCCCAATCCGTGAAAGGCGTTTTCTTTCCCCGTGATCTCTTTTATTGCGGACATTTTTGCTTTTAACTCTATTTCTATCTCCTCCGACTCTGACTCCGAATCGGATTCCAGCCACTCGTCCCCGCTGGTGTCTGATTCGGGACCGGAACTCGACTGACTGGGAACTTCCGGGCTCCGGTACCTTTTGCTCAGACTCCGGCCCCGCCCCCTTCCCTTCCGGGCGGGCCGTCCCCCCTGTCTTGGCTCGCTCCGCCCCCTACTCCTCCTGTGGCCATTCTGATTGGCCGCTCCACGCCTCTCGCACACGCCTCTCTTCTCTGCCACGCCTCTCGCCTTTCTCTTTCCTTTCCGTTCTCTTTTCCGCTCTCCTCCCTTTCCCGCCCCCGCGCATGTCAGTTCGCGCGCTTCCTCCCTTTTCGCGCCGTTGGTCTCGCCCCGCCCCCGCTCGCTGCTCGGCGCCATCTTGGGGCGCAGAGGGCGGCGGCTTAGGCCGAGCCTCTCGAGACTCTGATTGCGCCGCGGCGCCCCTGGCCTCCTCCAGTAAGTGACCCCAAAAGGTTTTTGCTCGTTCCTGTCCCTCCGTAAGGGGGACGGGGTTCGGGGATTGAGGGGATGTATCGCCCTCTGGCAGAGCTTTAGGTGCAGCAGAATTGTTATCGCCTGGGGGGTGCGTTGATGTGTTAACTTCTGTCACTGCCTATTCTCAGCCCAGCAGCCAATGTTTCACCATTGGGGTTTCCTTTCCAGAATTTCCTGGGCTTGTGTTAACATTCTGTTACTCACTGTGCCTCCAGAGCTTTTGGAGGTGTCAGAAATGAGGTTTCCAACTCTTATGAATGTGTTTTTCCCTTAGTTAGCAATTTGGCCAAGGCTGGTACCTTTGCTGGCAACGATGCTATTGTGGCCTTTGCAAGGAACAACGAGTTGAATGTGGTTATTCATCAGTTTAATGCACCGCTCTGGCAGGTAAGAAACAATATTTCTGTATTTTGGCCTAATTTGTAGCTGGTGGATACAGTTTAGAAACTTCCTGATCTGTTAGAAGAGAATGCTCAGTAGTCGTAGTGAGCTTGGCATGGGGTAGAGCTGCACTTGCTTCTTCAGTGTCAAAGGAAAAACCTTCAGTGAGGAGAGGGAACGAAGGAAAACAATGAATGCGTGGAAGAGAGTGGAGACAGAGTAGCATGATTTAGTTTGGTTTTAAGCTACTGGCTTCATTGATACGGTTCTGTCTCCTGGATATCAGACTACATACCAGGGGACTTGATTGATACGGATTTGAGCCAAACTGAAGGAAACCTGTATGATAAGGTTGATGAAAATGGAAGTGAAGGTACAGCAGGGTGGTCCCTACAGCATATGGGAATGAAGCTCTCAGTTCTGCATGGGAATGGGAATAAGAAGCTTTCTAAGGGTTGGAGAAATGAGATTCTGGACCAGGCAGAAGAGGGAAGAAGTTCTAAAACCTTAAGGCAGTGTTTAATCAGCTCTGGAGAGGACTGTGTGCGTAGTTTCCTCTGACAGTCAGGCACTGAACAAGGCATCCATCGGGTCCCTCCTGCTCTTCTGTATTATTTTCCCATGGGAAGTCCACACTCAGTCTCTGCCTGTTCACTGAACAAGGGAGAGCCTGTGGTCACGTCAGGAATATTTTGGGACATTTTGTATACTAGAAGTAATGGTTGAAGGGCTGGCCCCAGTTTACAGACAGCACCTATGGAATATACAGATTAAACAGGGCAGTAAGAGCAGATGAAAGCTGTCAGCCGTGTCTTAAATACTTTTGCAGCAGGGTCCCAGGGGTTCCTAAACCCACCTGAGTTTGAACTCTCATTTATACGGCAGCCATGGTGGTAAAATTGCTAACCTATGTTTTTTTTGTTAAAAGTGTACCTGGCAAGCACACAGAGGAGCAGGGATACTCAGCTGCTTGGCCTGCAGGTGTGCAGAGGTGATGACCCTGCAGGAGAGGTCACGTTTTGTTGCTGTTTTGAACCAGATGCTGACGTAGTGTGCTCAGCTCTTATCAATATCTCCTATATCCACTCAGATCTTACACTGTTTGGCCCCATTTATTGACCTTTCCAGGGTTGTAAATACAGAGTCTGTGACGAGCTCTGTTTTGCCAGAGTGTAGTCTTGTTGGTGAAAGGTTGTCTTGGGCTCTTGCGAGTGGCCCGAGTAGAGTGAGCTGTTAGAGTTGTAAGCAAAGGACCAGTGCAGAGGATCCCCCAGGACCTCACAGCACACAGGCATCAGGCTGTGGTGACAATGTTAGCAAGTTGCTAGACTCAGTTAGCCCAGGGTGTGTTGATTCTTAATTTTCTATAGTTTGATATACTTTTTCTCCCTCTCTGCTTTGGAGCTCCAACCAAATTTTAGATTCCAGAGAGAGCATTTCCAGAAAGGCAGAGATGCTTAAAGAAGGAGGTGTCAGTATCTCCTTTGGTACCACCTCAGAGAGTGAGTTAGCCTTTAATTTAAAGAGAACCATTGGTATCCACTGCAGCTAAGCTGGAAAATGGACAGGAGTGTCCAGGACCTCCCACTGTTTCTTAGGCTCTGGCCTAATCTAAATCTTCTTGGAGGTTGGTATCTCTGCATGGGCTTTTTAGGGCTTTAAACACCCTTTACCTTTTTTGTTAGTGACTGTAACTGTAGAGCTTCAAGGTAGCTCAGATATGTAGGTTATTTTATTGGCTTTTTGTATAACTCCTTACCCTTTTTTTCAAGTGTTTTTGCCTTTTTTTATTTGCATCAATCTTTTACATACAGTGACAATGTACTGTGGGAAAAGCACGCAAAAGAGGCTTCACCAGTCGGAGCTACACTGGCTAATTTTCAGAATTTCAAGAGTTTTGGGATTTGTTAGATGCCTGTTTAGATTCTGGCAGAGGAGAAATGTTGAAAATAAATCTTACTTTGACCCAATGTGACAACTTCCTAGGATAAAAGCCAGGAGTAGAGTATTACAGAGTTTTGAGTTGGAACCTGAAGGTGCACAAGTGTAAAGCAGATGAAGGGAGGTGAACCTGTTGGGAAATCTGAAGTCATTTGTGCAACACAAGCTGCAGCTGTGGTTAAAAGGTGGCTTGATGTAAATTCTGTAAGCTGGGATAAACTGATTAAAAGACATTGGGAAAAGCATTGGGAAATTGTGGAGCCCTGAAGCAAAGCATTTCTTGTCATTTGCTTACTGACGTCTTCTCCAGGAAAGCTGTCAGATCTTTGAACTCTGGCATGACAGATAAGCAAAGGGATCAGCAAATGCACTGTGATTTTATGCATTCCTTGCTGGTGTTGGAATGCTGAGGCACTGAAGATGGTTGGGGCTTACAGTGAGAGGATGAGGAGGAATGGCTTTAAACAGGAAGGGGGAAGATTTAGATTAGACATTAGGAAGAAATTCTTCACGATGACGGTGGGGAAGCCCTGGCCCAGGTTGCCCAGGGAGGTAGCGGCGGCCCCATCCCTGGAGGTGTTCAAGGCCAGGCTGGATGGGGCTTTGAGCCCCCTGGTCCAGTGGGAGGTGTCCCTGCCCATGGCAGGGGTTGGAACTGGGTGGGCTTTGAGGTCCCTTCCAACCCAAACAATTCTATGGTTCTGTGATCGGGGTAGAACTCATTCTTACATCTGTTTTCACTGCTTGGCTTTATTTCTACCCGTCTTTCTTTTAAGAACAAAACATACCCACTTTGAATGCAAACTCTTAAAATAGCATCTTTGTTCCACCTGCAGAACAAAACCTACTGTGGGGGACTTTTTCCACTGTGGTCGTAACTGGAACAAACTCGCTTTTTCTCCTTTTTGAGGGGAAAAAGGCATTGTTCTCTCCCTTGGAGCTGTCACTGGAACAGGTTATCGGAAAAAGGAATAGCTTCTGTGGAAAGTTTAGAGAACACTTTTGAGCTTTCCACAGAAATAGTTTCATACCCAGTTTTGTTTGCTGTGATGGAACAGACCCACAGTTGTGCATCTGTTTTTCAGATGTTTTCTTTGAGAGAAAAGCTCTGCTGTCATTGTCAGCACATCTGGGTTATTAGGGCAGCTCTTCCCATTTAAAGATGCTTCAGTAGCTACGTACTCTGCTTCTGATCAGTGTTCATCATTGCTTCGAAAAACAGCAACTTTGAGAAATGTGATGCTACAGTTGATTCCTTCCCCTCATCTGCAATTCATTTGTTTCCTTTAGATTCGGGGCACAGACAGAAACAATGTGAGGGAGCTTCATATCGCGTACCGTTACGGAGAGCACTACGACAGCGTGAGGAGGATCAGCGATGATTCTGAAGCTCCAACATATCTTCAGATGGAGGTTGGTTCTGAGAGAGTGACTCAAATCAGCTGTGGGTGAGGAATGTGGGCAGATGAATGTTACCGGTTGATTTCCCTTCTCGTTTGCAGTGAGACAGAGCTTGGTTCCTGTGTCGTGGTGGGGACAGAAAAGCCCCTAAGGTCACTGTCACTAGTGCTGCCTGCTCTCTTGTGACAGGCTGGGAGGTGTTCAAATTACTGGGCTGAAAATCAGTCCCAAATCTGATCCTGAGATGTGGCGTGCAGGTGCCGTGAAGCAGCCCCTTCTAAATCAGGTACTCACGCACCTGGAATGCAAAAACAAAGGGAAGGGAGGAAAGAGAGAGAGAAGCAACAGCTGGGTACAGGAGTCCTCTTCATAGCTCAGTTTTTCATGTTAACAAAAAAGTTGTGCTGCCCTTGAAGTTCTCTGCACACAACTGTGTACCATGTAGCACTGGAAAATGATTAATGCCTCCCTTTACAAGCCGGTGCTTGTTTATTAGTACGTGTGGTCTGGCAGTGTGTGAGAGCTTGCTCAGCAGTGTTTGAGTGGTGGGAAACTGTGAAAGCTGGTGGAAGTGACACAGTTTCCAAGATGCTTTGACATAGGATATTTATGAGAAAAGTGTGCCATAACAATTCAATTTATGACAACGTCAGATTGTTTCACTCTATTTGATGGAATCGCTGCACGCGTTTGTGATCTGCTGGGCTTTGCTTTTCTTGCAGATGCTTTGCAAAGATGATTCGAGTAAGGAGGAGGAAGTGAAGCCACAGCAGGGGGAGTCTGGAGATGAGACTGAAGTTGAAATGGAAGATGCTGTACGTAAAGTGTGTAATGCCACTGGCTGTTCAGTAAGTATTGAGAAGCCTTTTTGTGCTTCATGTTCAAACCTTCTTGATACGGGAAAGTAGGCCTGGGGAGAATTCTACCAAATACCCATCTTGCACAGTTTCAGTACTACAGTGATAAATCAGGACGCATTTAGTCCCGGACTTAATTCTAAAATGCAGATGAAATAGGAAATCTGTGCGAATACCAGATAAATTTGGAAGGTTTGTTTTGCAGTGTCTCAGGAAATTCACTTTGAACCAAATTTGGTAAGGTTTACAGTCTTTGAGAGTGTCTGTAGTTGAACATGCCAAATGCTTAAATGCTCTGGGCCTTGGCTGTTGTCACTGGAGAGCCCATGTGGTTCCTGCAGACGACTGCTGCACTGTGCAAGGGCACAGAACAGAAAGGGCCAGGAGTGGAACAGATCCACACTGAAACAGCACGTTCCTTTGTCCTGGTATCTTCAGGATTTTACAGTTTTCTCCCTCACCTTTTTCAGAAAGGGCATACAGGGTAACGGAAAGGTCATAGACATCAGCCCCTCTTGGTGACACAGATAGGAGTTGATTGAATGCATGTCAGTGATTTGAGCTCCCCTCAGTGTCACTTTTCTCCTCTGCGGACAGGACGCTGATTTTGTACGCCACATTCTGGAGGTGGAAGACTGCAATGTAGAATCTGCAATATTTGCCATCGTTGGAGTGGATGAAGTGGAAAGGGCAAGTAAGTACAGGGCATTGGTCACCTGGTGCTGGAGAAGAAGCTGTCTGACGTCAGAGTTCACCGGTAACAGCAGTTCAGTGGGGACAGCAGCGGTGGCAGCTTGCTGATGGCTGTGCTGCTGCGTCAGCCTTTCTGTGCTCAGCAAGGTTATTAGTGAGGACAGACTCAATCCAGCTTCCAAAAAAGCCACTGTTCCAGAAATGAGCAGCCTGATCTAACAGGAGGTGTCCCTGCCCATGGCAGGGGCCTGGAACTGGATGTGCTTTGTGGTCCTTTCTGACCCAAACTATTCCATGAGTCTATAAATTCTGGAAGAAGGAATTGCCTGACAGTGAGACAGCTTCTGGGTAAAGTGTGTCTGAGAGAAACTTGTGTTGTTGGTAGGTGCTGAGGAGCAGCGTGGTCCCCAGAGCGAAGATCAGAAATCTTGTAGCAGAACTTTGTGGGAAGAAAAGGGAAGTGGTTGAAGAGTCTTTGGAAACCAAAGCTTGCACCAAGGTGAAATAGGAACCAGCAACGGACAGGCTGGATCCAATAACGAGACTGGAGGTAGCAGAAACCTGAAGGTATGTGAAGGGTGGTTTGGCAGGGATTTGCACACACTTTTACTATTAGGGCAATGCTTAGGATTGCCTAATCAGCAACTGCCTCCTCCTGGGAATTAGAGAGAGCTGCTTACTGAAAGGAGGGCCACGAAGCTGGTGCAGGGTCTAGAGGAGAAATCATATGAGGAGAGGCTGAAGGCGCCTGGTCTGTACAGCCTGGAGAAGAGGAGACTGAGGGGACATCTCATAGCTGTTTACTGTTTCCTCACAAGGGAAGGAGAACGAGCAGGCCCTGAGCTCTTCTCTCTGGTGACCATTGACAGGACCCAAGGGAATGGCAGGAAGGTGTGGTTAGGTTGGATATTAGGAAAAGGATCTTCCCCCAGAGGGTGGTGGAGCACTGGAACAGCTCCCCAGGGAAGCAGTCACAGCCTGACAATATTCCAGCAGCATTTAGCCAACGCCCTCAGACCCATGGAGTGAATGTTGGGGATGTTCTGTGCAGGGACAGGAGTTGGACTCGATGATCCTTGTGGGTCCCTTCCAACTCAGGGCATTTTTGATTCTACGAGTTTTCTTACTGCTGCAACTGACTTCTATGATACGAACATTTCTTAGTGACCTGGGGCGCTCTGCCCAAAATGACCCAAAATAAAGTCCTGATAAGTACTCTGGAATAAACCTTCTCTGGCAGCTGCTTTGATATGTGCCCTTCTCCTCTCCAATGTATTTTTACTGAACTTAGCAGAAAACCAGTGCTTTCAGCTTTGTGTTTTCCTCCTTCCTTTTCAGGTGTCTAAAAAACAGAAGAAGGAGCGGCAGCGGCTGGAGAAGAAGAAGCAGCAGGAAGAAAGGCACCGACAAAAGGTCCTGGGCAACAAGAACAACTGTGCAGACAGCAGCAGGAGAGAGACAGACTCAGCCAGCCACATCACCTTGGTGAAGACCATGGAGGCTCTGAACATCTGAGTGAATGTGCTCTGGGGAGAACAGCAAATAAAAGTGAGGAAGACAAAAGCCCTTACGCAAATTTACAAGCAGCCGTTATGATCTTAAAATCAGTTTCTGTGGAGGTCTCCAAGCTCACACGAACTCCCCGTCTCTGCGCTCCTGGGACAAATGGTTGCTGCATCAGCCTGTGTGTGAGAGGAGTTGTTGGAACTTCTTAAAAACCAGACTTGTTTTTGTAATTCTGGAGGTGGCCGTTCTTCTCCAGGCCAGTCGGGCAGTGCTTGCTCAGGCCGCTTTCATGGGGTGGTGGGCGCGTGCGGTACCTTCTTGGCAGGCGCCATTGAAAGGGCAATTCCGTGCCCCGTGCTCGAATCGTGCCATGCGCAGAAGCTCCTTTGGGAAGGTTCTGGAATTGGGGCTGGGGTCTCCAGGGTGAGTGGCCCTTATCGATGCCAGTATGGCAGTCAGGTGTGGGGGGCAGCACCTGCTGCTGCACCTCGTGCCCCTCCTCTGCAGCCGCACAGGCGGCCCACACGCAGGCTGGGTGGGGAGAGCGGTGCCTGCTCCTACATCTCCCCCTCTCATTGTTCCCAGAAAACCCCTCAGGCGCAGGCAGCCCTGCACTCAGACACTCTTGAAGACACCGCAGACACACGTGAAGAACTCTGTCGTTACACCGAGATGTAAAGTGATGTTATTGTAGGAAGCGAGGGGAAGGAGAGCAGGTGGGGACATTGCTCATGATTAAATGCTTCATGGAGTCAGGCAGAGCCTCTGCTGCTGAAGTGAAACTCGAAGGAAATCCCTTTAAAGCACCGTTCCATTAGGAGGCCGTGCTGCGAAGGAGTGTGGAAAATGTCTCTGGAGACAGAAGGGACACCAGAGGTGCGTCCATCGAGTGGCATCTGGGCCTGCTTTGTTAGGGCTGATCTTGGATGATGGTGAGGGACGATGGGGCTGGCAGGCAACTGTGCCGTGGGGGCCTGGAGCATCTCTGTGAGGAGAAGAGTCTGGGACCTGGGGCTGTTCAGGCTGGAGAGGAGCACATGGAGAGGGGACCCATCAATGTTGGTTCCTATCTGACCGGCGGAGGGGCAGGAGGAGGGGCCAGACTCTGCTCAGTGGTGTCCAGCGACAGCACAAGGGGCACCAGGCACAAATTGGAGTCTGGGCCAGGGCCTCCCCACCCTCACAGGAAATCATTGGCCCAGAGGACATGAAGAAAATCTTCTTTCCTGTGCGGGTGATGGAGCCCTGGCCCCGACTGCCCATGGAGACGTGGATTCTCCTTCTCCGGAGAAATCCAACCTGCCTGGACGCTCCTGTGCCGCTCGTGGAGGTGCCCCTGCTGTAGCAGGGGTGGGACTGGATGAGTTCCACAAGGACATACCCACCCCACCACACTGGCGTCCTGGGATTCTGTGCCCTGCCCCGATCCAGCCCTGGCAGGTTCTGCAGGAGCAGGGGCACAAGAAAGAGGCACCCCAACTCTTTGGCCTCCCCCCGCATTCTCCCCACAGCTTTAGGGAGTGTTAATTGCTGGCACAGTCGTTAGGAGCGGGACTGGGCTGCTCTGCAGCCGAGCTGTGGGCGGGGAGCTGGGTTTGGGGTCGGGGTGCAGCAGCCGAGTGCTGGGACTGGAGAAGGGTTTGTTCTTTGATCTTAGGCACTGGACCAACAGGGCCTGGGCCAAGGTCTGTCTTCAAACGATGGGGCTGTGCCTGCCTTCCTGCTTTGGGGTAACCCAGGGTAGCACAGCGAGTGATAACCAGCAGAGCAAGCAGAAGTGTAATTCCTCACAGAGCGGCTGGGCTGTGAGCTGAGGGCAATTGTGGAACACTCTGGGCCCAGGTAGAGTGCGCCAGCTTTTCCAGGCAGCTTTTCCAGGAGTTTCCTTCCTGCTCTCTGAAGGTTTGCTTCCCTGTGGGGGTGACCTCAGGAAGTGGAATATGCTCTGAGCTGAGCGCCACTGCTAAGAGCACTGCTGCCTCCTGCCAAGCGCTCATTGCTCACGTGAGTCAGTACCAGGGAAAGCCTGCTCTGCACCAGGGGGCCTCTGGGCAGAAGGTAGGGATGAAGTGACAGGGCCTGATCAACAGAGCTCCAACAAAGAGTCAACCCATGGATGGTTCATATTGCATTGCTCTGTGTACTCTTGAATCTGTAACTGCTCACGTTGCCATTAGCAGTGGAATTGTGCTGGGGGCTGGGGAACTGGTGTGAATCCCTACTAATCCTTTGTCATTTTTCTTGTTTTCATAAGAAACACAATGTCTTCTCAGTGTCCAGAAGTCCTCAGATCCTGGTTTTCCTGTTTGAAGATCACACTTCAAAGTCTGAAGTCCAGCTGCACTCTGTCATCTAATGGCTCAGTTGTGACATCACAATGCAACCAGGGGCTGGAGGAGTGGTCACCATGGGGACGGAGGCTTTGCTGCCTCATCAGTCCCCACTCTGACTACTGGCCTTGCAGGTTCAGCAGCAGCTTCTCCTCCTCGTCGTGCTTCTGCCCTCCAGGAAAAGCCCCAGCACACTTTGCCTACGGAGATCTCACCCCATCACACCTCTTCACTTCCGCCAAGAGAAAGGATCCCTGTCTTGCTGCCGATGGAACAACAAGTGAACAGCGTAAGCTTCTCGGCTCCAGCCGTGCCACCAACGGTCACTGCCTGGGTTCTGCCTTCTGTCCCAGGGCTGCCAGTATCCTATGAGCCTGCCCAGCTCCACCTACTGCACCCGGCCAGCACCTGGCAGGGCAATGCAAACACCATGGGAGCCCCTGTGCAGCAGGGGCAGCTCCCTGCTGTGGGCCAGACCCCCTCTGGGACACAGCACCTAACATTGGGCCAGGTGCCCTCTGGGGCACAGCTCCCCACACTGGGCCTTGTCCTCTCTGGGGCACAGCTCCCCACACTGGGCCAGGTCCCCCTTGGGGTGCAGATCCCCACCATGGGCCAAGTCTCCTTAGGGGCGCAGCTCCCCACCATGGGCCAGTTCCCATTTGGGATTCAGCTCCCCACCATGGGCCAGGATCCCTCTGGGGTACAGCTGCCTACCATGGCCCAAGTTCCCGTTTGGGTGCAGCTCCCCACCATGGGCCAGGTCTCCAGCGGCGCTCAGCTCCCCGCCCTGGCTACTCCTTGCCCCCCTGCCCCTGCTTGCGGACAGCAGGAGGTGATGGGGTCACCACTGCCACCGCCTGTCACCTCCTGCCAGGGGATGATCAAAGCGGGCAAGGTGGGCAGCAAGCAGAGGAAACAGCGCGCATCTGAAAGTACCTCCCTGATGGACAAAATCCCAGCCAAGAAGGAGAGGAGGGTGCGCCGCGTGGCAAAGTATTGCCAGACCCTGCCGCAGCAGGACATGAAGAGGGACGAAGCGGTGGTGAGCGGCAGCCGTCAGGCTACAGGCAGCAGCAAGCAACAAGCACGTGGCCGCGAGCGCAAGGCATCTGAGGACCCCAAATCGCCCAGCAGGGATAGCAAGAGAACCAGAAACTGTGAGGAGGACACAGCACAAAGTGCCCCCCTGCCCACCTCATCGACAAAGATGTCTGGGAGCAGGGATCTCTGCGAGTTGCAGCCCCAGGACCAGCTGCTGAGCAGGAAAGGCCAGGAGCACGGATCTCTGCGAGTTGCAGCCCCAGAACCGGCTGCTGAGCAAGAAAGGCCGCGCCAAAACTCTGCCGGGGCCGACATTGCCCCCCCCAGAACTGAATACTCACTTAGTGATCTCCGTCGAGACCTTCCATCCACTGGGTCAAACACTGAAGGCAGTGGGGCCAGTTCACCAACTGCTCCATCGCCAATGCCCAGCCTGTCCCCAAGGAACCCCCTAGGCTACCACAGCGATTACAACCTGCCCAGAGACCTAGAGTGGGACCTGCTGCCCCCAAGCTCCTGGCACATGGCCACAAGGACAGGGCACCAGCTGTGCCATCATCAGCTATCAAGGCACGCATTCAGGCTGCTTCACAACCCAAGCAGCCGAGCTGGCCCTGCTGGTCACCAAAGCTGCCACAGCCAGAGCCCTCTGAGCCCTGGCTACCTCACATCATCCCTGACTCGACACAATGTCCCAAGCACTGCTGGCCACTGGTCAAGCCCAGCCCACTGGAGGAGCAGCAGGAGCCAGTGCCCAGCACACACCAGCAGCAGCCTGAGCGGGAGGGCCTGGAGCAACTGGCCCAGGAGGAACGGCAGCGGGAGGCTTTGGTCAGGAGGCCCAACATGCCCTAGAGGAGAGTGGAACTCACAGTGAGATGGATGACTGATTCCACGAAAGACTGACAGCCAGCCAGCACAGCCAGCAAGAACCCCGCAGTCCAGCACCGTCCCCTGCAGCCGCAGCGCTGAGGCAGGGACCTGCACCCTCCCACTCCTGCCCCAGCCTTCTCCCAGATTCCTGTGTCTTGCTCAGTTCATTAAATATTGGGTGTTGTCCAGGCAGTGCCTCTCTGTGTCTGCAGGAATTTGCACAGCAAGACAGACCGGGGGGGGAGGTGGGGGTGGTGGGGCTTTGGATGCCAGGAGATGCTGGGAGGGTTTCAAAGATGTCTCTGAGGGGTGAGGATGCTGGTGTTATCTTGGTTGACCTGGGGTGTCCTTTCTCCTTCCTGGACAGCTCTGAGCTTCCCAGAAGCCAAGTCCTGCTTTGCAGGGCCGGGCGCTCCTTGGGTTTGTTTTCCTTCAGCAGGAACAATACTCGAGTGGCCAGGAAAACACCACTGCCACATCCCACTACAGGGTATCGTGTGACCTCATCATACCCAAAGCCACAATCCAAGACGGTGCACTTTCAAACCAGAATGACTGGTTGATTTAATAGTTAGGGAAGGGAATTTCCATCAGATGTCCTAGGGGTCCCAGCGGCCAGGGCCCCAAGAAGCCAGCAAAGATCCCACCTGGGGAGGATACGTGTCCTCTAGTGATTAGATTTGCTACTGCAAACCAGGAATCCCCACTGCAGCGCTCAGGGAACTTCAACATCCCTGGTAGAGCCATTAAAAAATTCTCTTGTGTCCCTTGATCCCTGCTGAGCTGGTTTGAGCTGGCTTTCCCAAGCTCTCCAACCGCTCAGTCTGCCTCTCTCCCAAAGCTTCGCCCTTTGAAAGGAAAAAAACAATAGAAGAAACCAAAATCACACTAAAGAGATGTATTTATGTATTTTTCTAAATACAAAAAATGACATAGCAAGGATATGCAAAGCAGCAAGGGAAGAGGGGATGGGAAATGGGAAAAGGACAAAAAGGAGTTACATAACACCCAGGATAGAACTATAACACCCAGTAACAAACAATATGAAGGATCAATGAAATCTTACCACACCACCTCCACGGTGGAGAGTCGGACGGCCTTTTCCGCAGGCTCAGCAGCAGACAGGACCAACGCAGGGACCTTCTGCTCCCCAGCCTTAGGAGAGCAAGTAGGGACATTGCTCATGATTAAATGCTTCATGGAGTCAGGCAGAGCCTCTGCTGCTGAAGTGAAACTTGAAGGAAATCCCTTTAAAGCACCGTTCCATTAGGAGGCCGTGCTGCGAAGGAGTGTGGAAAATGTCTCTGGAGACAGAAGGGACACCAGAGGTGCGTCCATCGAGTGGCATCTGGGCCTGCTTTGTTAGGGCTGATTTTGGATGATGGTGAGGGACGATGGGGCTGGCAGGCAACTGTGTCGTAGGGGCCTGGAGCATCTCTGTGAGGAGAAGAGTCTGGGACCTGGGGCTGTTCAGGCTGGAGAGGAGCACATGGAGAGGGGACCCATCAATGTTGGCTCCTATCTGACCGGCGGAGGGGCAGGAGGAGGGGCCAGACTCTGCTCAGTGGTGTCCAGCGACAGCACAAGGGGCACCAGGCACAAATTGGAGTCTGGGCCAGGGCCTCCCCACCCTCACAGGAAATCATTGGCCCAGAGGACATGAAGAAAATCTTCTTTCCTGTGCGGGTGATGGAGCCCTGGCCCCGACTGCCCATGGAGACGTGGATTCTCCTTCTCCGGAGAAATCCAACCTGCCTGGACGCTCCTGTGCCGCTCGTGGAGGTGCCCCTGCTGTAGCAGGGGTGGGACTGGATGAGTTTCACAAGGACATACCCACCCCACCACACTGGCATCCTGGGATTCTGTGCCCCGCCCCGATCCAGCCCTGGCAGGTTCTGCAGGAGCAGGGGCACAAGAAAGAGGCACCCCAACCCTTTGGCCTCCCTCCGCATTCTTCCCATAGCTTTAGGGAGTGTTAATTGCTGGCACAGTCGTTAGGAGCGGGACTGGGCTGCTCTGCAGCCGAGCTGTGGGAGGGGAGCTGGGTTTGGGGTCGGGGTGCAGCAGCCGAGTGCTGGGACTGGAGAAGGGTTTGTTCTCCGAAGCTCTTTCACATTCACCGTTGGCTGCTGAAATGTCCCTGCTGGGAAAGGGCTTTAAGGAAAAAGATGGAAAACTCTCTGTGCTCATCCATATTTACTGCAGCAAATCAGCTGTGAGGCTACACGCTGCTTCCTGCCCCTTCCATCATCGATTCTTGAAGCACCAACTCTTTAGAAATCATGGAATGGTTTTTGTTGGAAGGGACCTTAAAGCCAGTGGTGCCAGTGGTGGCCCAGCCCATACACAGGTGCCTGGGTCCTGCTGCTCCTCTGGCTCAGTTCCTCGGCTCTCCTAAATCCTGCTGGCCACTGCTCCCTGTGGAGAGGCGAGGCCAACTCAAGCAGTTCAGGCCCCAACCCCAGTGAGCCATGAAAAGGATCTGGAGGTTCCTGAGGGGCCTAAGTGCCCGGAAAGAGTCCGTGATCGACATAAGCAGCAGTGTCACACAACTGTGCCTGGAGGAAGAGGACGAGCTGCAGCCTGTGAGTGCCAGAGTCTACTTAGGCACGGAGCAGCTGCTGGAGGGGAATGGCAACACCAACTGCTGGGACGCAGCCAACAGGTACCCGGGTGCCGGCAGAAAGGAGCTCCTGGGAAAGCTCCAGGCTCTGTTCCTGCCCTGGGGCTCAGCTTTGTGCCGGAGGGTGCTCCTTCTGCATGCAGCTCCCTATGGCAAGGAGGGATAATCCCGGGCCCTTAGGATTGCCATCAGCACTGCTCCAAGGGCTTGTGTTTCTGTCTTTCCGGGTGCAGTCCCATCAAAGAGGCTCTGGAGGCCAGGGAGGAGAAGGACCAGACAGAAGCTATTCCAGGCCAGACACAGACCGTGTCGGCATCCAGCGCTCCCTGCGGGGCAGGAGCTGCGGGAGTCAGGCAGCGTGAACCTGCGGCCGGGAGAGCAGGTGGGGCTCTGCGGCGGGGAGGAGGCGGTGGGGAAATGGCCTGGTGCTGGCCATGGTGGTGGCTGCTGGGGAGACAGGAGACTTGGAAACCGTGCTGGGGGTGTCTTGGGATCTGGGAAAGAATGCAGTGCCAGGCCTTGTCCCTGGAGAGCAGCATTCTCCAGGCACTGATTGCTTTGGGGCTCATTTCTGATCACTCAGAGAGGGCTCCCTGGCACAGGGAAAAGGCCTGTGTGCTACAGGGAGCAACTTCCCGAGCAGGGAAACAGATGTCTTTGGAATCTGTGTGTTGATCTGTCGCTGGCGGGGATTCCAGAGCTTTGGGTGCGTCTTTGTGCCAAGGTTGTCTCTGGCAGCTGATGATTCTGAAAGTGCCACGGACATCAAGGAACTCACTCTGGTGCCAAAAATCTGTGTTTTAATGTAGGTGAGCTCGCCGAAAACCCGGAGGGCGCCGTCCGTGAGGCCGCGACAGAGGAAGGAGCCTTCAAGGAGAGCAAAATCTCTGGAGGGCAGGTTTGTACACCCAAACATTTTACAGTAGAGTTCCCGTGAGGATTCTGTTCTACCTGAAAGGAAAATCAGACTTTTCAATGAATAATGCCAAAGACAGCGTTCTGGAAAACTCCCTTCTAACCGGAGGTCAGGCTGTGCCCATCCTCTTCTGGTGATCCAAGACGCTGCCCACACCTGCTTTGAGCTCATTTCCCAAGTGCTGTCAATGTGTGCTCTTTCACTTTGAACAGGCAAAAAACATCAGAGCCCCAACACCAATGGCAAGACTGTATTCCTCCCCTTCCAAACTCAACCTTGGGAGCCACTGGATATCACGAAGTGTCAAGGTACATTGCTGAGAGAACGTGAACGAGGGCTCAGGCAGAGTGAGTGCTCGTCTGAGGGGATGGAAACCAACCTGAGCTTGTCTCAGCAGGAGAGCAAAGCCAAAGGGAAACTGACAAAGGAAGTGGAGGAACTAAAAGAAGCCCTCAGGGAAAAGACAGAGGCTCTAGAGGAGACAAAAAGAAAACTCTGTCAAGCACTAAAGAGGGAAAAAGAGATACGTGCAATCCTCCTTCGAAAATATCAAGAGGCAGAAGATGCCACCCGGAAGAGAGAAAACCTGGAGGAGCAACTGGCCCAGCTCCAGAGACAAAACTTTACTCTCCATGAGCAGATGGCACAGGTGCAGAAGATCACCCAAGATCCAGTGGTGAGTGACACCTTTCCGTGAGAGGGGGACAGCATAGATGCAATCTTCTTCCAGTGGAGGAGGTTTCATCACTTGTAAAAAAACGCATCTTGGTAGCCAGTTCTCCTGGGCACAACAGGCCCCGTTCCACGCCCAGTGTTCCTCTGGAGCCCCGAGGTGCAACAGCGCTGATGGGCTTGGGAGGCTCTGTCTGCCCACGCTGGTGTCGGGAGCGCGTGCTTTGGCAGCACAAGTGCTCTCTGTCTGCACGCGGGAAGGTCGGAGCTGTGCTCTGCTGGGAGATGTCCTTGGCCTGCCTTCGGCAGAGCAGCTTTGCCTGCCCCCAGACAGACGTCCTGTGCTTTGGCCAGGAGCAATGCAGAAGCTCAAGGAAAATCCTGTGCTCCACAGGAGTCCTCTTGGCAACTCCTGGGGCAACGGGGCACTGGCAGGCAAAGAGGCCTGGCAGGGCTGCACTGGAAGCAGAACTGACATCAGATCTCACTTTCTCTCTCCCAGGCACAGGAGAAGACTGACTTGGAGCCGCTGTGGATTCCCTTTACTCCATTGCACTGAAGTCCATCCAGTCCCAGATCCCGTTACCTGTGGGACACGGCCCAAGAAAAAAGTCCATGAAAAAGAACTATTAACCCAGGATTATTAAACTATTATGTAGTATCATTATATCTTATGATATTTTTATTAACATTGTAATGCATTACTCTTTCATATTCTTCACAAATAGTGGTCCCACAGCTCCCACCATGCACTGGGGCAGAGACCACAGCTCCCAGCTGGGGTGTGATTCAGGATGCTGAGAGCCCCAGGGATGCCTTTTGGAGCACTGCAAGGCCACTGGCTGTGTATTTCGGGCTACTCCACCTCCAGGTGTTGCTGTGGGTGCATCTCCAGGTCCCTCGGTGTGCTTTCTGCTGCAGCCCAGCTCCCTTGGTGTGCCTTTGCCCTACAGCCCGGGCAATCCCGGTGCCTTTTGGGGTGTTCCTGGGCTCCTGGCGGTTCCTCTCAATGCATCCCATCCCCTCACCATGCCCTCTGGCACGCCCTGCACCCCCTGGCCATTTGCTGTTTTGGGGTGGGCACTGGCAGAGCCTTTAGCACTCTCCTTCCCAATCCCATCTCTCTCCTTGTTGGGGCATCTGGAACCCCTCGCCGTTCTTTAGACCATCTTGGTGCCAAAACCACTTGAGGAATGAGGGAAAAGTGACAGGAAGAGGGCAAACACTTATTTGGGAAAGGTTGAGAACTTGGAGACCTCTCAAAGGAGGGGCCCTGCTTTTCAGTAGAGGCCAAACATGGAGGGTTTGAGGAGACCAACCCGCCTTGGATGGTGACTTGGCAGTGCCACCCCACCGAAGAACAGAATCGTTTACGTTGGGAAAGCCCCTGCAGCAGTGCTGAGACCCCCCCATCAGAGGGAAGGCACAGATGGGGCTCTGTCTGATGACTTTGCTCTCCACACAAAGCTGCTCTCCAGTTGTTACCTCTCTGTGCATGGCTTCTGTGTTTTTCAAACTCAAGAGTGAGGCCTGAGTGGAGGCCATCCCAAAGAAACAAACATTCTCCTGGTAGACACCTTTTGTTTACAGCCCTCCTTCCATCCAAGGGCAGCAAAAGAATCACTTCCAAGGAGGAAAAAGCCAGCCAGCAGGCAGCAGCCAGCACAGCTCACACAGGGCTACACAGGTCAAGAGTCCAGGCAAGAATTCCGAGACTACATTCCCCCATGACATAAATGTGCACACAGACACACACAGAGCGACTCAATTGAAGGGTCTGTGTCTCACAGCCCCTACACCGCGGAGAAAAGCAAACAGAAAGAGAACTGGGACCACTCTGCCATGGGTTACTCCCCATGCTGGCTAAACAAACAAGCAAGCAAACTGAACGGGGCCAGCCCTTTCTTCAACACATGCTTTGAAGTCTGCACTATGCAGGGATGCAATTTGGGCTGAAGTATAAAAGGTGTAAGAGAGAAGGCAGTACAATTAAGGAAACACCTAATGTCAGAAGGGTCTTGTACTGCCCTGGCTTCAGAAGCCCCCCCAGAGTTTGTAGCAGCTCCATCTGAGCTGCCACCCAGTGCCACCTCCTTTGCTTGCCCCTTCCCACCCCGGGCAGTACCTTTGTTCTTTTTCAGGGAACAGCCATGCCAGGGATATCCCACAAAGCGCCGCGTAAGCAAATCTTCCGGTTCCCCCAGCTGCTGGCCCAGGAGCACACACGGTTCCTTTCCACCTGCCTCCTCGGCCCTGCGGTGCTCTTTCCAAGCCAAACCTTTCCACTTCTCCTCCACAGACATTTTCACCTGCAAGTTCAACAAGGAAAAAGCAGAAGAAAAAAACCCACAATAAACAGTTGGAACAGGTTGAAAAAATCCAAAACTGAATTGAAAGCTACGAATATATTTACAGCTTGTGCACTGGAAATCACATCTCTCTCTCAAACAACATGAGTCATCAGCCAATAGCATTGCCATAATCGGAGCTGTCACTTGAAAGAGGCAATCTTTATCACTTTGTAGTGGATTGATCCTCCTTAAAAATGGCCTTTACAGGCTTTCCTTAGCAACGGACTTCAGAATCCACGGAAGTATTCTATATCTTTTTCTAACGCAACACAACATATAAATAAGGTGTAGAAAAGAGAGCACCCTCTCTTCTTCTTCCAGCAAGGCTGGGGAGCAGAAGGTCCCTGCGTTGGTCCTGTCTGCTGCCGAGCCTGTGGAAAATTTTTTAACCTGTTGGATTTGGCCGTCCGACTCTCCACGGTGGAGGTGGTGTGGTAAGATTTCATTGATCCTTCATATTGTTTGTTACTGGGTGTTATAGTTCTATCCTGGGTGTTATGTAACTCCTTTTTGTCCTTTTTCCATTTCCCTTCCCCTCTTCCCTTGCTGCTTTGCATATCCTTGCTTTGTCATTGTTTGTATTTAGAAAAATACATAAATCACAGAGTATCACAGTATCACAGTATCACAAGGTTGGAAAGGACCTCTGAGATCATCAAGTCCAACCTATAACCCAACACTAACACCAACACTAACACCAACCATCATCTAAACCATGGCACTCAGTGCCTCATCCAGTCTCCCTTTAAACACCTCCAGGGTCGGTGACTCCACCCCCTCCCTGGGCAGCCCATTCCAATGGCCAATCACCCTTTCAGTGAAGAATTTTTTCCTCATATCAAGTCTAAACTTTCCCTGACGAAGCTTGAGTCCATGCCCTCTGGTTCTGCCACTGGTCACCTGAGAGAAGAGACCAACCCCTGCCCGACTACAACCTCCTTTTAGGGAGTTGTAGAGAGCAATGAGGTCTCCCCTGAGCCTCCTCTTCTCCAGACTAAATAGCCCCAACTCCCTCAGTCGCTCCTCATAGGGCTTGTGCTCCAGCCCCTTCACCATCTTCGTTGCCCTCCTCTGAACACATTCCAGTATCCTGACATCTTTCCCAAACTGGGGGGCCCAGAACTGGACACAATATTCAAGGTGAGGCCTGACCAGTGCCGAGTACAGGGGGACGATAACTTCTCTGGTCCTGCTTACTACACTATTCCTGATGCAGGCCAGGATGCCATTGGCCTTCTTGGCCACCTGGGCACACTGCTGGCTCATGGTGAGCTTCCTGTCCACCAGCACTCCCAGGTCCTTTTCTGCCTGACTACTCTCCAGCCACTCTGTCCCCAGTCTGTAGCTCTGCATGGGATTGTTGTGTCCAAAATGAAGCACCCGACATTTGGACTTATTAAACATCATCCCATTAGAATCGGCCCAGCTCTCCAATCTGTCCAGGTCCCTCTGTAGGGCCATCCTACCCTCTAGCAGATCAACTCTTCCTCCCAGCTTGGTATCATCTGCAAATTTGCTGATGATGGACTCAATCCCCTCATCCAAATCGTCGATAAAGATATTAAACAGGACGGGACCCAATACCGATCCCTGGGGGACACCACTGGTGTCCGGCCGCCAACTGGATGAAACACCATTCACCATCACTCTTTGGGCTCGGCCATCCAGCCAATTCCTAACCCAGCACAAAGTGCTCCCATCTAGGCCATGGGCTGCCAGCTTCCCTAGGAGTCTACTGTGGGGGACCGTGTCAAAGGCCTTACTGAAGTCCAGGTATACCACATCCACAGCCTTCCTCTCATCCACCAGGCGAGTCACATGGTCGTAAAAGGAGATCAGGTTGGTCAGGCAGGACCTACCCCTCCTAAATCCATGCTGGCTGGGCCTGATTTCTTGACCGTTCTGCAGGTGGTGCATGATTTCACCCAGGATTATCTGCTCCATGATTTTACCTGGGACCGAGGTCAGGCTGACAGGTCTGTAATTACCTGGATAATCCTTACGGTCCTTCTTATGGATGGGCGTCACATTGGCCAACTTCCAGTCTTCCGGGACCTCTCCAGTGAGCCAGGACTGCTGAAAGATGATGGAGAGCGGCTTAGCAAGCTCATCCACCAGCTCTCTCAGCACCCTAGGATGGATCCCATCCGGCCCCATAGACTTATGAGGGTCCAAGACACATCTATTTAGTGTGAATTTGGTTTCTTCTATCGTTTTTTTCCTTTCTAAGGAGGGAAGATTTGGGAGAAAGGCAGATTGAGTGGTTGGAGAGCTTGGGGAAGCCAGCTCAAACCAGCTCATTTTCCAGCGCTCACATTTCGCACCGGCTTGGGTTTTCAGACATGCAGCAGAAAAAAAGGGCGACAAAATTTAGTAAAGAAACCTCGGGCCAAGAAGTTTTGCCACTAAATCCGGGACTGAAAATCCAAGACTGAAATGAAAGCCAGGTATATATCCCAAAAGTTAGCTAGAGCTTGTGCACTGGAATTCACATCTCTGTCTCGTACAATGCGAGTCAGCAGTCAAAGCACGGCCAGAATCTGAGCTGCCACTTCAAAATCTTTATCGCTTGCAGAGCTCACTTTTCACACAAAGTCCTTTGTTGCCTTGAGAGGTGGTGCATTTTATAGAGCAGCTCCCACAATCCTACTTGGGAAGCCAAAAGACAATCCTTTTGTGGATCCAACGCTGTACAACACACAGGTGCTCCCTATTGCTGGAAGGAGAAACACAAAGCTGCTGGCAAAACGTTCGTCCTAAACAGTGACCAAACTGCTGACAGCTTAATCTCAGGCCCTCAAAAGCTAATCAGGCATCTCATTAACTTCAGAGAAGTATCTGTAGGTAATTATTCAGATGGAGCTGGTCAAAAAGTCCCTTACCCAGGCACACCAGGGGACAGCATGGCCACAGTGCAGTTAGTGTGGGACTGCGGAAACACTGGGGCAGATCAAAGAATCATAAAATCATTTGGTTGGAAGAGACCTTTGAGAGACCGAGTCCAACTGCATCTGTCCACTACTAAACCGCGTCCTTAAGAGGTTCAACAAGGCATCTTTTCAACACCTCCAGGGATGGGGACTCCACCACATTCCTGGGCAGCCCCTGTCAGTGCCTGAGAATGCTTTCAGTGAAGAAATTTTTCCTGATATCCAGCCTAAACCTGCCCTGGTGCAACTTGAGGCCGTTACCTCTTGTTCTATCACTTGTCACTTGCCAGAAGAAACCAACAGCCACCTTACTACAACCTCCTTCCAGGCAGTTGCAGACACTGATGAGGTCTCCCCTCAACCTCCTCTTCTCTAAGCTAAACAACCCCAGGTCCCTCAGCCACTCCTCATGGGACTTGTTCTCCAGCCCCTTCACCAGTTTCATTGTCTCTGGATGCACTCCAGCACCAGATGATTTCTCCTGGGGACTGGAGTGGGTCCCCACAGTCACACACGTGCTGACATGCTGGGAGTGTCATGGTCACTGCTCTAAATCCGTAGATTCAAAGGATGAACATGGAATGCAATTAGAATTCAGCGTCTTGCTCGAAAAATATGAATGTGATAGAGACGCTGCTGCAGAGATATGTGCTAATGTAAAATATTAGCTGTGGACAATTGGGGCTGTACTGGCAAGCCAAAAAGCCAACCATGTCCTGGGCTGCATCCAAAGCAGTGGGACCAGCAGAGACCAGCAGGGAGAGGGAAGGAATTCCACCCTTCTGCTCCGCTCTGGTGAGACCCCACCCGGAGCCCTGCATCCAGTTCTGGAGTCCTCAGCACAGGAAGGGCATGGATCTGTTGGAGCAAGTCCAGAGGAGGCCCTGGAGATGATCTGAGGGCTGGAGAACCACTGCTATGTGGACAGGCTGAGAGAGTTGGGGATGTTCATCTTGGAGAAGAGAAGGCTCCAGGGAGAGCTTAGAGCAGGCTCCCAGTATTGAAAGGGGCTCCTGGAAAGATGAGAAGGCGCTCTTGATCAGGGAATGCAGGGGTAAGACGAGGGGAATGGTTTTCAGCTGAAAGAGGGGAGACTGAGATGAGGTCTTGGGGAGAAATATTTTCCTGTGAGGGAGGAGAGGCCCTTGGGGTGAGGGTTTCCTCCTGCAGGGAGCCGGTGTTCCCAGGGCCCAGGGCATCCTCCAGTGGGGAACCAGTGTCCCCCAGGGCTGTGGGCCTCCCTCTTGCTCTGGGTGTTGGAAGCCAGATTTCCTCAGGTCTGAGGACTCCATCCTGTGGGGAACCAGTGTCTCCAGGGACTCCTGGGTGTTGGGAGGCAGTGTCCCCAGTGATGAAGGCTACCTCCTACCCTGGGCAGTAGGGAACCTGTTCCCCAGGGATGAGAGCTCCCTCCTGCCCTGGGTGGTAGGGAACCGGTGTCCCCAGGGATGAGAGCTCCCTCCTGCCCTGGGTGGTAGGGAACCGGTGTCCCCAGGGATGAGAACTCCCTCCTGCCCTGGGTGATGACTCCCTTGGCCTGTGCCCTGCTATTGTGAGTGCTCTGTCGGTCCCAGGCCTTGGGCTCCACTGGCCTGCTGAGTGCTAGGAAGGCCCCTAAGTCTTGTGAGAAAGAGGAATTGGACATATCTGCTGGGAAATGTCTTGGTAGAGCAATGGGTTGTTGTTTATTTCATTGTGTCTTTTGTCTTGGTATCAGTTTAACAGTTTGGCCTGGTGCTGTCTCCACCCTTGACTCACTCAGTTGGAGCTGACGATGTTCACTCAAAACCTTGCATTCCTACCAGCATTTCTTCTTGTTCCAGCCTTTTGTGGAGAATCATGTGCCCTTTGAGAAACACGGTAGGGTCTCCACAGGACGCTAACAGAGTTATTGTGTGATGGGATGCATCTCATCTGAGCACCTTCCTACTAAACAGCTCCTCGTCCCAGAACTATGTTAGGGCTCCTCTCTAGTTGTTAGAGACTGTAAGTTTGCATTTCTCTCTGTTCTCTTTCTGTAGAAAGATGAGCTATTGAACACATTAAATATGTCTTGAAATTGTTAAAATTTAGGAGAAACTTGGAGAGAGAAAGAAAGAGAGGCAAAAAATGCAAGGAGTAAAAATTCCGTATTACCTCCTTAAATGCAGGTGGGTGCTGAGTGGCTGATTTCTCTGGGTCTCTTTCTCTCCTCAACACTCGATATTTGACAGTGGGAACCCAGGGCAAGATCCACAGCAGAGACCAGCACAGCCTTTGCTCCGAGTGCTTTCAGGACGTGACAGGTTCCATGCACAGCGTGTAGAAAAGGGTTTGCTCATGTAGTACGTGGCACTCTTCCTTCCAAGCTGACACAGAGCTTATGGCCTTGCATAATCTGAGGGTGAACCCTGTATTTTAGAGGTTCCCGTGGCCATTGATGTGTTAACTTCTGTCACTGCCATATTCTCAGCCCAGCAGTCAATGTTTCACCATTGGGGTTTTCTTTCCAGAATTTCCTGGGCTTGTGTTAACATTCTGTTACTCACTGTGCCTCCAGAGCTTTTGGAGGTGTCAGAAATGAGGTTTCCAACTCTTATGAATGTGTTTTTCCCTTAGTTAGCAATTTGGCCAAGGCTGGTACCTTTGCTGGCAACGATGCTATTGTGGCCTTTGCAAGGAACAACGAGTTGAATGTGGTTATTCATCAGTTTAATGCACCGCTCTGGCAGGTAAGAAACAATATTTCTGTATTTTGGCCTAATTTTTAGCTGGTGGACACAGTTTAGAAACTTCCTGATCTGTTAGAAGAGAATGCTCAGTAGTCGTAGTGAGCTTGGCATGGGGTAGAGCTGCACTTGCTTCTTCAGTGTCAAAGGAAAAACCTTCAGTGAGGAGAGGGAACGAAGGAAAACAATGAATGCATGGAAGAGAGTGGAGACAGAGTAGCATGATTTAGTTTGGTTTTAAGCTGCTGGCTTCATTGATACGGTTCTGTCTCCTGGATATCAGACTACATACCAGGGGACTTGATTGATACGGATTTGAGCCAAACTGAAGGAAACCTGTATGATAAGGTTGATGAAAATGGAAGTGAAGGTACAGCAGGGTGGTCCCTACAGCATATGGGAATGAAGCTCTCAGTTCTGCATGGGAATGGGAATAAGAAGCTTTCTAAGGGTTGGAGAAATGAGATTCTGGACCAGGCAGAAGAGGGAAGAAGTTCTAAAACCTTAAGGCAGTGTTTAATCAGCTCTGGAGAGGACTGTGTGCGTAGTTTCCTCTGACAGTCAGGCACTGAACAAGGCATCCATCGGGTCCCTCTTGCTCTTTTGTATTATTTTCCCATGGTGAGCTGGTTTGAGCTAGCTTTCCCAAGCTCTCTAATGCTCAGTCTAAGCCCCTTTCCCAAAACGTACCCCTTTCCAAAGAAAAAAACTACAGAAAAACTGAAATCACACTAAATGTATGTATTCATGTATTTTCTAAACATATACAAATACATGCATTAAGGATATCATGCAAAACTCCCAAGAAAGGGAAAAGGGGAAGGGAAAAAATGGAAAAAGGACAAAAAGGGACTAAACCAAAACAGGCATGCACAATTGTAAAACCCGGTAACTAACGAAGTAAAGAGCTAGCAAAATCTCTCCACTTCCCTTGAGGAAAGCAGGACAGCTAAATCCAACCCAGGACTCTCCCCCACGTGTGGGCAGAAAACAGCAGCCACCGCAGGCCTCAGCTCCAGACAGGACCAGCAGCAACGGAGCTCCTGCTCTCCAGCCTCCCGGAAGAAGAAGAGAGCACACCGACTTATCTACACCTTATTTATATGTCATGTTACGTTAAGGGAAGATACGGAATACTTCCGTGGATCCTTACCTCTAACTAAAATCTTTAACAGAAGACCATGTTCTTCCAAGACGGCATCTGTCTTCTGCCCATGGTCTCAGGGAAGATCTTGAGGAACTTGGTAGGAGATATGACTAGGGAAGATCTTCATTGCCCAGGCCAGCGGCAATGGATAAAGTTATATTCTACTCTTTTACCATCTCTTTGGTTCTTTATTGCACATTGGACACCAGATGCGGTACACGCTGTCCACGACACAAAAATCCTCTATCATGTCCCGTGTCTAAACAAGCAGAGCATGAAACACAGGCAGTTAGTAATATTTTTCACACTCATTTATTGTTCTACTCTCTTCTCAATTTACACAAAGGGAAACCTTTTTATGGCCACTTCATTGCTGCTTGCTTATTACAGGGATTTTTTACTTGATCTGTGTATCTAGCACCAACTTCATAACTTTGCTTCCACCTTCCTGGAAACACACTGACAGTATGGAGAAAGGGAGTACACTGGATACAAAACATGTTGAATGTTTTGGGAATGGACCTTGTGAGGAATAGCTAATATTTTCTTATTGAAAATACTACCATTAAGGAACAAGGTGTTGATCTGCTATGCTATATTTTGGGTGAACTATTCCCGTTGGGACCGTACCATCATATATATCAGAGATATGATGTGCTCAAGATGTTTTGCAGAGTCAAGGGACTTTCTGCTCCCCAGGTGCAAAGAGGCATTCAAAGGTCAAGAAGTGCCTTAAACTGATATGAGAGTCCACATCTGCGAATGAAGCGTTTGAAAGGACATTTGTAATTGGATGATACCTGCCAATCGTGCATTGACTAGGCAGTGTATGATGGTGTATCATATGTACTCTGTCCACTGGACTACATGTTACCACATATATGACAGGAGCACACAAACATAGAATGATTGAGGGTGAGGAAGGATCTCTGGAGGTCACCTTGTCCAACCCTCCTGCTCAAGCAGGGCCAGTAACCCAGGACCACGTCCAGAGTATGCATCAATAGCTCCGGGAACAGAGACTCCATGGTCTCCCTGCGTAGCCTGCTCTGGTGCTCTGCCACCCTCACAGTGTAAAAACATTTTCTGATCTTGAAGGAAACCTCTTGTCTTTGTGCCCATTGCCTCTGGTAGTGTCACTGGGCACCAGTGAAAACAGCTGGGCTCTGACCTCTCTGCTTCCTCCTTCAGGTGTTTATATACATTAATAAGATCCTTCCCAAGCCTTCTCTTCTCCAGGCAGCTGAATGAGCCACCCACAGATGAATGAACGTCAAGCTTGATCGTGCAGGTATGTTATAAACAGATTTGATTAAACACAAAGCTGTTATAAACACAGCTTTGATTTAGCAGCCATTTAAGATTCATTAAAAAGTTTCTGGTAGATCAAAAGATTGAATTTTGTAATTTTGACGCTTACTTGTTCGCCAGTTTAAAAAAGTGGTTCAACAGGATTGACTTGATTAAACATTTGAGAATGGCAAGGTTCACATGAGATTTACTGTGAAGTTTCCTAAATCAAATCACAAACACAGAGTCTCACATTGACAAAAAGACACATAAATATACAGAGGTTAACCCATGGACAATATTCCTGCCTCAAAAGGCTATTTTTGAGCCTCCAGAAGTCTGACATCGCCTTTATCCTTCATCTGCTTTGTTAGTGGACGATCTTTGAATTCTCACAAAATTGTACTTCTTTGTTGGCTTTTGTTAGTGGACAACCCTCACAAAACTTTACCTTGAGAGCCTTTGTGATGCAGGGGCAGATCTGCTCACAGCCCTCAGCAATCCAGGTGAGCTCAAAGCGTCTCACTTAAGATGACTATTGACAGGAGTGAGATTTGATGTATTTTTCCTTTCTAGACACAACCCATGTTAGGTGACTGTGGTACTTTCTACCAAGTGTACAATTCCAGTACTTTCCATATCGTACAGTTGTGGCACCATTCAGATATGGCAATAATTCGTGCAGCCGGAGTCACAGGTGGAGTCAGGGAGTGCCTAAGTGTCCCAGCTCTTATCCCAGCTCACTTTGCCTGTGACCATGGAAAAAAAATGCAATGGGAATCCCCTCCCAAAACGTGTATGACTTATCCTGAGACTATAGTGTGGCCTGGAGGGGAGGCTGTGCCAGCGTGGAGCAAAATGTGTCTTCCACAAGTCAAGCCTGATCCAGATGTAGAAAATCAATGCCTCAAGACTCCTTCGCACACCCTGTAGTAGAAGCAGATTAATGCAAAATTACTCAGTCCTTTCTCACTGGGACACCTCACACTAGACCAGGCTGCTAAGACCCCCTTCAATCTGGCCCTGAACACTTTGAGGGAGGGGGCATCTGGTCAACCCCACATGAGGGCATCTAATCTACCCCAAATATCCATGGCCAAGCAGCTGGCAGAGGCACGTTTGACATCAATTCTGACAAAATTGCACAATGCCTGCTGTGGGAAGGGGTAACAAAAGCCCGGAGTGAGAGTGGAGAGACAGCATTCCTCACACTGCTGTGGTCCAGTTCCCACGACCAATAATGAGTCCAAGCATTTACAAGCTAACAGTCTCTGTTAGAAAGAAAAAGTGATTTTTTTTTTCTCCTTTCCTTCCATCTCAGACATCCAAAAATGGAACTAAAACAAATCTTGTTTTTCCTTGCTTTTCCTCTTTTTATTTTTAGCACATAATGGTAATTTACATAGAGATGCCTCGAATGAACCGATTAAGTTGTATCAGATTAATGATCTCATTGAACTGTCTGAACTCTCAGAGGATGTGGCACTAAGACTTTTGATGAGACCTCAGTAACGTACAGGATTGTTCTTGTCATTGTACTGGAGAAATCCTTCATCCCTTCACCCTCATTTTCTTACCTTACAGCGTCTGATGGCGCTTAATGGGGATACCATATCCAGTTAGAAATGAATTTCTGTGTGCAAGAGACCACACTTCTGACACCAAATTTAATTCAGACTTTTTCAGCAGAATGGTGGTTGTGGTGCAGATCATGGAAATCCTCTCCTCAGAACTAAATCTGAATCCTCAGAGCCTATAAAGCCAGGCTATTACTTAATGGAGTGAGAGTTACTGAGCCTTAGGGTCATTTAAAAATATTTGGTTATTCACCTTTCATCTGCACCACAAAGTGAACTGTCTGCCTTTCATGACTGAAATTCTATACATTTACTTACATATAAAACACAATGGATTAAAAAAATACTTTTTATTTTAAAAAAGGATTGCACAGTTCCTTTTCAGCCGGCAACGTGCGCTCACAGCCCAGAATGCAACCATATCCTGGGCTGCATTGAAAGCCGTGGGACCAGCAGGGAGAGGGAGGGGATTCTGCCCCTCTGCTCTGCTCTGGTGGGACCCCCACCTGGAGCCCTGCATTCTGTTCTGGAGTCCTCAGCACAGGAAGGAATTGGATCTCTTGAAGAGAGTCCAGAGGAGGCCATGGAGATGATCCGAGGGCTGGAGCACCTCCTGTATGAGGACAGGCTGAGAGAGCTGGAGAAGAGAAGGTTCTGGGGAGACCTTAGAGCAATCTCCCAGTACTGAAAGGGTCTCCAGGAAAGCTGAGGAGGGGCTCTTGATCAGGGAGTGCAGGGATAGGATGAGGGGGAAAAGATTTAAGATGAAAGAGGGGAGATTGAGATGAGATCTTAGGGGAAAATATTTTCCTGTTAGGATGGGGAGAGGTTACCTAGAGAAGTGGAGGCTGCCCCATCCCTGGAGGTGTTCAAGACCAGGTTGGATGGGGCTCTGAGCACCCTGATCCAATGGGAGTTGTCCCTGCCCATGGCAGAGGTGTGGAACTGGATGGGCTTTCCAACTCAAATCATTCCATGATTCTACAAAAGACTTTATGTAGGAGAAAAACAAGTAAACATGCAGACTGTAAGAAAAAAAACCTCACTCCAAAACCCAGCAAAACTTCAAACAAACAAAACCCCCTCTAAATTATAACTTTTATTTCATTTAGAACACATGAACATGAACAGATTGTTTCTTCACAATCTTGCCACCAATAAATAAATACACAAGGCAATGTTTTAATTTCAAAAGGATTCCAGCATTTGAATTTGAACTTCTTTTTTCCTATCTGCCAAAAGAAGGGAATTTCCATACAACTTATGTGGAAATTGTTCCCGTGCTCCTATAGATCCATTCCCTAAATTTGCAAAAATTAGTACAAGTAACAGGCTGAGAATTTACTGGCTCTGAAAGTGTTGAGAAATGCCAGTAACTTGATGCCGCGTTACTTGCTGCAGTTGTGTTTCGCATGCCTCATGCAGACCTACAGGTAGAGAGAGGGTTATCCAACACTCTGGAGAGCATTGGCTGGAAAAGGGGATAAATCAATACTACGAGGTGTTATGCTTAGGGGACACCAAATCACAGGGAGAGTTAAATGCTAAAAAGGCAGCAGGAGCTGCTCTTTCTCACCCATTGTATTCCAATCCAGACAAAACAGTGGAAAACAATACCGTGCCTACGACATTTTCATTCCAGTGTGAAACAACTCGTGCAGAACTTGAACCAGAACTTCTAAGATGAGCCTCACTGTCTCCGTGATGCCAGAACTGCACTGATCCGACTACTTCAGAACTACCTCTGGTGTGTCTACATGAGCCAGCAGCTCCAGTTGGACTGTAGTGGAGGTGGAGCCCAAGTGTTGATTTGTGAAACTACGTGAACTTGCAATATAAATGCACAAATTTCCTAGCTTGACTCATCTTCTTTAGATGGTTTCGTCTTTATTCAGAAGCAACCAGCGCAGGCAGCACTGGCACAGATTTCACTCAAATAACCTTCTCCCACAGCCGCATCTGTCAGACAGAAAAGAGAAGGTTTCAATGTGATTACAAAAGCGATCCTTGGAGAGCAGAGCCATGCTTCAAAGGATTTGAAGACTCCTTTCCATTACTCTTTTATGAATTTTAGTGATCCTTGAAGTTATTACTGGAATAAGTAAAATTAATTCATGCAAAAATCTGGCTTAAAGATTTGAATCAAAATCAAATTCATCGGGGAAATAATGGGAACATTTGGAGGCAAGAGAAATGCAAGACATCTTCGAGGGTGGTGGGGATGTAGCTTGTAGAATCACTACGTTCATTATGTCGTTAGCACTTCTTCCTAAAATGTCCTTTGTATTGGAGAGTAGATAAATGCAACAATCAGAAAAAGCAGAAACTGCAGCAGCTGTTTCAAGAACCTGCTTTGGAGACAGATCATGCCAACGAGCAATTCACCTCATTTGCATCTCACACCCTTTTTAGGCTACCTGGAAAAACACTTTCTTCTACACTATTTAGAGAGATCAATCAGACCTGCTCACAACTTGTAATTAGCTAGAACTGAGCGATATAACCCTACTTTTCCTGTAAGACAGAGGAGATTGTGGGCTCTCTCACTTTAAATCAGGTAGATGAGCGTGCAACTACTTGGAGGAAGATTTTTCCTGGTTGCAGCAGCCTACAGCTAAGCTCAGACCAGCGGGAATGTTCTCACAGAGGGCTCACAGCCCTCACAGGAGGGGCAGCAGAAAGGCCGCGTCGACTCTCAGCTGCTTTAGAGGAAACATATTAGCCATTAAATTTATTTGCCTGCTTCTATTTCAAAGTTTAAGATTGAAAAGTGTAATAGAAATGGTAACTACGCAACGTGAGCTACATACTCAGCCTCTCAAAAATTGCAGGTGCATCTTCGCTTTTGCACACAGGTTGGAACTCCTCAGGGAGATCTCTATCATCACATGGAGAATAGCCATCCTTTGAAACCACCATGCAAGGGTTAATGCGGCTGTTCTCATCCATAAGGGCCTTCAGCTTCTTCACAGACTCAAGGGAGAATTTCCAGTCTCCTTCCTATGTAGAAAGAATCAGGAAAATCCACATCTGGATGTCATTCCTTAGGCAAATCCATTCAATTTCAACCATGAGCTCTCCCAAAAACTATACTACAAGAAAAAAAGAAGTGTTGAAACAAAGCATAATTAAAATGAGTCCTGACTAAAAACAAAATAATCACCAGACCCTGTGTGCCTGGTAATGGTCATTGTCTCAGTTTCAAATGAATCCCACCCCATCCAGAGGGTCTTGCCTGCCTCTGCGGAGACAAGTCCTCTACCAACAGGACAAGGGATCAAGCTCAGCATCCTTGTGGCGGGTTTGGTCTTGACTCACCAGACTCACCCAGCCACTCTCTTATTCACATTCCTCAACAGGAAAGTGGGAGATAATAAAGTGAAAAAAACATGAGTTGAGATGAAGAGAGGAAGATAATTTACCAGTTTGAGTCATGGACAAACAGACTCAACTTGAGGAAAGTTAATTTAATTTAGTGCCAATTAAAAATACGGAGAGAAATGGAGATTAAACTTTAACCACCTTTCCCCATCCACCGTGTTCAACTTCAGGTCTTTCTTTCCAGAATCTTCCCTCCTGTCCTCTCAACTCAGAGTGAATGGGAAATGGGGGGTTTCCGTCAGTTCAGGCCACTTCCTTGTTGCTTCTTCCTCCTCACGTTTTTCCTTATGGGGTAAAGCCTTCCACGGACTGGTTGATTGTAGATCCTTCCTCTGGGCCACAGTTTTATCAAGAACTGCTCCAGCATGGCGCCGCTCCATGGGGTAGAGTCCTTCAGGAAGAGACTACTCTGGCATGGGCCTTCCAGAGGGTGCAGCTTCCTTCAGGGCACAACCACCTGCCATAGAGTGGGGTCCTCCATGGTCTGCACTGTGGTTATCTGCTCTAGCTCGGCCATCTCTGGGCTGTAGGGACTCCCTGATTCACCACGGTCCTCTTCATGGACTGTAGGGAAATCTCTGGTCAGGTGCCTGGAGTACCTCCTCTCCCTCCCTCCCTCCCTCCCTCCCTCCCTCCCTCCCTCCCTCCCTCCCTCCCTCCCTCCCTCCCTCCCTCCCCAGCCTTGGCATCTACAGGGTTATTTCTGCCTTGTTTTTCTGACTACGTTCTCTCAGAGCTGCTGCATAGCATTATTTACCCTTTCCGAAATATGTTAGGGAAGAGGGGCCACCAGCTTCATTGATTGGCTCAGCTTTGACTCTGTTCCGTTTTGCAGCCAGCTGGGAGTGGCTTTGTCCAGCTTTGTCCTGATGTCTTCTTAGAGAGGCCACCCCTGTAAGTGCTCTGAACCAGATCAAAGCTGTCTTGGTCCTGTCGAGGTCTCCATTCTGATCTTCCCTGGGTTTGGCATTGGGATAATAAAAACAGAACTTGCTTTGACAGTCACTTTGGTTAACATGGATCTTCAGGAAGCACACAATCACATTGGGCACTCGGTGTTCTGAATGGGGAAATGAAGAGTATGGAAGGTTTTACTTGTGAGTCTGTTCCTGGTTTGGTGAACACAGCCCTTGTTATTTGATATTGTGTCGGTGTGTGCAATATCTACTGCCTGCGTGGTGAGAGTTGGTAAGAGAAATAGTGACAATTGTCATTCATTGGATTCTGACTTTGGCTGGAGATTCTCCACGTGACAGGAGCTGTCCAGGCAGAGGAGTTCTGTCAGGTCCAGCAGCTCATGACTGACGCTGTTGGGGCTATGGCAGAAAAAACAGGCTTGAGAAATGGGGCAGTGAGAAATTCTTCTTTCTGTTAGGATATGAAATGCAGGAATCAATCCTTTCTCCTCTGTGCTGCCCAAGTTGATTGTCTTTCTTGTCTGTACACATTCACCAAGTCGGATCACGAGATCAGTAGATTTCCCAGGCAGTGAAAGGTATCGGGCACCAATGTCGCACGAGACAGCACAACTCAAGTGCAAAGAGTACCAATCCCGGGGCGTTTTCACTCTGTTGTTTGAGCTGCAGGAGGAAAGCGTGTGAGACAGACCCCCTGCAGCCCTGCTCAGCCACGGGAAGACCGCTCATCTGACAGGGAGAATTGCTGAGCTGCAGGTTCAACATGTGGGTGGTTACAGTCGTGGTAACCTGGATCTTAGGCACTGGACCAACAGGGCCTGGGCCAAGGTCTGTCTTCAAACGATGGGGCTGTGCCTGCCTTCCTGCTTTGGGGTAACCCAGGGTAGCACAGCGAGTGATAACCAGCAGAGCAAGCAGAAGTGTAATTCCTCACAGAGCGGCTGGGCTGTGAGCTGAGGGCAATTGTGGAACACTCTGGGCCCAGGTAGAGTGCGCCAGCTTTTCCAGGCAGCTTTTCCAGGAGTTTCCTTCCTGCTCTCTAAAGGTTTGCTTCCCTGTGGGGGTGACCTCAGGAAGTGGAATATGCTCTGAGCTGAGCGCCACTGCTAAGAGCACTGCTGCCTCCTGCCAAGCGCTCATTGCTCACGTGAGTCAGTACCAGGGAAAGCCTGCTCTGCACCAGGGGGCCTCTGGGCAGAAGGTAGGGATGAAGTGACAGGGCCTGATCAACAGAGCTCCAACAAAGAGTCAACCCATGGATGGTTCATATTGCATTGCTCTGTGTACTCTTGAATCTGTAACTGCTCACGTTGCCATTGGCAGTGGAATTGTGCTGGGGGCTGGGGAACTGGTGTGAATCCCTACTAATCCTTTGTCATTTTTCTTGTTTTCATAAGAAACACAATCTCTCCTCAGTGTCCAGAAGTCCTCAGATCCTGGTTTTCTTGTTTGAAGATCACACTTCAAAGTCTGAAGTCCAGCTGCACTCTGTCATCTAATGGCTCAGTTGTGACATCACAATGCAACCAGGGGCTGGAGGAGTGGTCACCATGGGGACGGAGGCTTTGCTGCCTCATCAGTCCCCACTCTGACTACTGGCCTTGCAGGTTCAGCAGCAGCTTCTCCTCCTCGTCGTGCTTCTGCCCTCCAGGAAAAGCCCCAGCACACTTTGCCTACGGAGATCTCACCCCATCACACCTCTTCACTTCCGCCAAGAGAAAGGATCCCTGTCTTGCTGCCGATGGAACAACAAGTGAACAGCGTAAGCTTCTCGGCTCCAGCCGTGCCGCCAACGGTCACTGCCTGGGTTCTGCCTTCTGTCCCAGGGCTGCCAGTATCCTATGAGCCTGCCCAGCTCCACCTACTGCACCCGGCCAGCACCTGGCAGGGCAATGCAAACACCATGGGAGCCCCTGTGCAGCAGGGGCAGCTCCCTGCTGTGGGCCAGACCCCCTCTGGGACACAGCACCTAACATTGGGCCAGGTGCCCTCTGGGGCACAGCTCCCCACACTGGGCCTTGTCCTCTCTGGGGCACAGCTCCCCACACTGGGCCAGGTCCCCCTTGGGGTGCAGATCCCCACCATGGGCCAAGTCTCCTTAGGGGCGCAGCTCCCCACCATGGGCCAGTTCCCATTTGGGATTCAGCTCCCCACCATGGGCCAGGATCCCTTTGGGGTACAGCTCCCCACCATGGGCCAGTTCCCATTTGGGATTCAGCTCCCCACCATGGGCCAGGATCCCTTTGGGGTGCAGCTGCCTACCATGGCCCAAGTTCCTGTTTGGGTGCAGCTCCCCACCATGGGCCAGGTCCCCAGTGGGCTGCAGCTCCCCACCATGGGACAAGTCCCCTCTCAAATTCAGGTCACCACCATGACCAAAATCCTCACTGGGGCACAGCTCACCACAATGGCCTGGGTCTCCAGCGGCGCTCAGCTCCCCGCCGTGGCTGCTCCTTGCCCCCCTGCCCCTGCTTGCGGACAGCAGGAGGTGATGGGGTCACCACTGCCACCGCCTGTCACCTCCTGCCGGGGGATGATCAAAGCGGGCAAGGTGGGCAGCAAGCAGAGGAAACAGCGTGCATCTGAAAGTACCTCCCTGATGGACAAAATCCCAGCCAAGAAGAAGAGGAGGGTGTGCCGCGTGGCAAAGAATTCCCAGACCCTGCAGCAGCAGGACATGAAGAGGGACGAAGCGGTGGTGAGCGGCAGCCGTCAGGCTACAGGCAGCAGCAAGCAACAAGCACGTGGCCGCAAGCGCAAGGCATCTGAGGACCCCAAATCGCCCAGCAGGGGTAGCAAGAGAACCAGAAACTGTGAGGAGGACACAGCACAAAGTGCCCCCCTGCCCACCTCACCGACAAAGATGTCTGGGAGCAGGGATCTCTGCGAGTTGCAGCCCCAGGATCAGCTGCTGAGCAGGAAAGGCCAGGAGCACAGATCTCCGCGAGTTGCAGCCCCAAAACCGGCTGCTGAGCAAGAAAGGCCGCGCCAAAACTCTGCTGGGGCCGACATTGCCCCCCCCAGAACTGAATACTCACTTAGTGATCTCCGTCGAGACCTTCCATCCACTGGGTCAAACACTGAAGGCAGTGGGGCCAGTTCACCAGCTGCTCCATCGCCAATGCCCAGCCTGTCCCCAAGGAACCCCCTAGGCTACCACAGCAATTGCAACCTGCCCAGAGACCTAGAGTGGGGCCTGCTGCCCCCAAGCTCCTGGCAGATGGCCACAAGGACAGGGCACCAGCTGTGCCATCATCAGCTATCAAGGCACGCATTCAGGCTGCTTCACAACCCAAGCAGCCGAGCTGGCCCTGCTGGTCACCAAAGCTGCCACAGCCAGAGCCCTCTGAGCCCTGGCTACCTCACATCATCCCTGACTCGGCACGACGTCCCAAGCACTGCTGGCCACTGGTCAAGCCCAGCCCACTGGAGGAGCAGCAGGAGCCAGTGCCCAGCACACACCAGCAGCAGCCTGAGCGGGAGGGCCTGGAGCAACTGGCCCAGGAGGAACGGCAGCGGGAGGCTTTGGTCAGGAGGCCCAACATGCCCTAGAGGAGAGTGCAACACACAGTGAGATGGATGACTGATTCCACGAAAGACTGACAGCCAGCCAGCACAGCCAGCAAGAACCCCGCAGTCCAGCACCGTCCCCTGCAGCCGCAGCGCTGAGGCAGGGACCTTCACCCTCCCACTCCTGCCCCAGCCTTCTCCCAGATTCCTGTGTCTTGCTCAGTTCATTAAATATTGGGTGTTGTCCAGGCAGTGCCTCTCTGTATCTGCAGGAATTTGCACAGCAAGACAGACCGGGGGGGGAAGTGGGGGTGGTGGGGCCTTGGATGCCAGGAGATGCTGGGAGGGTTTCAAAGATGTCTCTGAGGGGCGAGGATGCTGGTGTTATCTTGGTTGACCTGGGGTGTCCTTTCTCCTTCCTGGACAGCTCTGAGCTTCCCAGAAGCCAAGTCCTGCTTTGCAGGGCCGGGCGCTCCTTGGGTTTGTTTTCCTTCAGCAGGAACAATACTCGAGTGGCCAGGAAAACACCACTGCCACATCCCACTACAGGGTATCGTGTGACCTCATCATACCCAAAGCCACAATCCAAGACGGTGCACTTTCAAACCAGAATGACTGGTTGATTTAATAGTTAGGGAAGGGAATTTCCATCAGATGTCCTAGGGGTCCCAGCGGCCAGGGCCCCAAGAAGCCAGCAAAGATCCCACCTGGGGAGGATACGTGTCCTCTAGTGATTAGATTTGCTACTGCAAACCAGGAATCCCCACTGCAGCGCTCAGGGAACTTCAACATCCCTGGTAGAGCCATTAAAAAATTCTCTTGTGTCCCTTGATCCCTGCTGAGCTGGTTTGAGCTGGCTTTCCCAAGCTCTCCAACCGCTCAGTCTGCCTCTCTCGCAAAGCTTCGCCCTTTGAAAGGAAAAAAACAATAGAAGAAACCAAAATCACACTAAAGAGATGTATTTATGTATTTTTCTAAATACAAAAAATGACATAGCAAGGATATGCAAAGCAGCAAGGGAAGAGGGGATGGGAAATGGGAAAAGGACAAAAAGGAGTTACATAACACTCAGGATAGAACTATAACACCCAGTAACAAACAATATGAAGGATCAATGAAATCTTACCACACCACCTCCCCCGTGGAGAGTCGGACGGCCAAATCCAACAGGTTAAAAAATTTTCCGCAGTCTCGGCAGCAGACAGGACCAACGCAGGGACCTTCTGCTCCCCAGCCTTGCCGGAAGAAGAAGAGAGGGTGCTCTCTTTTCTACACCCTATTTGTGTTGGGTTATGTTAAAGGAAGATATGGAATACTTCCATGGATCAAAAGTCAATCCACTACACCTGCTGTGCCTGAGACTGATCTGGCTGAGCAGCAGCCCTGCTCCTGGAGCTGTCCGCGCGCTGCGGAGGAGCTGTTCACACACCCCTGGCAGAGACCAACAGCTCCCAGCATCCCTGGGGCAGGGAGGCACAACAGCTCCCAGTGTTCTCCCGCTGAACAAACCTAGCTGAGCTGCTCTGTAGAATGAAGGGGTTGTGCTAAATCTAAGGTAATCCTGGGAACCAGTGAAAGGTGAAGTCCTCTCCCTCTCTCATATTTGGAGGATAGGACAACGGTAAAAAAGCACCAAAGAGACAGAAAAGCGTTCTCTGGCCAGAGCGGCAGGAGCCAAGAAATCTGGAGGTGAAGGATAACCCTGGTTTCAACCTGATTTGGAAACTTCAAAGGAGGCTGGATGGGAACAAAGCAGAGTCGGGGCTTCTTTGCAGAGTTCAGACTCAATAAAGGCCTGTGGGCTGCATGTGTAAGGGGGAGGGCGCCTATTGCAATGAGTATTGGGAAAGGTGATTAATCTGAATGATTCTTAGCAGCCATAGAACACACGGATGTAAGGGGAGTGTATCAAGAACTGCTACTCATAACCATAGCCACCCACGCTGGGCGGAAAGATCCCCTGTGTACCCAGTACCACATTAAAGAACGTCTGCTTCTTAAGAGCACCTTGGTATCAAGGGTTCTGCAGGAGCAGGGGCACAAGAAAGAGGCACCCCAACCCTTTGGCCTCCCCCCGCATTCTCCCCACAGCTTTAAGGAGTGTTAATTGCTGGCACAGTCGTTAGGAGCGGGACTGGGCTGCTCTGCAGTCGAGCTGTGGGAGGGGAGCTGGGTTTGGGGTCGGGGTGCAGAAGCCGAGTGCTGGGACTGGAGATGGGTTTGTTCTTTGATCTTAGGCACTGGACCAACAGGGCCTGGGCCAAGGTCTGTCTTCAAACGATGGGGCTTTGCCTGCCTTCCTGCTTTGGGGTAACCCAGGGTAGCACAGCGAGTGATAACCAGCAGAGCAAGCAGAAGTGTAATTCCTCACAGAGCGGCTGGGCTGTGAGCTGAGGGCAATTGTGGAACACTCTGGGCCCAGGTAGAGTGCGCCAGCTTTTCCAGGCAGCTTTTCCAGGAGTTTCCTTCCTGCTCTCTAAAGGTTTGCTTCCCTGTGGGGGTGACCTCAGGAAGTGGAATATGCTCTGAGCTGAGCGCCACTGCTAAGAGCACTGCTGCCTCCTGCCAAGCGCTCATTGCTCACGTGAGTCAGTACCAGGGAAAGCCTGCTCTGCACCAGGGGGCCTCTGGGCAGAAGGTAGGGATGAAGTGACAGGGCCTGATCAACAGAGCTCCAACAAAGAGTCAACCCATGGATGGTTCATATTGCATTGCTCTGTGTACTCTTGAATCTGTAACTGCTCACGTTGCCATTAGCAGTGGAATTGTGCTGGGGGCTGGGGAACTGGTGTGAATCCCTACTAATCCTTTGTCATTTTTCTTGTTTTCATAAGAAACACAATGTCTTCTCAGTGTCCAGAGGTCCTCAGATCCTGGTTTTCCTGTTTGAAGATCACACTTCAAAGTCTGAAGTCCAGCTGCACTCTATCATCTAATGGCTCAGTTGTGACATCACAATGCAACCAGGGGCTGGAGGAGTGGTCACCATGGGGACGGAGGCTTTGCTGCCTCATCAGTCCCCACTCTGACTACTGGCCTTGCAGGTTCAGCAGCAGCTTCTCCTCCTCGTCGTGCTTCTGCCCTCCAGGAAAAGCCCCAGCACACTTTGCCTACGGAGATCTCACCCCATCACACCTCTTCACTTCCGCCAAGAGAAAGGATCCCTGTCTTGCTGCCGATGGAACAACAAGTGAACAGCGTAAGCTTCTCGGCTCCAGCCGTGCCACCAACGGTCACTGCCTGGGTTCTGCCTTCTGTCCCAGGGCTGCCAGTATCCTATGAGCCTGCCCAGCTCCACCTACTGCACCCGGCCAGCACCTGGCAGGGCAATGCAAACACCATGGGAGCCCCTGTGCAGCAGGGGCAGCTCCCTGCTGTGGGCCAGACCCCCTCTGGGACACAGCACCTAACATTGGGCCAGGTGCCATCTGGGGCACAGCTCCCCACACTGGGCCTTGTCCTCTCTGGGGCACAGCTCCCCACACTGGGCCAGGTCCCCCTTGGGGTGCAGATCCCCACACTGGGCCAAGTCTCCTTAGGGGCGCAGCTCCCCACCATGGGCCAGTTCCCATTTGGGATTCAGCTCCCCACCATGGGCCAGGATCCCTTTGGGGTACAGCTGCCTACCATGGCCCAAGTTCCCGTTTGGGTGCAGCTCCCCACAATGGCCCAGGTCTCCAGCGGCGCTCAGCTCCCCGCCGTGGCTACTCCTTGCCCCCCTGCCCCTGCTTGCGGACAGCAGGAGGTGATGGGGTCACCACTGCCACCGCCTGTCACCTCCTGCCAGGGGATGATCAAAGCGGGCAAGGTGGGCAGCAAGCAGAGGAAACAGCGCGCATCTGAAAGTACCTCCCTGATGGACAAAATCCCAGCCAAGAAGGAGAGGAGGGTGCGCCGCGTGGCAAAGTATTGCCAGACCCTGCCGCAGCAGGACATGAAGAGGGACGAAGCGGTGGTGAGCGGCAGCCGTCAGGCTACAGGCAGCAGCAAGCAACAAGCACGTGGCCGCGAGCACAAGGCATCTGAGGACCCCAAATCGCCCAGCAGGGGTAGCAAGAGAACCAGAAACTGTGAGGACACAGCACAAAGTGCCCCCCTGCCCACCTCATCGACAAAGATGTCTGGGAGCAGGGATCTCTGCGAGTTGCAGCCCCAGGACCAGCTGCTGAGCAGGAAAGGCCAGGAGCACGGATCTCTGCGAGTTGCAGCCCCAGAACCGGCTGCTGAGCAAGAAAGGCCAAGCCAAAACTCTGCCGGGGCCGACATTGCCGCCCCCAGAACTGAATACTCACTTAGTGATCTCCGTCGAGACCTTCCATCCACTGGGTCAAACACTGAAGGCAGTGGGGCCAGTTCACCAGCTGCTCCATCCCCAATGCCCAGCCTGTCCCCAAGCAACCCCCTAGGCTACCACAGCGATTGCAACCTGCCCAGACACCTAGAGTGGGACCTGCTGCCCCCAAGCTCCTGGCAGATGGCCACAAGGACAGGGCACCAGCTGTGCCATCATCAGCTGTCAAGGCACGCATTCAGGCTGCTTCACAACCCAAGCAGCCGAGCTGGCCCTGCTGGTCACCAAAGCTGCCACAGCCAGAGCCCTCTGAGCCCTGGCTACCTCACATCATCCCTGACTCGGCACAATGTCCCAAGCACTGCTGGCCACTGGTCAAGCCCAGCCCACTGGAGGAGCAGCAGGAGCCAGTGCCCAGCACACACCAGCAGCAGCCTGAGCGGGAGGGCCTGGAGCAACTGGCCCAGGAGGAACGGCAGCGGGAGGCTTTGGTCAGGAGGCCCAACATGCCCTAGAGGAGAGTGGAACTCACAGTGAGATGGATGACTGATTCCACGAAAGACTGACAGCCAGCCAGCACAGCCAGCAAGAACCCCGCAGTCCAGCACCGTCCCCTGCAGCCGCAGCGCTGAGGCAGGGACCTGCACCCTCCCACTCCTGCCCCAGCCTTCTCCCAGATTCCTGTGTCTTGCTCAGTTCATTAAATATTGGGTGTTGTCCAGGCAGTGCCTCTCTGTGTCTGCAGGAATTTGCACAGCAAGACAGACCGGGGGGGGAAGTGGGGGTGGTGGGGCCTTGGATGCCAGGAGATGCTGGGAGGGTTTCAAAGATGTCTCTGAGGGGCGAGGATGCTGGTGTTATCTTGGTTGACCTGGGGTGTCCTTTCTCCTTCCTGGACAGCTCTGAGCTTCCCAGAAGCCAAGTCCTGCTTTGCAGGGCCGGGCGCTCCTTGGGTTTGTTTTCCTTCAGCAGGAACAATACTCGAGTGGCCAGGAAAACACCACTGCCACATCCCACTACAGGGTATCGTGTGACCTCATCATACCCAAAGCCACAATCCAAGACGGTGCACTTTCAAACCAGAATGACTGGTTGATTTAATAGTTAGGGAAGGGAATTTCCATCAGATGTCCTAGGGGTCCCAGCGGCCAGGGCCCCAAGAAGCCAGCAAAGATCCCACCTGGGGAGGATACGTGTCCTCTAGTGATTAGATTTGCTACTGCAAACCAGGAATCCCCACTGCAGCGCTCAGGGAGCTTCAACATCCCTGGTAGAGCCATTAAAAAATTCTCTTGTGTCCCTTGATCCCTGCTGAGCTGGTTTGAGCTGGCTTTCCCAAGCTCTCCAACCGCTCAGTCTGCCTCTCTCGCAAAGATTTGCCCTTTGAAAGGAAAAAAACAATAGAAGAAACCAAAATCACACTAAAGAGATGTATTTATGTATTTTTCTAAATACAAAAAATGACATAGCAAGGATATGCAAAGCAGCAAGGGAAGAGGGATGGGAAATGGGAAAAGGACAAAAAGGAGTTACATAACACCCAGTAACAAACAATATGAAGGATCAATGAAATCTTACCACACCACCTCCCCCGTGGAGAGTCGGACTGCCAAATCCAACAGGTTAAAAAATTTTCCGCAGGCTCAGCAGCAGACAGGACCAACGCAGGGACCTTCTGCTCCCCAGCCTTAGGAGAGCAAGTAGGGACATTGCTCATGATTAAATGCTTCATGGAGTCAGGCAGAGCCTCTGCTGCTGAAGTGAAACTTGAAGGAAATCCCTTTAAAGCACCGTTCCATTAGGAGGCCGTGCTGCGAAGGAGTGTGGAAAATGTCTCTGGAGACAGAAGGGACACCAGAGGTGCGTCCATCGAGTGGCATCTGGGCCTGCTTTGTTAGGGCTGATTTTGGATGATGGTGAGGGACGATGGGGCTGGCAGGCAACTGTGTCGTAGGGGCCTGGAGCATCTCTGTGAGGAGAAGAGTCTGGGACCTGGGGCTGTTCAGGCTGGAGAGGAGCACATGGAGAGGGGACCCATCAATGTTGGCTCCTATCTGACCGGCGGAGGGGCAGGAGGAGGGGCCAGACTCTGCTCAGTGGTGTCCAGCGACAGCACAAGGGGCACCAGGCACAAATTGGAGTCTGGGCCAGGGCCTCCCCACCCTCACAGGAAATCATTGGCCCAGAGGACATGAAGAAAATCTTCTTTCCTGTGCGGGTGATGGAGCCCTGGCCCCGACTGCCCATGGAGACGTGGATTCTCCTTCTCCGGAGAAATCCAACCTGCCTGGACGCTCCTGTGCCGCTCGTGGAGGTGCCCCTGCTGTAGCAGGGGTGGGACTGGATGAGTTTCACAAGGACATACCCACCCCACCACACTGGCATCCTGGGATTCTGTGCCCCGCCCCGATCCAGCCCTGGCAGGTTCTGCAGGAGCAGGGGCACAAGAAAGAGGCACCCCAACCCTTTGGCCTCCCTCCGCATTCTCCCCATAGCTTTAGGGAGTGTTAATTGCTGGCACAGTCGTTAGGAGCGGGACTGGGCTGCTCTGCAGCCGAGCTGTGGGAGGGGAGCTGGGTTTGGGGTCGGGGTGCAGCAGCCGAGTGCTGGGACTGGAGAAGGGTTTGTTCTCCGAAGCTCTTTCACATTCACCGTTGGCTGCTGAAATGTCCCTGCTGGGAAAGGGCTTTAAGGAAAAAGATGGAAAACTCTCTGTGCTCATCCATATTTACTGCAGCAAATCAGCTGTGAGGCTACACGCTGCTTCCTGCCCCTTCCATCATCGATTCTTGAAGCACCAACTCTTTAGAAATCATGGAATGGTTTTTGTTGGAAGGGACCTTAAAGCCAGTGGTGCCAGTGGTGGCCCAGCCCATACACAGGTGCCTGGGTCCTGCTGCTCCTCTGGCTCAGTTCCTCGGCTCTCCTAAATCCTGCTGGCCACTGCTCCCTGTGGAGAGGCGAGGCCAACTCAAGCAGTTCAGGCCCCAACCCCAGTGAGCCATGAAAAGGATCTGGAGGTTCCTGAGGGGCCTAAGTGCCCGGAAAGAGTCCGTGATCGACATAAGCAGCAGTGTCACACAACTGTGCCTGGAGGAAGAGGACGAGCTGCAGCCTGTGAGTGCCAGAGTCTACTTAGGCACGGAGCAGCTGCTGGAGGGGAATGGCAACACCAACTGCTGGGACGCAGCCAACAGGTACCCGGGTGCCGGCAGAAAGGAGCTCCTGGGAAAGCTCCAGGCTCTGTTCCTGCCCTGGGGCTCAGCTTTGTGCCGGAGGGTGCTCCTTCTGCATGCAGCTCCCTATGGCAAGGAGGGATAATCCCGGGCCCTTAGGATTGCCATCAGCACTGCTCCAAGGGCTTGTGTTTCTGTCTTTCCGGGTGCAGTCCCATCAAAGAGGCTCTGGAGGCCAGGGAGGAGAAGGACCAGACAGAAGCTATTCCAGGCCAGACACAGACCGTGTCGGCATCCAGCGCTCCCTGCGGGGCAGGAGCTGCGGGAGTCAGGCAGCGTGAACCTGCGGCCGGGAGAGCAGGTGGGGCTCTGCGGCGGGGAGGAGGCGGTGGGGAAATGGCCTGGTGCTGGCCATGGTGGTGGCTGCTGGGGAGACAGGAGACTTGGAAACCGTGCTGGGGGTGTCTTGGGATCTGGGAAAGAATGCAGTGCCAGGCCTTGTCCCTGGAGAGCAGCATTCTCCAGGCACTGATTGCTTTGGGGCTCATTTCTGATCACTCAGAGAGGGCTCCCTGGCACAGGGAAAAGGCCTGTGTGCTACAGGGAGCAACTTCCCGAGCAGGGAAACAGATGTCTTTGGAATCTGTGTGTTGATCTGTCGCTGGCGGGGATTCCAGAGCTTTGGGTGCGTCTTTGTGCCAAGGTTGTCTCTGGCAGCTGATGATTCTGAAAGTGCCACGGACATCAAGGAACTCACTCTGGTGCCAAAAATCTGTGTTTTAATGTAGGTGAGCTCGCCGAAAACCCGGAGGGCGCCGTCCGTGAGGCCGCGACAGAGGAAGGAGCCTTCAAGGAGAGCAAAATCTCTGGAGGGCAGGTTTGTACACCCAAACATTTTACAGTAGAGTTCCCGTGAGGATTCTGTTCTACCTGAAAGGAAAATCAGACTTTTCAATGAATAATGCCAAAGACAGCGTTCTGGAAAACTCCCTTCTAACCGGAGGTCAGGCTGTGCCCATCCTCTTCTGGTGATCCAAAACGCTGCCCACACCTGCTTTGAGCTCATTTCCCAAGTGCTGTCAATGTGTGCTCTTTCACTTTGAACAGGCAAAAAATATCAGAGCCCCAACACCAATGGAAAGACTGTATTCCTCCCCTTCCAAACTCAACCTTGGGAGCCACTGGATATCACGAAGTGTCAAGGTACATTGCTGAGAGAACGTGAACGAGGGCTCAGGCAGAGTGAGTGCTCGTCTGAGGGGATGGAAACCAACCTGAGCTTGTCTCAGCAGGAGAGCAAAGCCAAAGGGAAACTGACAAAGGAAGTGGAGGAACTAAAAGAAGCCCTCAGGGAAAAGACAGAGGCTCTAGAGGAGACAAAAAGAAAACTCTGTCAAGCACTAAAGAGGGAAAAAGAGATACGTGCAATCCTCCTTCGAAAATATCAAGAGGCAGAAGATGCCACCCGGAAGAGAGAAAACCTGGAGGAGCAACTGGCCCAGCTCCAGAGACAAAACTTTACTCTCCATGAGCAGATGGCACAGGTGCAGAAGATCACCCAAGATCCAGTGGTGAGTGACACCTTTCCGTGAGAGGGGGACAGCATAGATGCAATCTTCTTCCAGTGGAGGAGGTTTCATCACTTGTAAAAAAACGCATCTTGGTAGCCAGTTCTCCTGGGCACAACAGGCCCCGTTCCACGCCCAGTGTTCCTCTGGAGCCCCGAGGTGCAACAGCGCTGATGGGCTTGGGAGGCTCTGTCTGCCCACACTGGTGTCGGGAGCGCGTGCTTTGGCAGCACAAGTGCTCTCTGTCTGCACGCGGGAAGGTCGGAGCTGTGCTCTGCTGGGAGATGTCCTTGGCCTGCCTTCGGCAGAGCAGCTTTGCCTGCCCCCAGACAGACGTCCTGTGCTTTGGCCAGGAGCAATGCAGAAGCTCAAGGAAAATCCTGTGCTCCACAGGAGTCCTCTTGGCAACTCCTGGGGCAACGGGGCACTGGCAGGCAAAGAGGCCTGGCAGGGCTGCACTGGAAGCAGAACTGACATCGGATCTCACTTTCTCTCTCCCAGGCACAGGAGAAGACTGACTTGGAGCCGCTGTGGATTCCCTTTACTCCATTGCACTGAAGTCCATCCAGTCCCAGATCCCGTTACCTGTGGGACACGGCCCAAGAAAAAAGTCCATGAAAAAGAACTATTAACCCAGGATTATTAAACTATTATGTAGTATCATTATATCTTATGATATTTTTATTAACATTGTAATGCATTACTCTTTCATATTCTTCACAAATAGTGGTCCCACAGCTCCCACCATGCACTGGGGCAGAGACCACAGCTCCCAGCTGGGGTGTGATTCAGGATGCTGAGAGCCCCAGGGATGCCTTTTGGAGCACTGCAAGGCCACTGGCTGTGTATTTCGGGCTACTCCACCTCCAGGTGTTGCTGTGGGTGCATCTCCAGGCCCCTCGGTGTGCTTTCTGCTGCAGCCCAGCTCCCTTGGTGTGCCTTTGCCCTACAGCCCGGGCAATCCCGGTGCCTTTTGGGGTGTTCCTGGGCTCCTGGCGGTTCCTCTTAATGCATCCCATCCCCTCACCATGCCCTCTGGCACGCCCTGCACCCCCTGGCCATTTGCTGTTTTGGGGTGGGCACTGGCAGAGCCTTTAGCACTCTCCTTCCCAATCCCATCTCTCTCCTTGTTGGGGCATCTGGAACCCCTCGCCGTTCTTTAGACCATCTTGGTGCCAAAACCACTTGAGGAATGAGGGAAAAGTGACAGGAAGAGGGCAAACACTTATTTGGGAAAGGTTGAGAACTTGGAGACCTCTCAAAGGAGGGGCCCTGCTTTTCAGTAGAGGCCAAACATGGAGGGTTTGAGGAGACCAACCCGCCTTGGATGGTGACTTGGCAGTGCCACCCCACCGAAGAACAGAATCGTTTACGTTGGGAAAGCCCCTGCAGCAGTGCTGAGACCCCCCCATCAGAGGGAAGGCACAGATGGGGCTCTGTCTGATGACTTTGCTCTCCACACAAAGCTGCTCTCCAGTTGTTACCTCTCTGTGCATGGCTTCTGTGTTTTTCAAACTCAAGAGTGAGGCCTGAGTGGAGGCCATCCCAAAGAAACAAACATTCTCCTGGTAGACACCTTTTGTTTACAGACCTCCTTCCATCCAAGGGCAGCAAAAGAATCACTTCCAAGGAGGAAAAAGCCAGCCAGCAGGCAGCAGGCAGCACAGCTCACACAGGGCTACACAGGTCAAGAGTCCAGGCAAGAATTCCGAGACTGCATTCCCCCATGACATAAATGTGCACACAGACACACACACAGAGCGACTCAATTGAAGGGTCTGTGTCTCACAGCCCCTACACCGCGGAGAAAAGCAAACAGAAAGAGAACTGGGACCACTCTGCCATGGGTTACTCCCCATGCTGGCTAAACAAACAAGCAAGCAAACTGAACGGGGCCAGCCCTTTCTTCAACACATGCTTTGAAGTCTGCACTATGCAGGGATGCAATTTGGGCTGAAGTGTAAGAGAGAAGGCAGTACAATTAAGGAAACACCTAATGTCAAAAGGTTCTTGCACTGCCCTGGCTTCAGAAGCCCCCCCAGAGTTTGTAGCAGCTCCATCTGAGCTGCCACCCAGTGCCACCTCCTTTGCTTGCCCCTTCCCACCCCGGGCAGTACCTTTGTTCTTTTTCAGGGAACAGCCATGCCAGGGATATCCCACAAAGCGCCGCGTAAGCAAATCTTCCGGTTCCCCCAACTGCTGGCCCAGGAGCACACACGGTTCCTTTCCACCTGCCTCCTCGGCCCTGCTGTGCTCTTTCCAAGCCAAACCTTTCCACTTCTCCTCCACAGACATTTTCACCTGCAAGTTCAACAAGGAAAAAGCAGAAGAAAAAAACCCACAATAAACAGTTGGAACAGGTTGAAAAAATCCAAAACTGAATTGAAAGCTACGAATATATTTACAGCTTGTGCACTGGAAATCACATCTCTCTCTCAAACAACATGAGTCATCAGCCAATAGCATTGCCATAATCGGAGCTGTCACTTGAAAGAGGCAATCTTTATCACTTTGTAGTGGATTGATCCTCCTTAAAAATGGCCTTTACAGGCTTTCCTTAGCAACGGACTTCAGAATCCACGGAAGTATTCTATATCTTTTTCTAACGCAACACAACATATAAATAAGGTGTAGAAAAGAGAGCACCCTCTCTTCTTCTTCCAGCAAGGCTGGGGAGCAGAAGGTCCCTGCGTTGGTCCTGTCTGCTGCCGAGCCTGTGGAAAATTTTTTAACCTGTTGGATTTGGCCGTCCGACTCTCCACGGTGGAGGTGGTGTGGCAAGATTTCATTGATCCTTCATATTGTTTGTTACTGGGTGTTATAGTTCTATCCTGAGTGTTATGTAACTCCTTTTTGTCCTTTTTCCATTTCCCTTCCCCTCTTCCCTTGCTGCTTTGCATATCCTTGCTTTGTCATTGTTTGTATTTAGAAAAATACATAAATCACAGAGTATCACAGTATCACAGTATCACAAGGTTGGAAAGGACCTCTGAGATCATCAAGTCCAACCTATAACCCAACACTAATACCAACACTAACACCAACCATCATCTAAACCATGGCACTCAGTGCCTCATCCAGTCTCCCTTTAAACACCTCCAGGGTCGGTGACTCCACCCCCTCCCTGGGCAGCCCATTCCAATGGCCAATCACCCTTTCAGTGAAGAATTTTTTCCTCATATCAAGTCTAAACTTTCCCTGACGAAGCTTGAGTCCATGCCCTCTGGTTCTGCCACTGGTCACCTGAGAGAAGAGACCAACCCCTGCCCGACTACAACCTCCTTTTAGGGAGTTGTAGAGAGCAATGAGGTCTCCCCTGAGCCTCCTCTTCTCCAGACTAAATAGCCCCAACTCCCTCAGTCGCTCCTCATAGGGCTTGTGCTCCAGCCCCTTCACCATCTTCGTTGCCCTCCTCTGAACACATTCCAGTATCCTGACATCTTTCCCAAACTGGGGGGCCCAGAACTGGACACAATATTCAAGGTGAGGCCTGACCAGTGCCGAGTACAGGGGGACGATAACTTCTCTGGTCCTGCTTACTACACTATTCCTGATGCAGGCCAGGATGCCATTGGCCTTCTTGGCCACCTGGGCACACTGCTGGCTCATGGTGAGCTTCCTGTCCACCAGCACTCCCAGGTCCTTTTCTGCCTGACTACTCTCTAGCCACTCTGTCCCCAGTCTGTAGCTCTGCATGGGATTGTTGTGTCCAAAATGAAGCACCCGACATTTGGACTTATTAAACATCATCCCATTAGAATCAGCCCAGCTCTCCAATCTGTCCAGGTCCCTCTGTAGGGCCATCCTACCCTCTAACAGATCAACCCTTCCTCCCAGCTTGGTATCATCTGCAAATTTGCTGATGATGGACTCAATCCCCTCATCCAAATCGTCGATAAAGATATTAAACAGGACGGGACCCAACACCGATCCCTGGGGGACACCACTAGTGACCGGCCGCCAACTGGATGAAACACCATTCACCATCACTCTTTGGGCTCGGCCATCCAGCCAATTCCTAACCCAGCACAAAGTGCTCCCATCTAGGCCACGAGCTGCCAGCTTCCCTAGGAGTCTACTGTGGGGGACCGTGTCAAAGGCCTTACTGAAGTCCAGGTATACCACATCCACAGCCTTCCTCTCATCCACCAGGCGAGTCACATGGTCGTAAAAGGAGATCAGGTTGGTCAGGCAGGACCTACCCCTCCTAAATCCATGCTGGCTGGGCCTGATTTCTTGACCGTTCTGCAGGTGGTGCATGATTTCACCCAGGATTATCTGCTCCATGATTTTACCTGGGACCGAGGTCAGGCTGACAGGTCTGTAATTACCTGGATAATCCTTACGGTCCTTCTTATGGATGGGCGTCACATTGGCCAACTTCCAGTCTTCCGGGACCTCTCCAGTGAGCCAGGACTGCTGAAAGATGCTGGAGAGCGGCTTAGCAAGCTCATCCACCAGCTCTCTCAGCACCCTAGGATGGATCCCATCCGGCCCCATAGACTTATGAGGGTCCAAGACACATCTATTTAGTGTGAATATTTAGTGTGAATACATCTATTTAGTGTGAATTTGGTTTCTTCTATCGTTTTTTTCCTTTCTAAGGAGGGAAGATTTGGGAGAAAGGCAGATTGAGTGGTTGGAGAGCTTGGGGAAGCCAGCTCAAACCAGCTCATTTTCCAGCGCTCACATTTCGCACCGGCTTGGGTTTTCAGACATGCAGCAGAAAAAAAGGGCGACAAAATTTAGTAAAGAAACCTCGGGCCAAGAAGTTTTGCCACTAAATCCGGGACTGAAAATCCAAGACTGAAATGAAAGCCAGGTATATATCCCAAAAGTTAGCTAGAGCTTGTGCACTGGAATTCACATCTCTGTCTCGTACAATGCGAGTCAGCAGTCAAAGCACGGCCAGAATCTGAGCTGCCACTTCAAAATCTTTATCGCTTGCAGAGCTCACTTTTCACACAAAGTCCTTTGTTGCCTTGAGAGGTGGTGCATTTTATAGAGCAGCTCCCACAATCCTACTTGGGAAGCCAAAAGACAATCCTTTTGTGGATCCAACGCTGTACAACACACAGGTGCTCCCTATTGCTGGAAGGAGAAACACAAAGCTGCTGGCAAAACGTTCGTCCTAAACAGTGACCAAACTGCTGACAGCTTAATCTCAGGCCCTCAAAAGCTAATCAGGCATCTCATTAACTTCAGAGAAGTATCTGTAGGTAATTATTCAGATGGAGCTGGTCAAAAAGTCCCTTACCCAGGCACACCAGGGGACAGCATGGCCACAGTGCAGTTAGTGTGGGACTGCGGAAACACTGGGGCAGATCAAAGAATCATAAAATCATTTGGTTGGAAGAGACCTTTGAGAGACCGAGTCCAACCGCATCTGTCCACTACTAAACCGCGTCCTTAAGAGGTTCAACAAGGCATCTTTTCAACACCTCCAGGGATGGGGACTCCACCACATTCCTGGGCAGCCCCTGTCAGTGCCTGAGAATGCTTTCAGTGAAGAAATTTTTCCTGATATCCAGCCTAAACCTGCCCTGGTGCAACTTGAGGCCGTTACCTCTTGTTCTATCACTTGTCACTTGCCAGAAGAAACCAACAGCCACCTTACGACAACCTCCTTCCAGGCAGTTGCAGACACTGATGAGGTCTCCCCTCAACCTCCTCTTCTCTAAGCTAAACAACCCCAGGTCCCTCAGCCACTCCTCATGGGACTTGTTCTCCAGCCCCTTCACCAGTTTCATTGTCTCTGGATGCACTCCAGCACCAGATGATTTCTCCTGGGGACTGGAGTGGGTCCCCACAGTCACACACGTGCTGACATGCTGGGAGTGTCATGGTCACTGCTCTAAATCCGTAGATTCAAAGGATGAACATGGAATGCAATTAGAATTCAGCGTCTTGCTCGAAAAATATGAATGTGATAGAGACGCTGCTGCAGAGATATGTGCTAATGTAAAATATTAGCTGTGGACAATTGGGGCTGTACTGGCAAGCCAAAAAGCCAACCATGTCCTGGGCTGCATCCAAAGCAGTGGGACCAGCAGAGACCAGCAGGGAGAGGGAAGGAATTCCACCCTTCTGCTCCGCTCTGGTGAGACCCCACCCGGAGCCCTGCATCCAGTTCTGGAGTCCTCAGCACAGGAAGGGCATGGATCTGTTGGAGCAAGTCCAGAGGAGGCCCTGGAGATGATCTGAGGGCTGGAGAACCACTGCTATGTGGACAGGCTGAGAGAGTTGGGGATGTTCATCTTGGAGAAGAGAAGGCTCCAGGGAGAGCTTAGAGCAGGCTCCCAGTATTGAAAGGGGCTCCTGGAAAGATGAGAAGGCGCTCTTGATCAGGGAATGCAGGGGTAAGACGAGGGGAATGGTTTTCAGCTGAAAGAGGGGAGACTGAGATGAGGTCTTGGGGAGAAATATTTTCCTGTGAGGGAGGAGAGGCCCTTGGGGTGAGGGTTTCCTCCTGCAGGGAGCCGGTGTTCCCAGGGCCCAGGGCATCCTCCAGTGGGGAACCAGTGTCCCCCAGGGCTGTGGGCCTCTCTCTTGCTCTGGGTGTTGGAAGCCAGATTTCCTCAGGTCTGAGGACTCCATCCTGTGGGGAACCAGTGTCTCCAGGGACTCCTGGGTGTTGGGAGGCAGTGTCCCCAGTGATGAAGGCTACCTCCTACCCTGGGCAGTAGGGAACCTGTTCCCCAGGGATGAGAGCTCCCTCCTGCCCTGGGTGGTAGGGAACCGGTGTCCCCAGGGATGAGAGCTCCCTCCTGCCCTGGGTGGTAGGGAACCGGTGTCCCCAGGGATGAGAACTCCCTCCTGCCCTGGGTGATGACTCCCTTGGCCTGTGCTCTGCTATTGTGAGTGCTCTGTCGGTCCCAGGCCTTGGGCTCCACTGGCCTGCTGAGTGCTAGGAAGGCCCCTAAGTCTTGTGAGAAAGAGGAATTGGACATATCTGCTGGGAAATGTCTTGGTAGAGCAATGGGTTGTTGTTTATTTCATTGTGTCTTTTTGTCTTGGTATCAGTTTAACAGTTTGGCCTGGTGCTGTCTCCACCCTTGACTCACTCAGTTGGAGCTGACGATGTTCACTCAAAACCTTGCATTCCTACCAGCATTTCTTCTTGTTCCAGCCTTTTGTGGAGAATCATGTGCCCTTTGAGAAACACGGTAGGGTCTCCACAGGACGCTAACAGAGTTATTGTGTGATGGGATGCATCTCATCTGAGCACCTTCCTACTAAACAGCTCCTCGTCCCAGAACTATGTTAGGGCTCCTCTCTAGTTGTTAGAGACTGTAAGTTTGCATTTCTCTCTGTTCTCTTTCTGTAGAAAGATGAGCTATTGAACACATTAAATATGTCTTGAAATTGTTCAAATTTAGGAGAAACTTGGAGAGAGAAAGAAAGAGAGGCAAAAAATGCAAGGAGTAAAAATTCCGTATTACCTGGCTCTCCTTAAATGCAGGTGGGTGCTGAGTGGCTGATTTCTCTGGGTCTCTTTCTCTCCTCAACACTCGATATTTGACAGTGGGAACCCAGGGCAAGATCCACAGCAGAGACCAGCACAGCCTTTGCTCCGAGTGCTTTCAGGACGTGACAGGTTCCATGCACAGCGTGTAGAAAAGGGTTTGCTCATGTAGTACGTGGCACTCTTCCTTCCAAGCTGACACAGAGCTTATGGCCTTGCATAATCTGAGGGTGAACCCTGTATTTTAGAGGTTCCCGTGGCCATTGATGTGTTAACTTCTGTCACTGCCATATTCTCAGCCCAGCAGTCAATGTTTCACCATTGGGGTTTTCTTTCCAGAATTTCCTGGGCTTGTGTTAACATTCTGTTACTCACTGTGCCTCCAGAGCTTTTGGAGGTGTCAGAAATGAGGTTTCCAACTCTTATGAATGTGTTTTTCCCTTAGTTAGCAATTTGGCCAAGGCTGGTACCTTTGCTGGCAACGATGCTATTGTGGCCTTTGCAAGGAACAACGAGTTGAATGTGGTTATTCATCAGTTTAATGCACCGCTCTGGCAGGTAAGAAACAATATTTCTGTATTTTGGCCTAATTTTTAGCTGGTGGACACAGTTTAGAAACTTCCTGATCTGTTAGAAGAGAATGCTCAGTAGTCGTAGTGAGCTTGGCATGGGGTAGAGCTGCACTTGCTTCTTCAGTGTCAAAGGAAAAACCTTCAGTGAGGAGAGGGAACGAAGGAAAACAATGAATGCATGGAAGAGAGTGGAGACAGAGTAGCATGATTTAGTTTGGTTTTAAGCTACTGGCTTCATTGATACGGTTCTGTCTCCTGGATATCAGACTACATACCAGGGGACTTGATTGATACGGATTTGAGCCAAACTGAAGGAAACCTGTATGATAAGGTTGATGAAAATGGAAGTGAAGGTACAGCAGGGTGGTCCCTACAGCATATGGGAATGAAGCTCTCAGTTCTGCATGGGAATGGGAATAAGAAGCTTTCTAAGGGTTGGAGAAATGAGATTCTGGACCAGGCAGAAGAGGGAAGAAGTTCTAAAACCTTAAGGCAGTGTTTAATCAGCTCTGGAGAGGACTGTGTGCGTAGTTTCCTCTGACAGTCAGGCACTGAACAAGGCATCCATCGGGTCCCTCTTGCTCTTTTGTATTATTTTCCCATGGTGAGCTGGTTTGAGCTAGCTTTCCCAAGCTCTCTAATGCTCAGTCTAAGCCCCTTTCCCAAAACGTACCCCTTTCCAAAGAAAAAAACTACAGAAAAACTGAAATCACACTAAATGTATGTATTCATGTATTTTCTAAACATATACAAATACATGCATTAAGGATATCATGCAAAACTCCCAAGAAAGGGAAAAGGGGAAGGGAAAAAATGGAAAAAGGACAAAAAGGGACTAAACCAAAACAGGCATGCACAATTGTAAAACCCGGTAACTAACGAAGTAAAGAGCTAGCAAAATCTCTCCACTTCCCTTGAGGAAAGCAGGACAGCTAAATCCAACCCAGGACTCTCCCCCACGTGTGGGCAGAAAACAGCAGCCACCGCAGGCCTCAGCTCCAGACAGGACCAGCAGCAACGGAGCTCCTGCTCTCCAGCCTCCCGGAAGAAGAAGAGAGCACACCGACTTATCTACACCTTATTTATATGTCATGTTACGTTAAGGGAAGATACGGAATACTTCCGTGGATCCTTACCTCTAACTAAAATCTTTAACAGAAGACCATGTTCTTCCAAGACGGCATCTGTCTTCTGCCCATGGTCTCAGGGAAGATCTTGAGGAACTTGGTAGGAGATATGACTAGGGAAGATCTTCATTGCCCAGGCCAGCGGCAATGGATAAAGTTATATTCTACTCTTTTACCATCTCTTTGGTTCTTTATTGCACATTGGACACCAGATGCGGTACACGCTGTCCACGACACAAAAATCCTCTATCATGTCCCGTGTCTAAACAAGCAGAGCATGAAACACAGGCAGTTAGTAATATTTTTCACACTCATTTATTGTTCTACTCTCTTCTCAATTTACACAAAGGGAAACCTTTTTATGGCCACTTCATTGCTGCTTGCTTATTACAGGGATTTTTTACTTGATCTGTGTATCTAGCACCAACTTCATAACTTTGCTTCCACCTTCCTGGAAACACACTGACAGTATGGAGAAAGGGAGTACACTGGATACAAAACATGTTGAATGTTTTGGGAATGGACCTTGTGAGGAATAGCTAATATTTTCTTATTGAAAATACTACCATTAAGGAACAAGGTGTTGATCTGCTATGCTATATTTTGGGTGAACTATTCCCGTTGGGACCGTACCATCATATATATCAGAGATATGATGTGCTCAAGATGTTTTGCAGAGTCAAGGGACTTTCTGCTCCCCAGGTGCAAAGAGGCATTCAAAGGTCAAGAAGTGCCTTAAACTGATATGAGAGTCCACATCTGCGAATGAAGCGTTTGAAAGGACATTTGTAATTGGATGATACCTGCCAATCGTGCATTGACTAGGCAGTGTATGATGGTGTATCATATGTACTCTGTCCACTGGACTACATGTTACCACATATATGACAGGAGCACACAAACATAGAATGATTGAGGGTGAGGAAGGATCTCTGGAGGTCACCTTGTCCAACCCTCCTGCTCAAGCAGGGCCAGTAACCCAGGACCACGTCCAGAGTATGCATCAATAGCTCCGGGAACAGAGACTCCATGGTCTCCCTGCGTAGCCTGCTCTGGTGCTCTGCCACCCTCACAGTGTAAAAACATTTTCTGATCTTGAAGGAAACCTCTTGTCTTTGTGCCCATTGCCTCTGGTAGTGTCACTGGGCACCAGTGAAAACAGCTGGGCTCTGACCTCTCTGCTTCCTCCTTCAGGTGTTTATATACATTAATAAGATCCTTCCCAAGCCTTCTCTTCTCCAGGCAGCTGAATGAGCCACCCACAGATGAATGAACGTCAAGCTTGATCGTGCAGGTATGTTATAAACAGATTGTTACACAGCTTTGATTTAGCAGCCATTTAAGATTCATTAAAAAGTTTCTGGTAGATCAAAAGATTGAATTTTGTAATTTTGACGCTTACTTGTTCGCCAGTTTAAAAAAGTGGTTCAACAGGATTGACTTGATTAAACATTTGAGAATGGCAAGGTTCACATGAGATTTACTGTGAAGTTTCCTAAATCAAATCACAAACACAGAGTCTCACATTGACAAAAAGACACATAAATATACAGAGGTTAACCCATGGACAATATTCCTGCCTCAAAAGGCTATTTTTGAGCCTCCAGAAGTCTGACATCGCCTTTATCCTTCATCTGCTTTGTTAGTGGACGATCTTTGAATTCTCACAAAATTGTACTTCTTTGTTGGCTTTTGTTAGTGGACAACCCTCACAAAACTTTACCTTGAGAGCCTTTGTGATGCAGGGGCAGATCTGCTCACAGCCCTCAGCAATCCAGGTGAGCTCAAAGCGTCTCACTTAAGATGACTATTGACAGGAGTGAGATTTGATGTATTTTTCCTTTCTAGACACAACCCATGTTAGGTGACTGTGGTACTTTCTACCAAGTGTACAATTCCAGTACTTTCCATATCGTACAGTTGTGGCACCATTCAGATATGGCAATAATTCGTGCAGCCGGAGTCACAGGTGGAGTCAGGGAGTGCCTAAGTGTCCCAGCTCTTATCCCAGCTCACTTTGCCTGTGACCATGGAAAAAAAATGCAATGGGAATCCCCTCCCAAAACGTGTATGACTTATCCTGAGACTATAGTGTGGCCTGGAGGGGAGGCTGTGCCAGCGTGGAGCAAAATGTGTCTTCCACAAGTCAAGCCTGATCCAGATGTAGAAAATCAATGCCTCAAGACTCCTTCGCACACCCTGTAGTAGAAGCAGATTAATGCAAAATTACTCAGTCCTTTCTCACTGGGACACCTCACACTAGACCAGGCTGCTAAGACCCCCTTCAATCTGGCCCTGAACACTTTGAGGGAGGGGGCATCTGGTCAACCCCACATGAGGGCATCTAATCTACCCCAAATATCCATGGCCAAGCAGCTGGCAGAGGCACGTTTGACATCAATTCTGACAAAATTGCACAATGCCTGCTGTGGGAAGGGGTAACAAAAGCCCGGAGTGAGAGTGGAGAGACAGCATTCCTCACACTGCTGTGGTCCAGTTCCCACGACCAATAATGAGTCCAAGCATTTACAAGCTAACAGTCTCTGTTAGAAAGAAAAAGTGATTTTTTTTTTCTCCTTTCCTTCCATCTCAGACATCCAAAAATGGAACTAAAACAAATCTTGTTTTTCCTTGCTTTTCCTCTTTTTATTTTTAGCACATAATGGTAATTTACATAGAGATGCCTCGAATGAACCGATTAAGTTGTATCAGATTAATGATCTCATTGAACTGTCTGAACTCTCAGAGGATGTGGCACTAAGACTTTTGATGGGACCTCAGTAACGTACAGGATTGTTCTTGTCATTGTACTGGAGAAATCCTTCATCCCTTCACCCTCATTTTCTTACCTTACAGCGTCTGATGGCGCTTAATGGGGATACCATATCCAGTTAGAAATGAATTTCTGTGTGCAAGAGACCACACTTCTGACACCAAATTTAATTCAGACTTTTTCAGCAGAATGGTGGTTGTGGTGCAGATCATGGAAATCCTCTCCTCAGAACTAAATCTGAATCCTCAGAGCCTATAAAGCCAGGCTATTACTTAATGGAGTGAGAGTTACTGAGCCTTAGGGTCATTTAAAAATATTTGGTTATTCACCTTTCATCTGCACCACAAAGTGAACTGTCTGCCTTTCATGACTGAAATTCTATACATTTACTTACATATAAAACACAATGGATTAAAAAAATACTTTTTATTTTAAAAAAGGATTGCACAGTTCCTTTTCAGCCGGCAACGTGCGCTCACAGCCCAGAATGCAACCATATCCTGGGCTGCATTGAAAGCCGTGGGACCAGCAGGGAGAGGGAGGGGATTCTGCCCCTCTGCTCTGCTCTGGTGGGACCCCCACCTGGAGCCCTGCATTCTGTTCTGGAGTCCTCAGCACAGGAAGGAATTGGATCTCTTGAAGAGAGTCCAGAGGAGGCCATGGAGATGATCCGAGGGCTGGAGCACCTCCTGTATGAGGACAGGCTGAGAGAGCTGGAGAAGAGAAGGTTCTGGGGAGACCTTAGAGCAATCTCCCAGTACTGAAAGGGTCTCCAGGAAAGCTGAGGAGGGGCTCTTGATCAGGGAGTGCAGGGATAGGATGAGGGGGAAAAGATTTAAGATGAAAGAGGGGAGATTGAGATGAGATCTTAGGGGAAAATATTTTCCTGTTAGGATGGGGAGAGGTTACCTAGAGAAGTGGAGGCTGCCCCATCCCTGGAGGTGTTCAAGACCAGGTTGGATGGGGCTCTGAGCACCCTGATCCAATGGGAGTTGTCCCTGCCCATGGCAGAGGTGTGGAACTGGATGGGCTTTCCAACTCAAATCATTCCATGATTCTACAAAAGACTTTATGTAGGAGAAAAACAAGTAAACATGCAGACTGTAAGAAAAAAAACCTCACTCCAAAACCCAGCAAAACTTCAAACAAACAAAACCCCCTCTAAATTATAACTTTTATTTCATTTAGAACACATGAACATGAACAGATTGTTTCTTCACAATCTTGCCACCAATAAATAAATACACAAGGCAATGTTTTAATTTCAAAAGGATTCCAGCATTTGAATTTGAACTTCTTTTTTCCTATCTGCCAAAAGAAGGGAATTTCCATACAACTTATGTGGAAATTGTTCCCGTGCTCCTATAGATCCATTCCCTAAATTTGCAAAAATTAGTACAAGTAACAGGCTGAGAATTTACTGGCTCTGAAAGTGTTGAGAAATGCCAGTAACTTGATGCCGCGTTACTTGCTGCAGTTGTGTTTCGCATGCCTCATGCAGACCTACAGGTAGAGAGAGGGTTATCCAACACTCTGGAGAGCATTGGCTGGAAAAGGGGATAAATCAATACTACGAGGTGTTATGCTTAGGGGACACCAAATCACAGGGAGAGTTAAATGCTAAAAAGGCAGCAGGAGCTGCTCTTTCTCACCCATTGTATTCCAATCCAGACAAAACAGTGGAAAACAATACCGTGCCTACGACATTTTCATTCCAGTGTGAAACAACTCGTGCAGAACTTGAACCAGAACTTCTAAGATGAGCCTCACTGTCTCCGTGATGCCAGAACTGCACTGATCCGACTACTTCAGAACTACCTCTGGTGTGTCTACATGAGCCAGCAGCTCCAGTTGGACTGTAGTGGAGGTGGAGCCCAAGTGTTGATTTGTGAAACTACGTGAACTTGCAATATAAATGCACAAATTTCCTAGCTTGACTCATCTTCTTTAGATGGTTTCGTCTTTATTCAGAAGCAACCAGCGCAGGCAGCACTGGCACAGATTTCACTCAAATAACCTTCTCCCACAGCCGCATCTGTCAGACAGAAAAGAGAAGGTTTCAATGTGATTACAAAAGCGATCCTTGGAGAGCAGAGCCATGCTTCAAAGGATTTGAAGACTCCTTTCCATTACTCTTTTATGAATTTTAGTGATCCTTGAAGTTATTACTGGAATAAGTAAAATTAATTCATGCAAAAATCTGGCTTAAAGATTTGAATCAAAATCAAATTCATCGGGGAAATAATGGGAACATTTGGAGGCAAGAGAAATGCAAGACATCTTCGAGGGTGGTGGGGATGTAGCTTGTAGAATCACTACGTTCATTATGTCGTTAGCACTTCTTCCTAAAATGTCCTTTGTATTGGAGAGTAGATAAATGCAACAATCAGAAAAAGCAGAAACTGCAGCAGCTGTTTCAAGAACCTGCTTTGGAGACAGATCATGCCAACGAGCAATTCACCTCATTTGCATCTCACACCCTTTTTAGGCTACCTGGAAAAACACTTTCTTCTACACTATTTAGAGAGATCAATCAGACCTGCTCACAACTTGTAATTAGCTAGAACTGAGCGATATAACCCTACTTTTCCTGTAAGACAGAGGAGATTGTGGGCTCTCTCACTTTAAATCAGGTAGATGAGCGTGCAACTACTTGGAGGAAGATTTTTCCTGGTTGCAGCAGCCTACAGCTAAGCTCAGACCAGCGGGAATGTTCTCACAGAGGGCTCACAGCCCTCACAGGAGGGGCAGCAGAAAGGCCGCGTCGACTCTCAGCTGCTTTAGAGGAAACATATTAGCCATTAAATTTATTTGCCTGCTTCTATTTCAAAGTTTAAGATTGAAAAGTGTAATAGAAATGGTAACTACGCAACGTGAGCTACATACTCAGCCTCTCAAAAATTGCAGGTGCATCTTCGCTTTTGCACACAGGTTGGAACTCCTCAGGGAGATCTCTATCATCACATGGAGAATAGCCATCCTTTGAAACCACCATGCAAGGGTTAATGCGGCTGTTCTCATCCATAAGGGCCTTCAGCTTCTTCACAGACTCAAGGGAGAATTTCCAGTCTCCTTCCTATGTAGAAAGAATCAGGAAAATCCACATCTGGATGTCATTCCTTAGGCAAATCCATTCAATTTCAACCATGAGCTCTCCCAAAAACTATACTACAAGAAAAAAAGAAGTGTTGAAACAAAGCATAATTAAAATGAGTCCTGACTAAAAACAAAATAATCACCAGACCCTGTGTGCCTGGTAATGGTCATTGTCTCAGTTTCAAATGAATCCCACCCCATCCAGAGGGTCTTGCCTGCCTCTGCGGAGACAAGTCCTCTACCAACAGGACAAGGGATCAAGCTCAGCATCCTTGTGGCGGGTTTGGTCTTGACTCACCAGACTCACCCAGCCACTCTCTTATTCACATTCCTCAACAGGAAAGTGGGAGATAATAAAGTGAAAAAAACATGAGTTGAGATGAAGAGAGGAAGATAATTTACCAGTTTGAGTCATGGACAAACAGACTCAACTTGAGGAAAGTTAATTTAATTTAGTGCCAATTAAAAATACGGAGAGAAATGGAGATTAAACTTTAACCACCTTTCCCCATCCACCGTGTTCAACTTCAGGTCTTTCTTTCCAGAATCTTCCCTCCTGTCCTCTCAACTCAGAGTGAATGGGAAATGGGGGGTTTCCGTCAGTTCAGGCCACTTCCTTGTTGCTTCTTCCTCCTCACGTTTTTCCTTATGGGGTAAAGCCTTCCACGGACTGGTTGATTGTAGATCCTTCCTCTGGGCCACAGTTTTATCAAGAACTGCTCCAGCATGGCGCCGCTCTATGGGGTAGAGTCCTTCAGGAAGAGACTACTCTGGCATGGGCCTTCCAGAGGGTGCAGCTTCCTTCAGGGCACAACCACCTGCCATAGAGTGGGGTCCTCCATGGTCTGCACTGTGGTTATCTGCCCTGGCACGGCCATCTCTGGGCTGTAGGGACTCCCTGATTCACCACGGTCCTCTTCATGGACTGTAGGGAAATCTCTGGTCAGGTGCCTGGAGTACCTCCTCTCCCTCCCTCCCTCCCTCCCTCCCTCCCTCCCTCCCTCCCTCCCTCCCTCCGCAGCCTTGGGATCTACAGGGTTATTTCTGCCTTGTTTTTCTGACTACATTCTCTCAGAGCTGCTGCATAGCATTATTTACCCTTTCCGAAATATGTTAGGGAAGAGGGGCCACCAGCTTCATTAATTGGCTCAGCTTTGACTCTGTTCCGTTTTGCAGCCAGCTGGGAGTGGCTTTGTCCAGCTTTGTCCTGATGTCTTCTTAGAGAGGCCACCCCTGTAAGTGCTCTGAACCAGATCAAAGCTGTCTTGGTCCTGTCGAGGTCTCCATTCTGATCTTCCCTGGGTTTGGCATTGGGATAATAAAAACAGAACTTGCTTTGACAGTCACTTTGGTTAACATGGATCTTCAGGAAGCACACAATCACATTGGGCACTCGGTGTTCTGAATGGGGAAATGAAGAGTATGGAAGGTTTTACTTGTGAGTCTGTTCCTGGTTTGGTGAACACAGCCCTTGTTATTTGATATTGTGTCGGTGTGTGCAATATCTACTGCCTGCGTGGTGAGAGTTGGTAAGAGAAATAGTGACAATTGTCATTCATTGGATTCTGACTTTGGCTGGAGATTCTCCACGTGACAGGAGCTGTCCAGGCAGAGGAGTTCTGTCAGGTCCAGCAGCTCATGACTGACGCTGTTGGGGCTATGGCAGAAAAAACAGGCTTGAGAAATGGGGCAGTGAGAAATTCTTCTTTCTGTTAGGATATGAAATGCAGGAATCAATCCTTTCTCCTCTGTGCTGCCCAAGTTGATTGTCTTTCTTGTCTGTACACATTCACCAAGTCGGATCACGAGATCAGTAGATTTCCCAGGCAGTGAAAGGTATCGGGCACCAATGTCGCACGAGACAGCACAACTCAAGTGCAAAGAGTACCAATCCCGGGGCGTTTTCACTCTGTTGTTTGAGCTGCAGGAGGAAAGCGTGTGAGACAGACCCCCTGCAGCCCTGCTCAGCCACGGGAAGACCGCTCATCTGACAGGGAGAATTGCTGAGCTGCAGGTTCAACATGTGGGTGGTTACAGTCGTGGTAACCTGGATCTTAGGCACTGGACCAACAGGGCCTGGGCCAAGGTCTGTCTTCAAACGATGGGGCTGTGCCTGCCTTCCTGCTTTGGGGTAACCCAGGGTAGCACAGCGAGTGATAACCAGCAGAGCAAGCAGAAGTGTAATTCCTCACAGAGCGGCTGGGCTGTGAGCTGAGGGCAATTGTGGAACACTCTGGGCCCAGGTAGAGTGCGCCAGCTTTTCCAGGCAGCTTTTCCAGGAGTTTCCTTCCTGCTCTCTAAAGGTTTGCTTCCCTGTGGGGGTGACCTCAGGAAGTGGAATATGCTCTGAGCTGAGCGCCACTGCTAAGAGCACTGCTGCCTCCTGCCAAGCGCTCATTGCTCACGTGAGTCAGTACCAGGGAAAGCCTGCTCTGCACCAGGGGGCCTCTGGGCAGAAGGTAGGGATGAAGTGACAGGGCCTGATCAACAGAGCTCCAACAAAGAGTCAACCCATGGATGGTTCATATTGCATTGCTCTGTGTACTCTTGAATCTGTAACTGCTCATGTTGCCATTAGCAGTGGAATTGTGCTGGGGGCTGGGGAACTGGTGTGAATCCCTACTAATCCTTTGTCACTTTTCTTGTTTTCATAAGAAACACAATGTCTTCTCAGTGTCCAGAAGTCCTCAGATCCTGGTTTTCCTGTTTGAAGATCACACTTCAAAGTCTGAAGTCCAGCTGCACTCTGTCATCTAATGGCTCAGTTGTGACATCACAATGCAACCAGGGGCTGGAGGAGTGGTCACCATGGGGACGGAGGCTTTGCTGCCTCATCAGTCCCCACTCTGACTACTGGCCTTGCAGGTTCAGCAGCAGCTTCTCCTCCTCGTCGTGCTTCTGCCCTCCAGGAAAAGCCCCAGCACACTTTGCCTACGGAGATCTCACCCCATCACACCTCTTCACTTCCGCCAAGAGAAAGGATCCCTGTCTTGCTGCCGATGGAACAACAAGTGAACAGCGTAAGCTTCTCGGCTCCAGCCGTGCCACCAACGGTCACTGCCTGGGTTCTGCCTTCTGTCCCAGGGCTGCCAGTATCCTATGAGCCTGCCCAGCTCCACCTACTGCACCCGGCCAGCACCTGGCAGGGCAATGCAAACACCATGGGAGCCCCTGTGCAGCAGGAGCAGCTCCCGGCTGTGGGCCAGGTCCCCTCTGGGACACAGCACCTGACATTGGGCCAGGTGCCCTCTGGGGCACAGCTCCCCACACTGGGCCTTATCCTCTCTGGGGCACAGCTCCCCACACTGGGCCAGGTCCCCCTTGGGGTGCAGATCCCCACCATGGGCCAAGTCTCCTTAGGGGCGCAGCTCCCCACCATGGGCCAGTTCCCATTTGGGATTCAGCTCCCCACCATGGGCCAGGATCCCTTTGGGGTACAGCTCCCCACCATGGGCCAGTTCCCATTTGGGATTCAGCTCCCCACCATGGGCCAGGATCCCTTTGGGGTGCAGCTGCCTACCATGGCCCAAGTTCCCGTTTGGGTGCAGCTCCCCACCATGGCCCAGGTCTCCAGCGGCGCTCAGCTCCCCGCCGTGGCTACTCCTTGCCCCCCTGCCCCTGCTTGCGGACAGCAGGAGGTGATGGGGTCACCACTGCCACCGCCTGTCACCTCCTGCCAGGGGATGACCAAAGCGGGCAAGGTGGGCAGCAAGCAGAGGAAGCGGCGCGCATCTGAAAGCACCTCCCTGATGGACAAAATCCCAGCCAAGAAGAAGAGGAGGGTGCGCCGCGTGGCAAAGAATTCCCAGACCCTGCCGCAGCAGGACATGAAGAGGGACGAAGCGGTGGTGAGCGGCAGCCGTCAGGCTACAGGCAGCCGCAAGCAACAAGCACGTGGCCGCAAGCGCAAGGCATCTGAGGACCCCAAATCGCCCAGCAGGGGTAGGAAGAGAACCAGAAACTGTAGGAGGACACAGCACAAAGTGCCCGCCTGCCCACCTCGCCGACAAAGATGTCTGGGAGCAGGGATCTCTGCGAGTTGCAGCCCCAGGACCAGCTGCTGAGCAGGAAAGGCCAGGAGCACAGATCTCTGCGAGTTGCAGCCCCAGGACCGGCTGCTGAGCAAGAAAGGCCGCGCCAAAACTCTGCCGGGGCCGACTTCACATCATCCCTGACTCGGCACGATGTCCCAAGCACTGCTGGCCACTGGTCAAGCCCAGCCCACTGGAGGAGCAGCAGGAGCCAGTGCCCAGCACGCACCAGCAGCAGCCTGAGCGGGAGGGCCTGGAGCAACTGGCCCAGGAGGAACGGCAGCGGGAGGCTTTGGTCAGGAGGCCCAACATGCCCTAGAGGAGAGTGGAACTCACAGTGAAATGGATGACTGATTCCACGAAAGACTGACAGCCAGCCAGCACAGCCAGCAAGAACCCCGCAGTCCAGCACCGTCCCCTGCAGCCGCAGCGCTGAGGCAGGGACCTGCACCCTCCCCGGTGTAGAGGCTGTGAGACACAGACCCTTCAATTGAGTCGCTCTGTGTGTGTCTGTGTGCACATTTATGTCATGGGGGAATGCAGTCTCGGAATTATTGGACTCTTGACCTGTGTAGCCCTGTGTGAGCTGTGCTGGCTGCTGCCTGCTGGCTGGCTTTTTCCTCCTTGGAAGTGATTCTTTTGCTGCCCTTGGATGGAAGGAGGGCTGTAAACAAAAGGCGTCTACCAGGAGAATGTTTGTTTCTTTGGGATGGCCTCCACTCAGGCCTCACTCTTGAGTTTGAAAAACACAGAAGCCATGCACAGAGAGGACATGGTCACAACTGGAGAGCAGCTTTGTGTGGAGAGCAAAGTCATCAGACAGAGCCCCATCCGTGCCTTCCCTCTGATGGGGGGGTCTCAGCACTGCTGCAGGGGCTTTCCCAACGTAAACGATTCTGTTCTTCGGTGGGGTGGCACTGCCAAGTCACCATCCAAGGCGGGTTGGTCTCCTCAAACCCTCCATGTTTGGCCTCTACTGAAAAGCAGGGCCCCTCCTTTGAGAGGTCTCCAAGTTCTCAACCTTTCCCAAATAAATGTTTGTCCTCTTCCTGTCACTTTTCCCTCATTCCTCAAGTGGTTTTGGCACCAAGATAGTCTAAAGAACGGCGAGGGGTTCCAGATGCCCCAACAAGGAGAGAGATGGGATTGGGAAGGAGAGTGCCAAAGACTCTGCCAGTGCCCACCCCAAAACAGCAAATGGCCAGGGGGTGCAGGGCGTGCCAGAGGGCATGGTGAGGGGATGGGATGCATTGAGAGGAACCGCCAGGAGCCCAGGAACACCCCAAAAGGCACCGGGATTGCCCGGGCTGTAGGGCAAAGGCACACCAAGGGAGCTGGGCTGCAGCAGAAAGCACACCGAGGGGCCTGGAGATGCACCCACAGGCTCACCTGGAGGTGGGGTAGCCCCAAATACACAGCCAGTGGCCTTGCAGTGCTCCAAAAGGCATCCCTGGGGCTCTCAGCATCCTGAATCACACCCCAGCTGGGAGCTGTGGTCTCTGCCCCAGTGCATGGTGGGAGCTGTGGGACCACTATTTGTGAAGAATATGAAAAAGTAATACATTACATTGTTAATAATAACATCATAAAATATAATGGTACTACATAATAGTTTATAGAGAATTAAAAAAAAAATAAAAAAAAAATAAAGATATTACAATGTTAATAAAAATATCATAAGATATAATGATACTACATAATAGTTAAATAATCCTGGGTTAATAGTTCTTTTTCAGGGACTTTTTTCTTGGGCTGTGTCCCACAGGTAACGGGATCTGGGACTGGATGGACTTCAGTGCAATGGAGTAAAGGGAATCCACAGCGGCTCCAAGTCAGTCTTCTCCTGTGCCTGGGAGAGAGAAAGTGAGATCTGATGTCAGTTCTGCTTCCAGTGCAGCCCTGCCAGGCCTCTTTGCCTGCCAGTGCCCCGTTGCCCCAGGAGTTGCCAAGAGGGCTCCTGTGGAGCACAGGATTTTCCTTGAGCTTCTGCATTGCTCCTGGCCAAAGCACAGGACGTCTGTCTGGGGGCAGGCAAAGCTGCTCTGCCGAAGGCAGGCCAAGGACATCTCCCAGCAGAGCACAGCTCCGACCTTCCCGCGTGCAGACAGAGAGCACTTGTGCTGCCAAAGCACGCGCTCCCGACACCAGCGTGGGCAGACAGAGCCTCCCAAGCCCATCAGCGCTGTTGCACCTCGGGGCTCCAGAGGAACACTGGGTGTGGAACGGGGCCTGTTGTGCCCAGGAGAACTGGCTCCTCTTTTGGGTTTCCACCTAACAGCATCCGCCTTGTGCTCTGCAGGAGGAGCTGGGACCTCCTTTCTCCTGGTTCCACACGGACACTGTCTCCGTATCGCTGGCAAATGCCGACTGCAATCCCTAACCCAGCTGCCCTTTGAAGACTCCCACCTGGAGCAGCTTACCTTGCTCCCGTGGCTCTTGCTCAGACTCTTCCCCTGGCACCTGATGTGCAACCGGCTGCTCCCGAGGACTCCCAGCATCGGTCGCTGCCAGTGTCAGCCCTGTGGGAAAGGCAAGAGCTGTCAGAGCGACCGTTGCACACCTGGGCACAAAGCTGCTCCCCAGGTGTGTCTGTGCCCTGGGGGACTTGTGCACATGGACTTCCGAGGCGTCCAAATGTGCTGCTGCCCCCCCTTCCCAGCCATCTGGGTGGAGTCTTTGTAGGAGCTTTCCTAGAAGGTGGTAAGAACTCTGGGCTCCTCCCCTGCCCCTGCTGCAAACTCCAGTAGCAGCTGCGCCGCCAGAAGGGCAGCAGAGGACATTCCTGTTGTCTCCCGTGCTCCTGCTCTGGCCACATCCCATTATGGGGGAAAACACAGAAAACATTTGGACTTACTTTTTCCGTTTCTCTCTGCACCGGCTGATAACTCCTCTGGCCACCAGAAAATACTCTTCAGAGTTTTCGTCATCCTCCAGCAGAGATACCAGTTGCAGCAGGCGCTGCTCCAGCCTGCCTGGGGCTCGCTCCAGCTCTGATTCCGGAGCTCTAATACTCTCCTCCAGCTGTTTTCTGTCACCTCTCTTTTTGATGTTTCTCCGTTCTGCTGTGGCGGGAGGGTCTGCCGGTGTCTGAAGCAGAAGAAACAACTTCAAGAAGCAGGGAGAGCAAGGCAATGCCCTGGGGCAGAGGGGTCCCACATTGCTGTGAAGCTCCATCGAGTGTACGGATGGAGAGGATCGCTGTCAGCCACCCAGTTTGTACTGGGACCCAGGGAAAAGCCCCTTGGGATGCTGACAGTAAGGGCACCGTTTCCAGCCCTTGCTGACAAGAGTGCTCCCGCTCCCATCTGCCCCTCCTTGCCAAAAGGCACCATGGCAAAGGCACTGGGCTCCTTGGACAGCATCGCACAGCGCCCAGGCCTGTGGAGATGCTCCTTTGCAATTCCTGCCATTCCCTGCCTTCCCTTTTGCTCCCATCACCTCCTGTTGTGCCCTGTTCCTCCTCACCCGCACACTCCTGCGCCAGCGCCTGGGGCAGGTCTGGGGGCAGAGACGAGAGGTTCTGGGCCTTCCTCAGAGGGAGGGGGAAGCCTGGCTCCCCCGACAAAGGCAAACACAGGGTTCCTTCCCTTCCCCACGCCCACCAAAACCAGGGAACCAAACACCATCTTTGTGCAGAGACACAGAGGAGAAACCCCTGGCAAGGGAAGCAGCCCAGAAAAGAGACATTTGGGAGCATGTGGCTTGTGCTCTGCCATCAGGGTCACAACTCTGGGACGGTGTCAGAACAGGAGCGACTCTTGCAAGGTCACGGTTGCTTCATTCTTCCCAACCCAGACATTGCCCCCAACCCACTGCTTTGCCCCTCAACCTCCAAATGGGTTCCCTGAGGAGCAGGCTGAGTTTTCCAGGTGACAGGAGAGGAGGCAAGGAGGATAAAGGAGCTGAAGGCACCCTTGAGTCTGGAAAACCATTGCCAATGATGGTGAAGCTCCCAACGTCCTCAGACAAAGGTCTCCTGTTGTTGTTCCATGACTGTGCTCTTCTCCTGAGCTCTTTGAAGGAGAAGAACACCTTCCAATCTAGGAAGGTGCTGGCAGACTCTGCCTACCTTGGCCTCAGCCGCATCCACCTCCTTGCGCAAGCGGGCGGTTATTGGCCTCATGTAGTTGGAGAGTTGTCTTGAAAATTTCAGCTTCACTTCTTCTATCAGCTGCCTTTCAAGAGCATAGCGATCTCCCTTCAGCTCTTCCTCTGCTGTCTGGCGAAACAACGTAGGGAGAGGAAGGTGAGAAGCCAAAATCTGTATTTGCCCTTTCAGTTCCTTGTTAAGCTACCGAGGTGCGTTTTGCATGGGTGACGAATCCTCCTCCACTGGAAGAAGATTGTGTGTACACTGTCCACATCTCATGGAATGGTGTCACTCACCACTGGATCTTGGGTGATCTTCTGCACCTCTGCCAGCTGCTCATGGAGGGAAAGGTTTTGTCTCTGGAGCTGGGCCAGTTGCTCCTCCAGGTTTTCTCTCTTCCGGGTGGCATCTTCTGCCTCTTGATATTTTCGAAGGAGGATTGCACGTATCTCTTTTTCCCTCTTTAGTGCTTGACAGAGTTTTCTTTTTGTCTCCTCTAGAGCCTCTGTCTTTTCCCTGAGGGCTTCTTTTAGTTCCTCCACTTCCTTTGTCAGTTTCCCTTTGGCTTTGCTCTCCTGCTGAGACAAGCTCAGGTTGGTTTCCATCCCCTCAGACGAGCACTCACTCTGCCTGAGCCCTCGTTCACGTTCTCTCAGCAATGTACCTTGACACTTCGTGATATCCAGTGGCTCCCAAGGTTGAGTTTGGAAGGGGAGGAATACAGTCTTTCCATTGGTGTTGGGGCTCTGATGTTTTTTGCCTGTTCAAAGTGAGAGAGCACACATTGACAGCACTTGGGAAATGAGCTCAAAGCAGGTGTGGGCAGCGTCTTGGATCACCAGAAGAGGATGGGCACAGCCTGACCTCCGGTTAGAAGGGAGTTTTCCAGAACGCTGTCTTTGGCATTATTCATTGAAAAGTCTGATTTTCCTTTCAGGTAGAACAGAATCCTCACGGGAACTCTACTGTAAAATGTTTGGGTGTACAAACCTGCCCTCCAGAGATTTTGCTCTCCTTGAAGGCTCCTTCCTCTGTCGCAGCCTCACGGACGGCGCCCTCCGGGTTTTCGGCGAGCTCACCTACATTAAAACACAGATTTTTGGCACCAGAGTGAGTTCCTTGATGTCCGTAGCACTTTCAGAATCATCAGCTGCCAGAGACAACCTTGGCACAAAGACGCACCCAAAGCTCTGGAATCCCCGCCAGCGACAGATCAACACACAGATTCCAAAGACATCTGTTTCCCTGCTCGGGAAGTTGCTCCCTGTAGCACACAGGCCTTTTCCCTGTGCCAGGGAGCCCTCTCTGAGTGATCAGAAATGAGCCCCAAAGCAATCAGTGCCTGGAGAATGCTGCTCTCCAGGGACAAGGCCTGGCACTGCATTCTTTCCCAGATCCCAAGACACCCCCAGCACGGTTTCCAAGTCTCCTGTCTCCCCAGCAGCCACCACCATGGCCAGCACCAGGCCATTTCCCCACCGCCTCCTCCCCGCCGCAGAGCCCCACCTGCTCTCCCGGCCGCAGGTTCACGCTGCCTGACTCCCGCAGCTCCTGCCCCGCAGGGAGCGCTGGATGCCGACACGGTCTGTGTCTGGCCTGGAATAGCTTCTGTCTGGTCCTTCTCCTCCCTGGCCTCCAGAGCCTCTTTGATGGGACTGCACCCGGAAAGACAGAAACACAAGCCCTTGGAGCAGTGCTGATGGCAATCCTAAGGGCCCGGGATTAGCCCTCCTTGCCATAGGGAGCTGCATGCAGAAGGAGCACCCTCCGGCACAAAGCTGAGCCCCAGAGCAGGAACAGAGCCTGGAGCTTTCCCAGGAGCTCCTTTCTGCCGGCACCCGGGTACCTGTTGGCTGCGTCCCAGCAGTTGGTGTTGCCATTCCCCTCCAGCAGCTGCTCCGTGCCTAAGCAGACTCTGGCACTCACAGGCTGCAGCTCGTCCTCTTCCTCCAGGCACAGTTGTGTGACACTGCTGCTTATGTCGATCACGGACTCTTTCCGGGCACTTAGGCCCCTCAGGAACCTCCAGATCCTTTTCATGGCTCACTGGGGTTGGGGCCTGAACTGCTTGAGTTGGCCTCGCCTCTCCACAGGGAGCAGTGGCCAGCAGGATTTAGGAGAGCCGAGGAACTGAGCCAGAGGAGCAGCAGGACCCAGGCACCTGTGTATGGGCTGGGCCACCACTGGCACCACTGGCAGCAGCTCCACCAGCACCTTGATCCCCGCAGTACCAGCTCCAGCAACAACTCCAGCAGCTTCACCAGTCCAAGCTCCACCAGCACTGCTGACAGCTCCAGCACCACCAGCTTCTCCGCTTGCAGGACCACTGGTAGCACCAGGACCACAAGTAGTAACACCACTAGTACTGCACCGGCTCAGCACCAGTGCAGCACAGGCAGTGCCACCAGCTAGTGTGTGTGTATGGCCTGCACCAGTGCACCAGCCCTGGCACAGCCTATGGCATCATAAAGCAGTGGGGGGGGGGGGGGCCTCAGAACCTCTCTGCACCCACATGGCCCTGTTGCCACGGGAAACAGCCCCTGGTTCTGGGTCTCCATGATCAGTAATTTGCAGAAGTGATTGGATGGGGCTTTGAGCAGCCTGCTCCAGTGGGAGATGTCCCTGCCCATGGCAGGGGGTTGGAACTGGATGGGCTTTAAGGTCCCTTCCAACAAAAAACATTCCATGATTTCTAAAGAGTTGGTGCTTCAAGAATCGATGATGGAAGGGGCAGGAAGCAGCGTGGAGCCTCACAGCTGATTTGCTGCAGTAAATATGGATGAGCACAGAGAGTTTTCCATCTTTTTCCTTAAAGCCCTTTCCCAGCAGGGACATTTCAGCAGCCAACGGTGAATGTGAAAGAGCTTCGGAGAACAAACCCTTCTCCAGTCCCAGCACTCGGCTGCTGCACCCCGACCCCAAACCCAGCTCCCCTCCCACAGCTCGGCTGCAGAGCAGCCCAGTCCCACTCGTAATGACTGTGCCAGTCTGAGCACCCAGAGCACATTCACTCAGATGTTCAGAGCCTCCGTGGTCTTCACCAAGGTGATGTGGCTGGCTGAGTCTGTCTCTCTCCTGCTGCTGTCTGCACAGTTGTTCTTGTTGCCCAGGACCTTTCGTCAGTGCCATTCTTCCTGCTGCTTCTTCTTCTCCAGCCGCTGCCGCTCCTTCTTCTGTTTTTCAGATACCTGAGAAGGAAGGATGAAAACACAAAGCTGAAAGCACTGGTTTTCTGCTAAGTTCAGTAAAAATACGCTGGAGAGGAGAAGGGCAGATATCAAAGCAGGTGTTTCTGGAGTTTTCTTTTGTTTGTCTCCTCTGCCCGAAAGAAGCTATTTTCAGACATAAAAAGCCCTGATGCAGAATTCAGAAAGCTTTTTACCCACCATCCTCCACTGTTCTTGAGGAAGAAAGCGTGCTGTGGAAGCAGCAATCGTAGTAGGTATCACACTAAAAACCCCAATCAGAGGGAATTCTGCAATGTTACACTCAACGAGTTTACATCTCATGCTGGTAGTTTGGCCCTGGATTCCAATCTTCCCTCCCTCCTCTGCCCAGAGTAGGTCTTGGGACAGCTTCACCATCTTCCGCTGGTCAGGCTCCCCAGGAGCTCTCTGGGCGCTGGAGGGGCTGTGGGGCCGGGGATCGGGGGAATCCCAGTCCAGAGCTGCTCCCTCCTGTGGAGCCGGGGCTTGGGCCAGGCGTGCAGCCACGGGGAGCGGTGGGAAGGGGGCCCCAATGGGCTGGAGAGTGGGGGAAGAGGGGCTGGCATGGGGGAGCTGTGGTCCTTCCCTCGCCCTGGGGATGCAGGCATCGCTGAAATTGGGAAAGAAACCCCTTGATACCGAGGTGCTCTTAAGAAGCAGACGTTCTTTAATGTGGTACTGGGTACACAGGGGATCTTTCCGCCCAGCGTGGGTGGCTATGGTTATGAGTAGCAGTTCTTGATACACTCCCCTTACATCCGTGTGTTCTATGGCTGCTAAGAATCATCCAGATTAATCACCTTTCCCAATACTCATTGCAATAGGTGCCCTCCCCCTTACACATGCAGCCCACAGGCCTTTATTGAGTCTGAACTCTGCAAAGCAGCCCCGACTCTGCTTTGTTCCCATCCAGCCTCCTTTGAAGTTTCCAAATCAGGTTGAAACCAGGGTTATCCTTCACCTCCAGATTTCTTGGCTCCTGCCGCTCTGGCCAGAGAACGCTTTTCTGTCTCTTTGGTGCTTTTTTACCGTTGTCCTATCCTCCAAATATGAGAGAGGGAGAGGACTTCACCTTTCACTGGTTCCCAGGGTTACCTTAGATTTAGCACAACCCCTTCATTCTACAGAGCAGCTCAGCTAGGTTTGTTCAGCGGGAGAACACTGGGAGCTGTTGTGCCTCCCTGCCCCAGGGATGCTGGGAGCTGTTGGTCTCTGCCAGGGGTGTGTGAACAGCTCCTCCGCAGCGCGCGGACAGCTCCAGGAGCAGGGCTGCTGCTCAGCCAGATCAGTCTCAGGCACAGCAGGTGTAGTGGATTGACTTTTGATCCATGGAAGTATTCCATATCTTCCTTTAACATAACCCAACACAAATAGGGTGTAGAAAAGAGAGCACCCTCTCTTCTTCTTCCGGCAAGGCTGGGGAGCAGAAGGTCCCTGCGTTGGTCCTGTCTGCTGCCGAGCCTGCGGAAAATTTTTTAACCTGTTGGATTTGGCCGTCCGACTCTCCACCGTGGAGGTGGTGTGGTAAGATTTCATTGATCCTTCATATTGTTTGTTACTGGGTGTTATAGTTCTATCCTGGGTGTTATGTAACTCCTTTTTGTCCTTTTCCCATTTCCCATCCCCTCTTCCCTTGCTGCTTTGCATATCCTTGCTATGTCATTTTTTGTATTTATAAAAATACATAAATACATCTCTTTAGTGTGATTTTGGTTTCTTCTATTGTTTTTTTCCTTTCAAAGGGCGAAGCTTTGCGAGAGAGGCAGACTGAGCGGTTGGAGAGCTTGGGAAAGCCAGCTCAAACCAGCTCAGCAGGGATCAAGGGACACAAGAGAATTTTTTAATGGCTCTACCAGGGATGTTGAAGTTCCCTGAGCGCTGCAGTGGGGATTCCTGGTTTGCAGTAGCAAATCTAATCACTAGAGGACACGTATCCTCCCCAGGTGGGATCTTTGCTGGCTTCTTGGGGCCCTGGCCGCTGGGACCCCTAGGACATCTGATGGAAATTCCCTTCCCTAACTATTAAATCAACCAGTCATTCTGGTTTGAAAGTGCACCGTCTTGGATTGTGGCTTTGGGTATGATGAGGTCACACGATACCCTGTAGTGGGATGTGGCAGTGGTGTTTTCCTGGCCACTCGAGTATTGTTCCTGCTGAAGGAAAACAAACCCAAGGAGCGCCCGGCCCTGCAAAGCAGGACTTGGCTTCTGGGAAGCTCAGAGCTGTCCAGGAAGGAGAAAGGACACCCCAGGTCAACCAAGATAACACCAGCATCCTCGCCCCTCAGAGACATCTTTGAAACCCTCCCAGCATCTCCTGGCATCCAAGGCCCCACCACCCCCACCTCCCCCCCCGGTCTGTCTTGCTGTGCAAATTCCTGCAGACACAGAGAGGCACTGCCTGGACAACACCCAATATTTAATGAACTGAGCAAGACACAGGAATCTGGGAGAAGGCTGGGGCAGGAGTGGGAGGGTGCAGGTCCCTGCCTCAGCGCTGCGGCTGCAGGGGACGGTGCTGGACTGCGGGGTTCTTGCTGGCTGTGCTGGCTGGCTGTCAGTCTTTCGTGGAATCAGTCATCCATCTCACTGTGAGTTCCACTCTCCTCTAGGGCATGTTGGGCCTCCTGACCAAAGCCTCCCGCTGCCGTTCCTCCTGGGCCAGTTGCTCCAGGCCCTCCCGCTCAGGCTGCTGCTGGTGTGTGCTGGGCACTGGCTCCTGCTGCTCCTCCAGTGGGCTGGGCTTGACCAGTGGCCAGCAGTGCTTGGGACATTGTGCCGAGTCAGGGATGATGTGAGGTAGCCAGGGCTCAGAGGGCTCTGGCTGTGGCAGCTTTGGTGACCAGCAGGGCCAGCTCGGCTGCTTGGGTTGTGAAGCAGCCTGAATGCGTGCCTTGATAGCTGATGATGGCACAGCTGGTGCCCTGTCCTTGTGGCCATCTGCCAGGAGCTTGGGGGCAGCAGGCCCCACTCTAGGTCTCTGGGCAGGTTGCAATCGCTGTGGTAGCCTGGGGGGTTGCTTGGGGACAGGCTGGGCACTGGCGATGGAGCAGCTGGTGAACTGGCCCCACTGCCTTCAGTGTTTGACCCAGTGGATGGAAGGTCTCGACGGAGATCACTAAGTGAGTATTCAGTTCTAGGGGGGGCAATGTCGGCCCTGGCAGAGTTTTGCCTTGGCCTTTCTTGCTCAGCAGCCGGTTCTGGGGCTGCAACTCGCAGAGATCCGTGCTCCTGGCCTTTCCTGCTCAGCAGCTGCTCCTGGGGCTGCAACTCGCAGAGATCCCTGCTCCCAGACATCTTTGTCGGTGAGGTGGGCAGGGGGGCACTTTGTGCTGTGTCCTCCTCACAGTTTCTGGTTCTCTTGCTATCCCTGCTGGGCGATTTGGGGTCCTCAGATGCCTTGCGCTCGCGGCCACGTGCTTGTTGCTTGCTGCTGCCTGTAGCCTGACGGCTGCCGCTCACCACCGCTTCGTCCCTCTTCATGTCCTGCTGCGGCAGGGTCTGGCAATACTTTGCCACGCGGCGCACCCTCCTCTCCTTCTTGGCTGGGATTTTGTCCATCAGGGAGGTGCTTTCAGATGCGCGCTGTTTCCTCTGCTTGCTGCCCACCTTGCCCGCTTTGATCATCCCCTGGCAGGAGGTGACAGGCGGTGGCAGTGGTGACCCCATCACCTCCTGCTGTCCGCAAGCAGGGGCAGGGGGGCAAGGAGTAGCCACGGCGGGGAGCTGAGCACCGCTGGAGACCTGGGCCATGGTGGGGAGCTGCACCCAAACGGGAACTTGGGCCATGGTAGGCAGCTGTACCCCAAAGGGATCCTGGCCCATAGTGGGGAGCTGAATCCCAAATGGGAACTGGCCCATGGTGGGGAGCTGCGCCCCTAAGGAGACTTGGCCCATGGTGGGGATCTGCACCCCAAGGGGGACCTGGCCCAGTGTGGGGAGCTGTGCCCCAGAGAGGATAAGGCCCAGTGTGGGGAGCTGTGCCCCAGAGGGCACCTGGCCCAATGTTAGGTGCTGTGTCCCAGAGGGGGTCTGGCCCACAGCAGGGAGCTGCCCCTGCTGCACAGGGGCTCCCATGGTGTTTGCATTGCCCTGCCAGGTGCTGGCCGGGTGCAGTAGGTGGAGCTGGGCAGGCTCATAGGATACTGGCAGCCCTGGTACAGAAGGCAGAACCCAGGCAGTGACCGTTGGCGGCACGGCTGGAGCCGAGAAGCTTACGCTGTTCACTTGTTGTTCCATCGGCAGCAAGACAGGGATCCTTTCTCTTGGCGGAAGTGAAGAGGTGTGATGGGGTGAGATCTCCGTAGGCAAAGTGTGCTGGGGCTTTTCCTGGAGGGCAGAAGCACGACGAGGAGGAGAAGCTGCTGCTGAACCTGCAAGGCCAGTAGTCAGAGTGGGGACTGATGAGGCAGCAAAGCCTCCGTCCCCATGGTGACCACTCCTCCAGCCCCTGGTTGCATTGTGATGTCACAACTGAGCCATTAGATGACAGAGTGCAGCTGGACTTCAGACTTTGAAGTGTGATCTTCAAACAAGAAAACCAGGATCTGAGGACTTCTGGACACTGAGAAGACATTGTGTTTCTTATGAAAACAAGAAAAATGACAAAGGATTAGTAGGGATTCACACCAGTTCCCCAGCCCCCAGCACAATTCCACTGCCAATGGCAACGTGAGCAGTTACAGATTCAAGAGTACACAGAGCAATGCAATATGAACCATCCATGGGTTGACTCTTTGTTGGAGCTCTGTTGATCAGGCCCTGTCACTTCATCCCTACCTTCTGCCCAGAGGCCCCCTGGTGCAGAGCAGGCTTTCCCTGGTACTGACTCACGTGAGCAATGAGCGCTTGGCAGGAGGCAGCAGTGCTCTTAGCAGTGGCGCTCAGCTCAGAGCATATTCCACTTCCTGAGGTCACCCCCACAGGGAAGCAAACCTTTAGAGAGCAGGAAGGAAACTCCTGGAAAAGCTGCCTGGAAAAGCTGGCGCACTCTACCTGGGCCCAGAGTGTTCCACAATTGCCCTCAGCTCACAGCCCAGCCGCTCTGTGAGGAATTACACTTCTGCTTGCTCTGCTGGTTATCACTCGCTGTGCTACCCTGGGTTACCCCAAAGCAGGAAGGCAGGCACAGCCCCATCGTTTGAAGACAGACCTTGGCCCAGGCCCTGTTGGTCCAGTGCCTAAGATCAAAGAACAAACCCTTCTCCAGTCCCAGCACTCGGCTGCTGCACCCCGACCCCAAACCCAGCTCCCCTCCCACAGCTCGGCTGCAGAGCAGCCCAGTCCCGCTCCTAACGACTGTGCCAGCAATTAACACTCCCTAAAGCTGTGGGGAGAATGCGGGGGGAGGCCAAAGGGTTGGGGTGCCTCTTTCTTGTGCCCCTGCTCCTGCAGAACCTGCCAGGGCTGGATCGGGGCAGGGCACAGAATCCCAGGACGCCAGTGTGGTGGGGTGGGTATGTCCTTGTGGAACTCATCCAGTCCCACCCCTGCTACAGCAGGGGCACCTCCACGAGCGGCACAGGAGCGTCCAGGCAGGTTGGATTTCTCCGGAGAAGGAGAATCCACGTCTCCATGGGCAGTCGGGGCCAGGGCTCCATCACCCGCACAGGAAAGAAGATTTTCTTCATGTCCTCTGGGCCAATGATTTCCTGTGAGGGTGGGGAGGCCCTGGCCCAGACTCCAATTTGTGCCTGGTGCCCCTTGTGCTGTCGCTGGACACCACTGAGCAAAGTCTGGCCCCTCCTCCTGCCCCTCCGCTGGTCAGATAGGAACCAACATTGATGGGTCCCCTCTCCATGTGCTCCTCTCCAGCCTGAACAGCCCCAGGTCCCAGACTCTTCTCCTCACAGAGATGCTCCAGGCCCCCACGGCACAGTTGCCTGCCAGCCCCATCGTCCCTCACCATCATCCACGATCAGCCCTAACAAAGCAGGCCCAGATGCCACTCGATGGACGCACCTCTGGTGTCCCTTCTGTCTCCAGAGACATTTTCCACACTCCTTCGCAGCACGGCCTCCTAATGGAACGGTGCTTTAAAGGGATTTCCTTCGAGTTTCACTTCAGCAGCAGAGGCTCTGCCTGACTCCATGAAGCATTTAATCACGAGCAATGTCCCCACCTGCTCTCCTTCCCCTCGCTTCCTACAATAACATCACTTTACATCTCGGTGTAACGACAGAGTTCTTCACGTGTGTCTGCGGTGTCTTCAAGAGTGTCTGAGTGCAGGGCTGCCTGCGCCTGAGGGGTTTTCTGGGAACAATGAGAGGGGGAGATGTAGGAGCAGGCACCGCTCTCCCCACCCAGCCTGCGTGTGGGCCGCCTGTGCGGCTGCAGAGGAGGGGCACGAGGTGCAGCAGCAGGTGCTGCCCCCCACACCTGACTGCCATACTGGCATCGATAAGGGCCACTCACCCTGGAGACCCCAGCCCCAATTCCAGAACCTTCCCAAAGGAGCTTCTGCGCATGGCACGATTCGAGCACGGGGCACGGAATTGCCCTTTCAATGGCGCCTGCCAAGAAGGTACCGCACGCGCCCACCACCCCATGAAAGCGGCCTGAGCAAGCACTGCCCGACTGGCCTGGAGAAGAACGGCCACCTCCAGAATTACAAAAACAAGTCTGGTTTTTAAGAAGTTCCAACAACTCCTCTCACACACAGGCTGATGCAGCAACCATTTGTCCCAGGAGCGCAGAGACGGGGAGTTCGTGTGAGCTTGGAGACCTCCACAGAAACTGATTTTAAGATCATAACGGCTGCTTGTAAATTTGCGTAAGGGCTTTTGTCTTCCTCACTTTTATTTGCTGTTCTCCCCAGAGCACATTCACTCAGATGTTCAGAGCCTCCATGGTCTTCACCAAGGTGATGTGGCTGGCTGAGTCTGTCTCTCTCCTGCTGCTGTCTGCACAGTTGTTCTTGTTGCCCAGGACCTTTTGTCGGTGCCTTTCTTCCTGCTGCTTCTTCTTCTCCAGCCGCTGCCGCTCCTTCTTCTGTTTTTTAGACACCTGAAAAGGAAGGAGGAAAACACAAAGCTGAAAGCACTGGTTTTCTGCTAAGTTCAGTAAAAATACATTGGAGAGGAGAAGGGCACATATCAAAGCAGCTGCCAGAGAAGGTTTATTCCAGAGTACTTATCAGGACTTTATTTTGGGTCATTTTGGGCAGAGCGCCCCAGGTCACTAAGAAATGTTCGTATCATAGAAGTCAGTTGCAGCAGTAAGAAAACTCGTAGAATCAAAAATGCCCTGAGTTGGAAGGGACCCACAAGGATCATCGAGTCCAACTCCTGTCCCTGCACAGAACATCCCCAACATTCACTCCATGGGTCTGAGGGCGTTGGCCAAATGCTGCTGGAATATTGTCAGGCTGTGACTGCTTCCCTGGGGAGCTGTTCCAGTGCTCCACCACCCTCTGGGGGAAGATCCTTTTCCTAATATCCAACCTAACCACACCTTCCTGCCATTCCCTTGGGTCCTGTCAATGGTCACCAGAGAGAAGAGCTCAGGGCCTGCTCGTTCTCCTTCCCTTGTGAGGAAACAGTAAACAGCTATGAGGTGTCCCCTCAGTCTCCTCTTCTCCAGGCTGTACAGACCAGGCGCCTTCAGCCTCTCCTCATATGATTTCTCCTCTAGACCCTGCACCAGCTTCGTGGCCCTCCTTTCAGTAAGCAGCTCTCTCTAATTCCCAGGAGGAGGCAGTTGCTGATTAGGCAATCCTAAGCATTGCCCTAATAGTAAAAGTGTGTGCAAATCCCTGCCAAACCACCCTTCACATACCTTCAGGTTTCTGCTACCTCCAGTCTCGTTACTGGATCCAGCCTGTCCGTTGCTGGTTCCTATTTCACCTTGGTGCAAGCTTTGGTTTCCAAAGACTCTTCAACCACTTCCCTTTTCTTCCCACAAAGTTCTGCTACAAGATTTCTGATCTTCGCTCTGGGGACCACGCTGCTCCTCAGCACCTACCAACAACACAAGTTTCTCTCAGACACACTTTACCCAGAAGCTGTCTCACTGTCAGGCAATTCCTTCTTCCAGAATTTATAGACTCATGGAATAGTTTGGGTCAGAAAGGACCACAAAGCACATCCAGTTCCAGGCCCCTGCCATGGGCAGGGACACCTCCTGTTAGATCAGGCTGCTCATTTCTGGAACAGTGGCTTTTTTGGAAGCTGGATTGAGTCTGTCCTCACTAATAACCTTGCTGAGCACAGAAAGGCTGACGCAGCAGCACAGCCATCAGCAAGCTGCCACCGCTGCTGTCCCCACTGAACTGCTGTTACCGGTGAACTCTGACGTCAGACAGCTTCTTCTCCAGCACCAGGTGACCAATGCCCTGTACTTACTTGCCCTTTCCACTTCATCCACTCCAACGATGGCAAATATTGCAGATTCTACATTGCAGTCTTCCACCTCCAGAATGTGGCGTACAAAATCAGCGTCCTGTCCGCAGAGGAGAAAAGTGACACTGAGGGGAGCTCAAATCACTGACATGCATTCAATCAACTCCTATCTGTGTCACCAAGAGGGGCTGATGTCTATGACCTTTCCGTTACCCTGTATGCCCTTTCTGAAAAAGGTGAGGGAGAAAACTGTAAAATCCTGAAGATACCAGGACAAAGGAACGTGCTGTTTCAGTGTGGATCTGTTCCACTCCTGGCCCTTTCTGTTCTGTGCCCTTGCACAGTGCAGCAGTCGTCTGCAGGAACCACATGGGCTCTCCAGTGACAACAGCCAAGGCCCAGAGCATTTAAGCATTTGGCATGTTCAACTACAGACACTCTCAAAGACTGTAAACCTTACCAAATTTGGTTCAAAGTGAATTTCCTGAGACACTGCAAAACAAACCTTCCAAATTTATCTGGTATTCGCACAGAGTTCCTATTTCATCTGCATTTTAGAATTAAGTCCGGGACTAAATGCGTCCTGATTTATCACTGTAGTACTGAAACTGTGCAAGATGGGTATTTGGTAGAATTCTCCCCAGGCCTACTTTCCCGTATCAAGAAGGTTTGAACATGAAGCACAAAAAGGCTTCTCAATACTTACCGAACAGCCAGTGGCATTACACACTTTACGTACAGCATCTTCCATTTCAACTTCAGTCTCATCTCCAGACTCCCCCTGCTGTGGCTTCACTTCCTCCTCCTTACTCAAATCATCTTTGCAAAGCATCTGCAAGAAAAGCAAAGCCCAGCAGATCACAAACGCGTGCAGCGATTCCATCAAATAGAGTGAAACAATCTGACGTTGTCATAAATTGAATTGTTATGGCACACTTTTCTCATAAATATCCTATGTCAAAGCATCTTGGAAACTGTGTCACTTCCACCAGCGTTCACAGTTTCCCACCACTCAAACACTGCTGAGCAAGCTCTCACACACTGCCAGACCACACGTACTAATAAACAAGCACCGGCTTGTAAAGGGAGGCATTAATCATTTTCCAGTGCTACATGGTACACAGTTGTGTGCAGAGAACTTCAAGGGCAGCACAACTTTTTTGTTAACATGAAAAACTGAGCTATGAAGAGGACTCCTGTACCCAGCTATTGCTTCTCTCTCTCTTTCCTCCCTTCCCTTTGTTTTTGCATTCCAGGTGCGTGAGTACCTGATTTAGAAGGGGCTGCTTCACGGCACCTGCACGCCACATCTCAGGATCAGATTTGGGACTGATTTTCAGCCCAGTAATTTGAACACCTCCCAGCCTGTCACAAGAGAGCAGGCAGCACTAGTGACAGTGACCTTAGGGGCTTTTCTGTCCCCACCACGACACAGGAACCAAGCTCTGTCTCAGTGCAAACGAGAAGGGAAATCAACCGGTAACATTCATCTGCCCACATTCCTCACCCACAGCTGATTTGAGTCACTCTGTCAGAACCAACCTCCATCTGAAGATATGTTGGAGCTTCAGAATCATCGCTGATCCTCCTCACGCTGTCGTAGTGCTCTCCGTAACGGTACGCGATATGAAGCTCCCTCACATTGTTTCTGTCTGTGCCCCGAATCTAAAGGAAACAAATGAATTGCAGATGAGGGGAAGGAATCAACTGTAGCATCACATTTCTCAAAGCTGCTGTTTTTCGAAGCAATGATGAACACTGATCAGAAGCAGAGTACGTAGCTACTGAAGCATCTTTAAATGGGAAGAGCTGCCCTAATAACCCAGATGTGCTGACAATGACAGCAGAGCTTTTCTCTCAAAGAAAACATCTGAAAAACAGATGCACAACTGTGAGTCTGTTCCATCACAGCAAACAAAACTGGGTATGAAACTATTTCTGTGGAAAGCTCAAAAGTGTTCTCTAAACTTTCCACAGAAGCTACTCCTTCTTCTGATAACCTGTTCCAGTGACAGCTCCCAGGGAGAGAACAATGCCTTTTTCCCCTCAAAAAGGAGAAAAAGCGAGTTTGTTCCAGTTACGACCACAGTGGAAAGAGTCCCCCACAGTAGGTTTTGTTCTGCAGGTGGAACAAAGATGCTATTTTAAGAGTTTGCATTCAAAGTGGGTATGTTTTGTTCTTAAAAGAAAGACGGGTAGAAATAAAGCCAAGCAGTGAAAACAGATGTAAGAATGAGTCCTACCCCGATCACAGAACCATAGAATTGTTTGGGTTGGAAGGGACCTCAAAGCCCACCCAGTTCCAACCCCTGCCATGGGCAGGGACACCTCCCACTGGACCAGGGGGCTCAAAGCCCCATCCAGCCTGGCCTTGAACACCTCCAGGGATGGGGCCGCCGCTACCTCCCTGGGCAACCTGGGCCAGGGCTTCCCCACCGTCATCGTGAAGAATTTCTTCCTAATGTCTAATCTAAATCTTACCCCTTCCTGTTTAAAGCCATTCCTCCTCATCCTCTCACTGTAAGCCCCAACCATCTTCAGTGCCTCAGCATTCCAACACCAGCAAGGAATGCATAAAATCACAGTGCATTTGCTGATCCCTTTGCTTATCTGTCATGCCAGAGTTCAAAGATCTGACAGCTTTCCTGGAGAAGACGTCAGTAAGCAAATGACAAGAAATGCTTTGCTTCAGGGCTCCACAATTTCCCAATGCTTTTCCCAATGTCTTTTAATCAGTTTATCCCAGCTTACAGAATTTACATCAAGCCACCTTTTAACCACAGCTGCAGCTTGTGTTGCACAAATGACTTCAGATTTCCCAACAGGTTCACCTCCCTTCATCTGCTTTACACTTGTGCACCTTCAGGTTCCAACTCAAAACTCTGTAATACTCTACTCCTGGCTTTTATCCTAGGAAGTTGTCACATTGGGTCAAAGTAAGATTTATTTTCAACATTTCTCCTCTGCCAGAATCTAAACAGGCATCTAACAAATCCCAAAACTCTTGAAATTCTGAAAATTAGTCAGTGTAGCTCCGAGTGGTGAAGCCTCTTTTGCGTGCTTTTCCCACAGTACATTGTCACTGTATGTAAAAGATTGATGCAAATAAAAAAAGGCAAAAACACTTGAAAAAAAGGGTAAGGAGTTATACAAAAAGCCAATAAAATAACCTACATATCTGAGCTACCTTGAAGCTCTACAGTTACAGTCACTAACAAAAAAGGTAAAGGGTGTTTAAAGCCCTAAAAAGCCCATGCAGAGATACCAACCTCCAAGAAGATTTAGATTAGGCCAGAGCCTAAGAAACAGTGGGAGGTCCTGGACACTCCTGTCCATTTTCCAGCTTAGCTGCAGTGGATACCAATGGTTCTCTTTAAATTAAAGGCTAACTCACTCTCTGAGGTGGTACCAAAGGAGATACTGACACCTCCTTCTTTAAGCATCTCTGCCTTTCTGGAAATGCTCTCTCTGGAATCTAAAATTTGGTTGGAGCTCCAAAGCAGAGAGGGAGAAAAAGTATATCAAACTATAGAAAATTAAGAATCAACACACCCTGGGCTAACTGAGTCTAGCAACTTGCTAACATTGTCACCACAGCCTGATGCCTGTGTGCTGTGAGGTCCTGGGGGATCCTCTGCACTGATCCTTTGCTTACAACTCTAACAGCTCACTCTACTCGGGCCACTCGCAAGAGCCCAAGACAACCTTTCACCAACAAGACTACACTCTGGCAAAACAGAGCTCGTCACAGACTCTGTATTTACAACCCTGGAAAGGTCAATAAATGGGGCCAAACAGTGTAAGATCTGAGTGGATATAGGAGATATTGATAAGAGCTGAGCACACTACGTCAGCATCTGGTTCAAAACAGCAACAAAACGTGACCTCTCCTGCAGGGTCATCACCTCTGCACACCTGCAGGCCAAGCAGCTGAGTATCCCTGCTCCTCTGTGTGCTTGCCAGGTACACTTTTAACAAAAAAACCATAGGTTAGCAATTTTACCACCATGGCTGCCGTATAAATGAGAGTTCAAACTCAGGTGGGTTTAGGAACCCCTGGGACCCTGCTGCAAAAGTATTTAAGACACCGCTGACAGCTTTCATCTGCTCTTACTGCCCTGTTTAATCTGTATATTCCATAGGTGCTGTCTGTAAACTGGGGCCAGCCCTTCAACCATTACTTCTAGTATACAAAATGTCCCAAAATATTCCTGACGTGACCACAGGCTCTCCCTTGTTCAGTGAACAGGCAGAGACTGAGTGTGGACTTCCCATGGGAAAATAATACAGAAGAGCAGGAGGGACCCGATGGATGCCTTGTTCAGTGCCTGACTGTCAGAGGAAACTACGCACACAGTCCTCTCCAGAGCTGATTAAACACTGCCTTAAGGTTTTAGAACTTCTTCCCTCTTCTGCCTGGTCCAGAATCTCATTTCTCCAACCCTTAGAAAGCTTCTTATTCCCATTCCCATGCAGAACTGAGAGCTTCATTCCCATATGCTGTAGGGACCACCCTGCTGTACCTTCACTTCCATTTTCATCAACCTTATCATACAGGTTTCCTTCAGTTTGGCTCAAATCCGTATCAATCAAGTCCCCTGGTATGTAGTCTGATATCCAGGAGACAGAACCGTATCAATGAAGCCAGTAGCTTAAAACCAAACTAAATCATGCTACTCTGTCTCCACTCTCTTCCACGCATTCATTGTTTTCCTTCGTTCCCTCTCCTCACTGAAGGTTTTTCCTTTGACACTGAAGAAGCAAGTGCAGCTCTACCCCATGCCAAGCTCACTACGACTACTGAGCATTCTCTTCTAACAGATCAGGAAGTTTCTAAACTGTATCCACCAGCTACAAATTAGGCCAAAATACAGAAATATTGTTTCTTACCTGCCAGAGCGGTGCATTAAACTGATGAATAACCACATTCAACTCGTTGTTCCTTGCAAAGGCCACAATAGCATCGTTGCCAGCAAAGGTACCAGCCTTGGCCAAATTGCTAACTAAGGGAAAAACACATTCATAAGAGTTGGAAACCTCATTTCTGACACCTCCAAAAGCTCTGGAGGCACAGTGAGTAACAGAATGTTAACACAAGCCCAGGAAATTCTGGAAAGGAAACCCCAATGGTGAAACATTGGCTGCTGGGCTGAGAATATGGCAATGACTGAAGTTAACACATCAACGCACCCCCCAGGCGATAACAATTCTGCTGCACCTAAAGCTCTGCCAGAGGGCGATACATCCCCTCAATCCCCGAACCCCGTCCCCCTTACGGAGGGACAGGAACGAGCAAAAACCTTTTGGGGTCACTTACTGGAGGAGGCCAGGGGCGCCGCGGCGCAATCAGAGTCTCGAGAGGCTCGGCCTAAGCCGCCGCCCTCTGCGCCCCAAGATGGCGCCGAGCAGCGAGCGGGGGCGGGGCGAGACCAACGGCGCGAAAAGGGAGGAAGCGCGCGAACTGACATGCGCGGGGGCGGGAAAGGGAGGAGAGCGGAAAAGAGAACGGAAAGGAAAGAGAAAGGCGAGAGGCGTGGCAGAGAAGAGAGGCGTGTGCGAGAGGCGTGGAGCGGCCAATCAGAATGGCCACAGGAGGAGTAGGGGGCGGAGCGAGCCAAGACAGGGGGGACGGCCCGCCCGGAAGGGAAGGGGGCGGGGCCGGAGTCTGAGCAAAAGGTACCGGAGCCCGGAAGTTCCCAGTCAGTCGAGTTCCGGTCCCGAATCAGACACCAGCGGGGACGAGTGGCTGGAATCCGATTCGGAGTCAGAGTCGGAGGAGATAGAAATAGAGTTAAAAGCAAAAATGTCCGCAATAAAAGAGATCACGGGGAAAGAAAACGCCTTTCACGGATTGGGAAGAAATTAAGAATGCATGTGCCGAATGGATGCTCTTCTTGAGCTGGTTGACTGTGAGTTACTAAAAGGTCACATAGAGCCCTCCACTAGTCCGTGGAACACCCCAGTTTTTGTAATACCCAAACGAACTGGCGAGGGGTTTCGTCTCCTCCATGACCTGCTTGAAGTAAATAAGGTAATCCAACCTATGGGTCCTGTTCAAACACTATTGCCTATGAACTCTTATGATACCTGAGGGACAACCTTGTGCTGTCCTTGATATTAAAGACTGTTTCTTTTCGATACCCTTGCACGAAGAGGACAAAGAACGGTTCGCTTTTTCTGTAGTGTTTCCAAACAGCCAACGCCCCAACCTACGCTTCCAGTGGAAAGTGCTGCCCCAAGGAATGGTCAACTCACCCACTATCTGCCAGATCACAGTGGATCGGGCATTGGCACCAGTCCGGTGCCATAACCCGACTGCAACTATCATTCAATATATGGATGATATTTTAATTGCGGCAACATCGGTGACTCAAGTGGACCAGCTAGTGTCAACGGTTTCCGAAACTCTAAAGGTACACGGGTTTGAAATTGCGAGTGCAAAAATTAAGAGAGGACCATGTGTAACTTTTTTGGGAGTAGGGATCACAAATTCTTACGTAACACCCCCTCAAATAAAAATTCATCGGAACATTAAGACACTCCATGATATGCAACAGTTAGTGGGGTCCTTGCAATGGCTCCGTAACATTGTTTTAATCCCTCCTGAAATCATGGCTCCTCTGCATGATCTTCTGAAAGGAAAGAATTCATGGGAACAAAAAGCCCTGACAATAGAAGCAATGAACTCTCTCGATTTTATCGAACAGCAGATGTCATCAAGCACGCTCGCTAGGTGGAACCCAAATATACCACTTGATCTCTATGTGCACTTTACAGAAAAGGGAGGAGTAGGAGCACTAGCCCAGGGCCCTACTGAAAAAGCCCGACCAATACAATGGATAGTCTTAGGAAAGCCATCACGTGCATTCTCTCCAGGAATCGAATGCCTTGGTAATCTCATCATGAAAGGCAGGAAACTCACCCTAAGACATCCAGGCATTGAACCCGCCAGAATATGCTTGCCCTTTCGTAAACAGCTCCCAACGCAGTCAGTGGCAATGTCAAAATATCTGGCCATAGCTCTTGCAGGATTTGGTGGAGAACTTTGTTACGCCGCAAAGCCCCCCTGGACTCAAATGCTGGCAATAGTTAACATCGACCTTCCATGTAAGATCATGGACCGGCCCCAGCCGGGACCAACAGTCTTTACAGACGCATCCTCAACAACTTCAACCGCGGCAGCAGTTTGGCAATCGGAAGGAGAATGGCACAGCATTAAAATGACTGACTGTGCTCTTTCTGTCCAGCAACTAGAAGCAGCAGCTGTAGTACTAGCATGTGGACTGTTCCCTACAGAACATCTCGACATAGTAACTGATTCCATATTTGTGGCTAAACTTTGCTTGGCCATGTCAGGCCCTGGCGTGTCAACGTCCACAACAGCCCTAATGTTAGAAGAAGCACTTTACTCTCGACAGGGCACTATATCAGTCATCCACGTCAATAGCCACAGCCCAATTAAAGGGTTTTTCCAAATAGGTAATGATAAAGCAGATGCTGCTGCAAAAGGACTGTGGGCATTGAGAGATGCTCAGCAGTTACACGAGTCTCTTCACATCAGAGCTAAAGCGTTAGCAAAGAGATGTGGCATTTCAATCACTGACGCAAAACATGTAGTGGCTACATGTCCCCACTGTCAGAAAGCACCACTGTGGTCAAGCGGAGTGAATCCTAGAGGTCTTAAAGCATCCGAGGTGTGGCAGACAGATTTCACACTTTGCCAATTATTAAAACCTCGAGCATGGCTAGCTGTGACTGTAGACTGTTCACTTTGAAATGGGGTATTACCTTAATACACGGCATTCCATACAATAGCACAGGACAAGCTATAGTGGAACGGGCAAATCAAACTTTGAAATCTAAATTGGAGGTATTAGCAAAAACAGAAGGGTTTGTCAACACCATTCCCTCAGGAGACCAGGCACGTCTCCTAGCGACTGCTCTGCTAGCACTTAATCAATTCCCTAGGGGGCAGGAGGAGATTAGTTCCACCCAAAAACATTGGGCCACTAAAGCACTAGAAGAAGGTCCATCAGTCATAGTCAGAAATGAGCTGGGAGAATGGGAACGAGGATGGAAACTAGCTCTGACAGGGCGAGGGTATGCTGCTGTCAAAAAAGATGGTAGAGTTAAGTGGTGCCCGCATCAGTCTATCAAACCAGATCTTCAGAATGAAACTAATGAAAGCTGTGAGTTTTTGTTCACAGAACCAGATCATTGGGCATTTCTGAACGTTCCAGTGGCAGGAGAAGATGATCAATCGGCAAGCACCGTGCCTACACCTGATGATCCAACAGAGAGGCCTATGTCAACTACAAGCCGTTATTGATGAAGACCTGCTAAGAACTGAGAAATCTACATCTGCTCTGGAACGATCTCTTTCCTCATTTTAAGAAGTAGTTTAAAAGTCAGCTAGAAAGAGTTAATGTTACATTTATAGAACACTAATAATTAGACTAAAGTGTGCCTTATGTTTTTTCTCTCAGGTCGACCTCAAGCTATCCTTACGATTTCAAGTTGCACTTTGTTAGTCATAGTTGTCTTTATAAGATGATAAGTTTTATAAGTAAGTTTATAAGTTTTATAACTTTAGCTGATGGCCCGAGCGGCCGGGGGGGGCTGCCGTACCATTCCTGAACCAGGTCGAGCCTTCGGAAAATGAAGGCAACAAAGAGACCCAGAGAAATCAGCCACTCAGCACCCACCTGCATTTAAGGAGAGCCAGGTAATACGGAATTTTTACTCCTTGCATTTTTTGTCTCTCTTTCTCCAAGTTTCTCCTAAATTTAAACAATTTCAAGACACATTTAATGTGTGTTCAATAGCTCATCTTTCTACAGAAAGAGAACAGAGAGAAATACAAGCTTACAGTCTCTAACAACTAGAGAGGAGCCTTAACATAGTTCTGGGACAAGGAGCTGTTTAGTAGGAAGGTGCTCAGATGAGATGCATCCCATCACACAATAACTCTGTTAGTGTCCTGTGGAGACCCTACCGTGTTTCTCAAAGGGCACATCATCCTCCACAAAAGGCTCAAAATCCTCCCGTCGCTTTATCATGTAATCCACCGTCTCCTGGCGATGTCTGAGGTGGTTCCGCGAGTGCCCCTCCAGCTGGTCCCCCAGGGCCCGGAACAAACAATTCCTACCGAGAGAGGACCCACAGGTGAGTCCAGCTGAAAGATCATGAACAGAAAACCCTAAACCAGCAACCCTGGCAGAGCAGTGGGGAGAATACTGTGTTCCCAGGGAAGAACTGTGCTCTTCCTGCCCAATAAGTTCAGCAAGGATGTGATTGGGAGGCAGCGCCTATTCCCTGGGCTTTGAACGGCTGCTGGAATAGGAAATGCTGGTAGGAATGCAAGGTTTTGAGCGAATATCATCAGCTCCAACTGAGTGAGTCAAGGGTGGTGACAGCACCAGGCCAAACTGTTAAACTGATACCACGACAAAAGACACAATGAAATAAACAACAACCCATTGCTCTACCAAGACATTTCCCAGCAGATATGTCCAATTCCTCTTTCTCACAAGACTTAGGGGCCTTCCTAGCACTCAGCAGGCCAGTGGAGCCCAAGGCCTGGGACCGACAAAGCACTCACAATAGCAGAGCACAGGCCAAGGGAGTCATCACCCAGGGCAGGAGGGAGCTCTCATCCCTGGGGAAATCAGCTCCTCACTGCCTGGGGCAGTTGGAAGCCCTGAGCCACGGGGACACCAGCTCCCAACACCCAGCGCAGGAGGGAACGCTTTACCCTGGGGATACCAGTTCCCTACCACCCAGGGCAGGAGGGAGCTCTCATCCCTGGGGAACCGGTTTCCTACTGCGTAGAGTGGGAGGCAGCTTTCATCGCTGAGGACACTGCCTCCCAACACCCAGGAGTCCCCGGAGACATTGGCTCCCCACAGGATGGAGCCCTCAGCCCTGGGAAACACTGGTTCCCCACCGGAGGGCGCCCCCGGCCCTGGGAGCACCGGCTCCCTGCAGGTGGGAACCCTAAATCCTGGGGACACCGGTCCCAGACCCCGGAACAGGAGGCCCTCGGAGACCCCGGTGCTGTCAGCCCGGGCGCGGCGCTCACCCATCGCCTGGCACCTCCCGTAACTGGAGGCCGAGTGCCCGGAGCTGCGTGGCAAGGCCCCCCCGGCCTGCGGCGGGACCCGGCCCGGTGCGGGGCTGCCGGGGCCTCCCCGCTCCGTGCCCGGCCCGCGGCCCCGCGCCGCGCTTCCGGGACATCCCCGCCCGCGCCCTCACGTGACCGCGCCTCACGTGACCGCGCGGCCAGGGAGAGGGCGCGGGGCTGGGCAGAGCGGAACAGCCCCGCGCGCAGCGCCAGCACCGCCCCCTGGCGGCCGTGCGGGCTGGGGCGGGGAATGGGACTGCGGCTGGGAATGGGGCTGGGAGAGGGGGAGGGGAGAGGGAGAGGGGGAGGGGGAGAGAGGGAGAGGGAGAGGGAGAGGGAGAGGGAGAGGGAGAGGGAGAGGGAGAGGGAGAGGGAGAGGGAGAGGGAAAGGGAAAGGGAAAGGGAAAGGGAAAGGGAAAGGGAAAGGGAAAGGGAAAGGGAAAGGGAAAGGGAAAGGGAAAGGGAAAGGGAAAGGGAAAGGGAAAGGGAAAGGGAAAGGGAAAGGGAAAGGGAAAGGGAAAGGGAAAGGGAAAGGGAAAGGGAAAGGGAAAGGGAAAGGGAAAGGGAAAGGGAAAGGATGGTGCTTCCTAAAACTCCCAAACGAGTCTTGGAGAGTTTATTTTTTTGGTTTCCAAATGGCCAGGAACAGCTGTGGGCTGGATGGTGGGAACGTGGCCTCCGAGGTAATTCCCGTCATTGTCCTCCAGCCGATGTAACGATGTAGATTTTCCAGCTGCTTCCAGGCGTTGGCGGGGACTCTCCTGCTTGTGGGACTCCTGAGAGTCCTGGGAATGCCAGGATGGGAGGAAGGAGCTCTTCCAGGTGACACAAACCATCTGAGTGTCCCACCACGGGATCTCTAACCAGGCAGGACTGCTGGTCTGGGTGAGGTCTTTTCCAACCTTAAGGATTCCTGCCAGGGTCTCTGGACCCTGAAGGGATGCTGAGACCCATCAGCCTTGGCCAGGAGAGGAGGCTGAAGAGAGATCTCATTGCTCTCTGCAGCTCCCAGAAAGGAGGTTGTGGTGAGGTGGGTGTTGGGCTCTTCTCCCAAGGAACAAGTGATGGGACGAGAGGAAATGGCCTCAAGTTGAGCCAGAGGAGACTAAGATTGGATATTGGGAAAAATTTCTTTACTTGAGAGAGTGGTGAAGCCCTGGCAGAGGCCACCCAGGGCAGTGGGGGAGTCTCCAGCCCTGGAGTGGTTCAAAAAATGTTTGGCTATGACACACTGGGACATGGTTTAGAATGGGGGGGGGGGGTTGGGCTGAGGGTTGGGCTGGATGAGCTTAGGGGGCTTTTCCAACCTTAATGATTCCATGATTCTATGATTTGTTAGTGCTGCCCATGGGGCTGCTCCTGAGCACTATCCACAGTCACTCCACTCACTGCCAAGAACAACCTCCCTTTTGACCTCAGTGTAACAGACCCCTCACACCGGAGGACGTGTCCTCCACGGACAGGCAACTGCCATCACCTCAGCTCTCTATTTGCCTGTACCTGCCCTGGGTAATGGAAATATGATGGGAGGCTTCATATCCAGACAGTTTTTATGTCACATATTGGTTTTGAGTTTGCAGAAAAAAGCTGATGTGACTATCCGCAGTCTCTTCTCAGATGTTTTGCATATTACTGTGCTCAAAGCCCCTTGGCAAGCATCATTTTGCTCTGAAATGACCAAACTGCTCTCTTAGATCCATCTCCTGTCACAAACGAGTCCATAACAAGAATTCCATAGAAACACATTTTCTTATGCAAACAAACTAAAAGGAGGAAAACAGGAGGAGTATCTAAACTGATGACTAATGTAATGTAAATGATTAATGAAACAGTAATTAGCCTAAGTAGTGTTGAAGGGCGCTAGGCAATTGGGTTAATTACAGCCTGCATGCAAGGCAGTGACCGTTGCTCATGCCTCCAAGGACAGAATTGACCCAAAATTAGGGAAGGTCCTCTGAAAATTTCATTACTGGAGGACAACAAAAGGACTTTTAATGCAACCAAAACAAACTGGGCAGAGTCCATGATCTCCCTATACAGCAGTGCTGAAAACACAGCCCAGGAATCGCATGGTTGTGGCCTTCCAAGCCTCCACATGAGATCCCGCTTCCTGCCTTGGGTTCCCGGATCCCTGTGACAGTAACCTGCACCCCCAGGGAAGCACAAGGACCTCTCCGAACCACAATGTGCTCTGCTTCCCCTGCCCTTGAGCGAGTTGCCCTGGCTGCTGGTGTGCAGCTGTAGCAAAACAACTGCACCTCTCAACCTGTTCTGAGCTTCCAGCACATGCAGGCGAATGGCATGGAAAAGGTCTGCCCACTGCTGGAACACACAGCAAACAGGCACAAAGTATGGATTCACCTGGCTTCCTTTTAAATCATTACGTGAGGAGCACAGCTGCTCAGTTCCAGATTCCCAGCAGCGCCAGGACAGTTTTGTGCTGTTTTAGTGATTAAGAACCTGTAAATTTTAAGACATTTCCATGTTGGACCCAGGATCTCGTGGTATAAATTTGAATTTCCAAAGCATTGGAAAAATGGCAGGTCTGTCTGCTTTTTTCCAGATCTTTTCTTTAACAGCATTAATTTGCTAATAAAGAGGTCTGTGAAATGCAATAGGGAATTCTCCTATTTTTAAAAAGAACTGAGCCCTGGAACTCGTCAGCCACTTCCACACGTTCTTGCACTTCGACTGTGAGTTCCACCTCTGCAACTAAAAGATCTACATGCTCCTAAAATGTGGGGTCACCCAAAAGTTCATCAAACCCCGCTGTTTGCCACCTCAGCAGGAATCCAGCAGGAACGCCCGGACACTCTTACGAAGTTTGCTTGCAACTCACCTTCTGCTGTTCCTCAGCAAAGGAGAACAAGTTCTTCTCACCTTATTCCCCCTGCGATTAGAGTCCTCCTGAACTCCGTGCCCTCCTAAATTGCAGGTCTTTCATTTGTTTCGGTTGGAGGGAGAGGCTGGTACCTGGCAGCACAGGCAGCCTGAGCACTCAGGTGCACTTGAGGCTACAGACTGGTGTCTCCCTCCCTCCCTCCCTTCCTTCCTCCTTTCCTCCCTTCCCCCTTTCCTCCTTTCCTCCCTTCCTCCTTCCCTTCCCTTCCCTTCCCTTCCCTTCCCTTCCCTTCCCTTCCCTTCCCTTCCCTTCCCTTCCCTTCCCTTCCCTTCCCTTCCCTTCCCTTCCCTTCCCTTCCCTTCCCTTCCCTTCCCTTCCCTTCCCTTCCCTTCCCTTCCCTTCCCTTCCCTTCCCTTCCCTTCCCTTCCCTTCCCTTCCCTTCCCTTCCTCCTTCCCTTCCCTTCCTCCTTCCCTTCCCTTCCCTTCCTCCTTCCCTTCCCTTCCCTTCCCTTCCCTTCCCTTCCCTTCCCTTCCCTTCCCTTCCCTTCCCTTCCCTTCCCTTCCCTTCCCTTCCCTTCCCTTCCCTTCCCTTCCCTTCCCTTCCCTTCCCTTCCCTTCCCTTCCTTCCTCTTCTTACAGAGAAACAATCTGTATTTTGCCCCTCAAATAAAAAGGCAATGAGAAATGACAGAGTGAAGGAGTTTTTTCAGGCATTTATTTTTCAGAAGAGCTGAATATCCACAAACCCCCTAACAGAAGGGCATTCCCAAGTACACGGGGTTGTCCTGTGAGTGCCAAGAAAAAGAAGGTGTTTCTACCAAGTCACTGACCTTGCTTTTAATTTCCATATCTCTCCCATGGGCTCCCAGAGTCCCTTTGTGACTGTAAGTCACGTTTCAGGTTGCGCCTAAAACCCTCTGGCTGAAACCAATAGGGATGCTTCCAGCAAAAGAGAGTTGGTAATAATCAGGCATTCAATGCTCAATGTCAATAACCTCAGTCTCATTCTTGACTTTGTGCTCTGGGGTAGTGGGTACTTAAAGCGAGAACAGACTTCCTACCCAGAGTGCTCAAAACTGGTGATACTTACACTTTCCCTAATAAAAGCCCTGCATTCCACACACCCATGTTCATACTCGCCAGTTCCTCTCAGTCTGTCACGACCAGCAAAGTGGTGTCCAGAGACCAGTGACACTGCTGTCAACAAATAAAGGACTAATTTTGAACCAATGATAGAGCCTGGCTCTCGTAGTGAATGAAGCTGCCGTCTGCTCATGCCATGGGCTCTGCTTCCAGATGGGAATTGCTCACTGATATTATTACCAGCTGTTGTAAAAATGTCTTGGCCATGAGGTAAATCATTAACTCAGGTCCCCACCTCATAAAAACCTCGTATTGTAGGAGCGCAACGCTTCTGAAGCTGTCACCAATCAATCACGCATACAGCGGGAATAAAGCAACACATAAAAGGAGCCAGAAACTCTGCAAATCCTTCAGCTACAGAAAGACAATCTGCACCGAGTTTTATCTCCATGGAGAAATCCACAGACAAGCTGAACAAGGAAAACAGATTGATGACTGCTGGACTAGCACAGGCTGAAAAGGAAAGCCCTGCACTTGCTGCGGAAGGAGCTGCAGGAACGAGCAGAGCGGGGCCCCTGGCAGAGAACGCTGCAGGCGTGGAGGGGCTGGGATTCACTGAAGAATGTGTTAAAGAAATGGAGAAGCCTTTGGGCACCGAGCAAGACAGTCCCGATGCCTTCAAACCAGCAGTTTCACAAACAGACTTTGCAGACTCAAAGCCTCTCGTAATGAACAAAACCGCTCCTGAAGCGTGTGGTTTTGAAATGAGCCACCAGTGTTCACCCACAGCACATCTTGACATGGACTGCCTGGTCTGCTTCAACAAGTACAACATCTACAGGGTACCAAAGCTGCTGCACTGCCAGCACGCCTTCTGCGCCGTCTGCCTCAAGCTTATCCTCAGGAAGGAGGAGAGCACCTGGATCATCACCTGCCCGCTGTGCAGAAAAGCCACCTCTGTGTCAGGGGGACTCATCCGCACACTTCAAAACAAAGAAGACATCATGGAGCACTTGGAAAACCCCAATTCCAGTCCTGAGGTACACAACTCTGCCACAGGGCTGGACAGCAGCAGCTGGACTCAGAGCAGCCAAGATATTTTATACAGAGATGAAAATGTTCCAGCAGACAACAGACTGGCTGTCCAGAGACTTGTGCTGCTCCTGCTGCTGGTGGTGATTCTCACCATCATCATCCTCCCGTTTACATACTCCGGGCTGGTCAAATGGGTAATTTGTCTCGTGCTTGCATTGGGGTTGGCCCTGTCTGTGGTGCTTTGCTGCACTCCCAAACTCTACTGGAGGTGTAACAGTGACTCGCACAAAGAGACCCACATCGCTGCCATTGCCTGAAACAATTACTGTGAGCAGCATAGAGACCTTGGGCTGGTCCTGCCTGCAAAGTGGCAGTTGGGAGCGCTGTGTCCGTTACTGGACTTTGAAAGCAATCAGTCCTGTAATCAATTCCACAGGTGGCTAAGCTGGCTCAACAACAATGCACAGTGCTGTTAAATTTCATTACAGGAAACTAAGCCAATTATTTATATGTTGATATTTATGAGATAAACAGGTTTTCCACATGATTTTTATCCCAGACTAATAATTTTGTTGTTTGGCTTTTACCGTTGTGTTGTTTTTCATATCATCTCCTGCTTAGCGCTGTAGAACACTACCTGGAACACCAGGCAGATGATGTCCTGTGAAAATGCTGTGGCTGCGTTTTCCCACTCACTTACCCAGCATTCACCTTTCCTTCTGATAATATGGGGAAATAAGACTGCAGAAGCAGGGACTGGGTGCCCAGGCGCCAGGGAAGAGAATGGGTTTAACCCAGAGTATCACTTTAATTCCCATCCCTAACCAAACAGTTGTTGGCAGGGATGGGAAGGTGGGACTGGGAAAAGGGGAGCCATCAGACTAGAGAAAGAGAGGCAAAATCAGCACTCCTCACCTTCAGTCAGTGGCTTGCAAAGCACAAGGCTCTCAAAGGCTCTCTTCTAACTACAAGAAGGACATTGAGGTGTTGGAGCGCGTCCAGAGAAGGGCAACGAGGCTGGTGAGGGGACTGGAGAACAAGTCCCACGAGGGGCGACTGAGGGAACTGGGGTTCTTTAACCTGGAGAAGAGGAGGCTGAGGGGAGACTTCATCCCTGTCTACAACTGCCTGAAAGGAGGCTGTAGTCAGGTGGGTGTTGGTCTCTTCTCCCAAGTGATGGTGACTTCAAGCTGTGCCAGGCAAGGTTCAGATTGGTCATTAGGAAAAAATTCTTCACTGGCACTGGCAGAGGCTGCCCAGGGAGGCAGTTGAGTCCCCATCCCTGCAGGTGTTTAAAATACAGGTAGATGAGTTTCTCAGAGACACGGTTTAGTAGTGAACAGTTACAGTTGGACTCGATGATCTCAGGAGGTCTTTTCTAACCAGATGATTCTATGATTCTATGAAAAGCTCCTGGCTCTCCAAATTCCCCACATTATTTAGCATAGAAATGGTTCTCTTGCCTACACTCCTTTACCTGGAGGCCTGCACCTTTCAGTACGACACTGCCCTTGGCGATGCCCACAGCTCCCCTTCCAGAGACACACAGAGATCCCTCTGTTGCCATGCTGTACCACGTGGGATAGTTTTATACGGAATGTGTCCATTAAAGTTTAATGATGATAGTTGCACATTGACTTCTGTGTTTCAATTCCTCACTGACAATTAATGTCAAAACATTTCACAGTTTCCACGCTGGCAGGACCAGAGCTGAGAAAGTGTGTTAGGGAATCGGTGCTGCTGAGTCGTGAGTAAAGCAAGAAAGTAATGGGTTGGGCTTTATCTTGATTTAAAAAAATACCTAGTTGCTAATAAAATATCCTCTAACCCCACTAAAATTAAATTGGAAAATAACGAGAAGTTTGCTCTTAGTTAAGCTGCATTTTCAAGAGCATCACGGATCTCTGCAGACCTTGGATCAGGCCTATGGCAAATATTTGTGTTTGATAAGAATGGAAACTGCTGCTCTCCAATTGCTCAGTATATAAACACACGTAGTGCCTCACCAACAGATAAAAGAGATTAGATTGAGAGGGGCAGGAGCTGTTGTCCTCCTAGAGTCTTGGAAAAAACAGGTCTGTTTTCTGCCTAAGAACACGAATCTGCAGGGGAAATAAATGCTTTGGGTTTTCCTGATACATTTGGACAGCAGCTGGCTTTTTGCAGAGGGCCTGTGTAGGAACATTTGCTAAAAAAAAACACCAGAGAAAGCTTTTCCATCAGGAAAAGGCAAGCATTTTTAAACCCCAGTATTTTGTTGAACTGTGTTATTCCAAATACAAAGACTGTACCTGTACTGAAAACAATTTCAGAAAAACTTGCCAAGTCTTTCAGCTCACAATCTTCCTGGTGAGTTCCCTTCACCAGCACTAATGGGTGATGGGCACTGTAAAGATTTGTGACAATATATTAATATATAATTATATAATAAATTGCTAAAATAATTAATAAAAATATTTATCAATTAATTGATATAAATATATAATAGTTTAACATTGGCATGTGAATGCATCAGACTAAGCCAGAAGGGTTAAAGGAAAAGCATGTGCTAATTGCTACAGAACACTGATCTCATTCAAATGACTAGATAGCAAGGCAGAAACAGACTGTCCTAAAGATAAGATGACAAAGATGAGCTGGACTAAAGCCATAAAATCATCCCAATTAAAAAAAAAATAAAGATAAAATAAAGATAAAATTTGGGGGATTTTGCCTAAGAATGCCTTCTTAGAGACCAAGCAAGACATCAAATGCCACCATCCCCAGTAGGGTGCACACATCGCACCCCGTATCCGTTTGCCATCATCAGCCAAGAAATGTAAAGAAGATTTTAGAGGCAGTGGTCCTTGTCTTCCACATCGCTCACAACAGAGCCTGGCCAGCCCGTGTGGGCTTGTCAGTACATGGGTGGGAGCATCTGAAACAGGAGGACGAGTGGGAGCAGGAACAATCCGTTTGTTACCTATCACCCTATGCTTCCTAAGGGTGCGTTCTATTTCATTACACTCATTTCTGCCTAAAACCAGGCCACGAGGAAGGGCTTTCCTCAAGGCCGTACACAACAGCGGGGAGGAAGCAGGCACACGGTGCGATTACCGGATAGACTGGCCCTCCAAAAGAACCCCGTGGATCCAGACTGAGAGATCATCAGCCAGGGAAGGGCACGACTCCACCACCACTGCTTTGGAGCAGCAGCTTCATAGAATCATAACATAGAACTGCCAGCTGGAAGAGACCTTTCAGATCATCAAGTCCAACCATACCTGTCCACTACTGAACCAGATCCCTGAGAAACTCATCTACCCATCTGACAAACACCACCAGGGATGGTGGCTCCACCACCTCCCTGGCCAGCCCTTGCCAGTGCCTGAGAACCTTTCCAATGAAGAAATTTTTCCTAATCTCTAGTCTGAATCAGTCCTGATGCAACTAAAGGCCATTTCCTCTCATCCTGTCACTGTCACTTGGGAGCAGAGACCAACACCCACCTCGCTACAACCTCCTTTCAGGCAGTTGCAGACAGTGATGAGGTCTCCCCTCAGTGTCCTCATCTCCAGGCTAAACAACTTCAGTTCCCTCAGCTGTTCCTGGCAGGGCTTGTTCTGCAGCCCCTTCATCACAGGATACCAAGTCTGTGTTCAGCAGTTTGACAGAAATATTTCTTCAGCCCTTGAGAGCCACTAAAAAAGCAGCAGATTCCAAGTTTGTGGAAGTCAGTGGGAGTCTTGGGGCCGTACAACCCAATACCCTGGGGGCCGCTTTTGGGTCTTATTTGACAAGATAAGGCTCGATGACAACACAAACCTTTGAAGCAGCAACTCAGTTCATGGAGAAATTGTATTTTTATTCTAAAATGCAAAGGATTTGCTTGTATTCAGTTTTAATTCATACCAGTCTTAACAAAGTAAGCAAGTTTCATCTCCAAATTATGTTGCCCTTCCTACTTCACCTAGTTGGCTCCTTCAGACGGTGATTAGGGACCACACTGTAGCCTGAAAGAGAGGTTCACAATGAGAATTTAGTTGTAACAGATAAACTGCATAAACATCTGAGAACAACGATTTACAAAGTCAGAATCCCATTGAGACAGTGAGAGCACAATAAACCCAACAGCGCTGTTTATGGATTATAGACTGTCCAGACAGAATCCTGGACTCCAAAGGCACCTTGTTTAACAACGTGTACGCAGAGGCCAATTGTAATTAAAAATATGCCTATCCTTTTGTCATGCCGTGCTCCCACTCTGTCCCTCAGCCCACAGGGCGCTTCCCAAAGCCACAAATTTCCCTATTCCAATCCCTTTCCAGTCTTCCCATCAACAAACACCACCTCCATCACCCACCACAGCCACCAGTTACTTATGAAAGAGTGCAAGAGGGGCCTGAACAATTGTGAGTGTAGGTGTTCTAAATTACTGTTAAATGTAGAAGTCTCATTTTACCTATAGAAATTTAAATTATCCATAATTATGCTGCCTTGATTACTATTAAACTATATAAGATCCCAAATTTACAGTAAAGCTCACTCCTAATTGTCACCCACTCAGCTTATGCTTTATTCCACTTTTAACAGCTTTTTGGCATTATCACACAAATATAGGCAGGTGAAAAGAAACATGGAATAAATAACATGGAATAAAAGACACATTTCACACTTCCCCGTCACACAGATTCTGTACAAAGAGAGCCTTAGGTCCTAAAACACAGAGCTGTCAAATCGACAAGAAACTAATTTGCAGCTCTTGTTCTGAGAACATGAATTTGTGTTCAGGTGATTCCTTGCTTGTTGTGAACCATCTGCAACTTGTCCAGCATGTTGTGCAGTTACCTGAGTGACAGGGAAAGCAGGGACCTCCTGCACCCAAACTGGGATCAACAGGACTGCCCTTCTGAACCTTAAGTGTCACATTTAATGATCCCACGATGATCATTAAAATACCTCTGCCTGAGTACTTGTGTGAGTAAAGCTGAGGGGGTCTAAATAAGCAGCGAGCAAGCAGGAGAAGGGGTTTGGGTAAATCAAAGCTATCTTCTAAACAAAACTGGTACCCGGATTATTTTCAAGATTTATTTACGAGTCCCACCTAGCACATTGTAAAGTACAACTCAGATAGCCCAAATACCAAGAAAGCAAAACTAGTTTTGCTTTCCTGAAACACGATCGCAGACAAAAACTGCTCCCCTGCCCCTGACAAAAACGTGGATTTCACAGAATCGTGGTCTGGAAGGGACCTTAAAACCCAGCCCAAAGCCGCTCCGGAAGCTCCGTGCCCGCCGTACGGAGATTGCGCACCGCTGCGCCACTGCCGTAGGGCAGGGCAGGGCAGCGCAGCCGGCCCGCCTTCCGCAGATTGCGTAGTGCTGCGCCAGTGGCTGAGGGGGTGAAGGCCAGAGCAGCCCGGCCGCCGTACGCAGATTCCGCAAGTTGCGCCGTGCCGAGCGCCGCGCGCAGGAAGGGGCGGGAGGCAGAGGGCGGCCGGGCCGGGTGCGGAGAGCGGGCGGCGGGGAGGGTCCGGCCGGGGCAGCGCCGCGGGTGAGGGGTGAGCGGGCGGGACCCGTGGGCTCCTCGCATCGGGGGGTGCCAGAAGTGGTGTCCCAGGCAGGAGAAACTTGGGTGCGAAGGCTCCGCGGTGACAGTGGACGCTGGCACCCGCCGAGGGGTTTTTCCTCCCAGCTTTTCCAGCTGGGCCGTTCCCTCTCGTTTCTCTCACGGCCCTCTCGGCAGCTTCCCCCCCCCCAGCTTTCCTGTCTGCTCCCCCAGCGGTGTCCGATCCCAGTTGGTAGGATCATGGAATCACCTTGGCTTTCTCGGTTGCCCGCACAGTCCCAGATTTTCTACAGGTAATATTTTACATTAGCACATTTCTCTGCAGCGGCGTCTGTATCCCATTCATGTTTGTCCAGCAAGATGCTGAATTCTGATTGCATTCTGTGTTCATTCTTGGTATCTACGGGTTTAGAGCAGCGGCCGTGACACTCCCAGCATGTCAGCACGTGTGTGACTGTGGGGACCCACTCCAGTCCCCAGGAGAAATCATCTGGTGCTGGAGTGGGTCCAGAGAAGGGCAATGAAACTGGTGAAGGGGCTGGAGAACAAGTCCCATGAGGAGTGGCTGAGGGGCCTGGGGTGGTTTAGCTTAGAGAAGAGGAGGCTGAGGGGAGACCTCATCAGTGTCTGCAACTGCCTGGAAGGAGGTTGTCGTAAGGTGGCTGTTGGTTTCTTCTGGCAAGTGACAAGTGATAGAACAAGAGGTAACGGCCTCAAGTTGCACCAGGGCAGGTTTAGGCTGGATATCAGGAAAAATTTCTTCACTGAAAGCATTCTCAGGCACTGACAGGGGCTGCCCAGGAATGTGGTGGAGTCCCCATCCCTGGAGGTGTTGAAAAGATGCCTTGTTGAACCTCTTAGGGACGCGGTTTAGTAGTGGACAGATGCGGTTGGACTCGGTCTCTCAAAGGTCTCTTCCAACCAAATGATTTTATGATTCTTTGATCTGCCCCAGTGTTTCCGCAGTCCCACACTATCTGCACTGTGGCCATGCTGTCCCCTGATGTGCCTGGAGAAGGGACTTTTTGACCAGCCCCATCTGAATAATTAGCTACACCTACTTCTCTGAAGTTAATGAGATGCCTGATTAGCTTTTGAGGGCCTGAGATTAAGCTGTCAGCAGTTTGGTCACTGTTTAGGACGAGCGTGTTGCCAGCAGCTCTGTGTTTCTCCTTCCAGCAATAGGGAGCACCTGTGTGTTGGATCCACAAAAGGATTATCTTTTGGCTTCCCAAGCAGGATTGTGGGAGCTGCTCTATAAAATGCACCACCTCTCAAGGCAGCAAAGGGCTTTGCGTGAAAAGTGAGCTCTGCAAGCGATAAAGATTTTGAAGTGGCAGCTCAGATTCTGGCCGTGCTTTGACTGCTGACTCGCATTGTACGAGACAGAGATTTGAATTCCCGTGCACAAGCTCTAGCTAACTTTTGGGATATATTCCTAGCTCTTGATTCACTCTTGGATTTTCAGTCCCGGATTTAGTGGCAAAACTTCTTGGCCCAAGGTTTCTTTACTAAATTGAGTCGCTCTTTTTTTCTGCTGCACGTCTGAAAACCCAAGCCCGTTTTTCCCTGGGTATTGAAGGAGAAATAGACACCTCTGCTGGAGGATGCACATCGAGCACACTGATCAGAGCATCTTCAGAGCAAATCTTTCAAAAATATTCTCTGTGTCTTCAAGGTGCTCGACATCGTGACTTATTTGTTGCTTAAGGGCAATAAAGTTGCATGCCAGGAGCCACTATGGTGTCACTCCATAATCGGTCCCATCTTTAATGTTATTAGGAAACAAGGTTAAACAGTTTTACTGATTCTGGATCATTTTTAGCTGGTTTGTTTTTTGTAGGAGCCTGTGCTAAGAAATCAATGAATCTGTCACAGCAAGGAAGGAGATTTTATTTCCTATGCTGTCTCCAATAATAAGCTAATAAATCTGTGTCTGGAGGTGAGCAGAGGCACCAAGTAATGGCAAAGTGATTGAAACTTTAAGCATTAGGTTCCTCCTGGACAAACCGTTCTGGATGTTTTAGGAAGATCAGTGATGTCAAATGGATTTGGGGGGTTCAAATGAGGGCAGAGGAGCTCCTGAGCTAATAAAACAGATTGGGATTTTACTAGGCAGTCCTGGGAAGCAGGGAAGCACATCTGGTGCCACTTTCACAGCTGTTCAGCAACTGTAAATGCTGCTGCATGTTGAGGTTGGCACCGGAGCAGACCCATCAGGGCCAGGATTGATCCCAGGCACCCGCTCTCCATAGGGAAGTGTAATTTGGCCCTTCCCTTCTCTAGGTGTTATGGAAATAAGAGAGTTTATTTATTCCTGGGAACTTTGTGCTCCCATCTTGCTGTAATGTGATGTTTCCATGGAAAGAGGCAGAGATACCTTAGGCCCGTGTGCTGGATGGCATCAGGAGATGGATGTTATGGGGAGCTGAGCTCTCCCAGGGAGAGGGCTGTGAGTTCCAATATAACTATCAACCCTCGAGTGATGAATTTTCTTTGCAGTTATCATCAGCAGTGCAAGCCTTGAGAAATAGGAAATGCTTCAAATACATTTCTGAACAGGAAGGCAATGCGGACGCCTTTCCTGGCACACGGTGACAGAGGCATGCAGATAACAAAATCTCTTTTAAAAAAGCTGCTCCTGCATTTCTTTATTCTAGGACTCTAAAACTACCCCATAAATGGAGTCTGCATCAGCGTTCAGAAGAAAGGAAACATTTAAATAGAAGTCTATAATGAAATAGGTGATTGGGACCTGGTTTAAGTCTTGGTGAAGTCAGTGGCAATTTCAGGTGATGAGCATCCTTGGAGCAGATTGTTCCCCATGTTGAATTGTGAAATGAGCTGTTGTCACCTCTGCCTGATGTCAGTCATCTCGGGGAGTCGCTGGTGGCATCAGGGGAGCTCTGGGACGCAGCTGGAAGCCGTTCAGTTGGAAGCGTGTGGTCAAAAGGTGCAGCCACATCTGTCCTCTAAAAAGTGACCCAGCTCATGATCTGTGTGATGCAGGGATCTTGTGTTCAGGGAAAGATCAGTGGCAGGTTGTACAGAGGAGTGAATGTTACAGGCAAAGCTCAGCAGAGTGTGTGGGACGTATTAAAAGTGCTCATCAGAGGCGGCAGCAGGACTCAACTCTCTTAATGCCATCAACAAAATGAGCAGAGGAGCAATTTGTGTTGTGGATGAGAGAGGCAAATGATTTCCCACCAGCTGTACTGGTCCTTCACCAGTTGCAGAGCTGTTCTTTTACATGTTATTTTTGTATTAAATGTGTGAATGCTATGCCAGAGCAGAGCCCGGTCGCTGTGCATCTTGGAGAGGGCTTCTCCTTTTGCTGTGTGAAGTGTTGTTGGCTCATTCTGTGCAAAACACGAGAGAGCAGGTGAACAGGGAGTCTCCTGTTGTCTTCTTTGGTTGCAGCCCGGTGTTGGGGGGGATACACGAGCTGGACCTTAGCAGGCTTGACTTAATACTAACAGAGTGACAGTGAAAAAGCCAAGGCAATTTATCTCCTTGCTTCCTGGTTTCCAAATGTTTATTGTGGGTTTTTTTCTTCTGCTTTTTCCTTGTTGAACTTGCAGGTGAAAATGTCTGTGGAGGAGAAGTGGAAAGGTTTGGCTTGGAAAGAGCACAGCAGGGCCGAGGAGGCAGGTGGAAAGGAACCGTGTGTGCTCCTGGGCCAGCAGCTGGGGGAACCGGGAAGATTTGCTTACGCGGCGCTTTGTGGGATATCCCTGGCATGGCTGTTCCCTGAAAAAGAACAAAGGTACTGCCCGGGGTGGGAAGGGGCAAGCAAAGGAGGTGGCACTGGGTGGCATCTTGGATGGAGCTGTTACAAACTCTGGGAGTGCTTCTGAAGCCAGGGCAGTGCAAGACCCTTCTGACATTAGGTGTTTCCTTAATTGTACTGCCTTCTCTCTTACACCTTTTATACTTCAGCCCAAATTGCATCCCTGCATAGTACAGACTTCAAAGCACGTGTTGAAGAAAGGGCTGGCCCCGTTCAGTTTGCTTGCTAGTTTGTTTAGCCAGCATGGGGAGTCACTCACCTTCTGCTGCCTTCTTCGGATGCATTGATTTTTGTGTGAACAGCAGGAGATCAACATCTGAAAGCCTGCAAAAATACCCCATTACAGAGCCTTAGCTGCTGCCATTGCCTTTCAGCTCCTTCAGGACAGAATTCATTGAGAACTTTGTGAAATGGCTGGACCTGCCTGAAGCTGTCCTACCTGCCATGACAGCGTTTGCCAGTGGCTTAGGAGGAGAGGGCACAGAAACATTCACCCAGATTTTGCTGAAGGATCCCATCTTGAAGGAAAACCCAGTTGTCATTACCCAAGTAAGTGCATGTGGTCCCCATGCCCTTGTTTGCTTTTGCTGAAGGGGTTTGTTTTATGTGTCTGTCTGCAACAGAAGTTCTCTTGGCAAGGTCAGAGAAGTAAAATCAGTATTTCTCAGATGTGTATAATTCCGAGTAGCTGTGTGCTGCTCTCTGTCCATAAACAGCTCAAGGAGGTGATGAAATGAGGCATAGTTACTGTCTGGTGAATTAATATCTTGTGTCTTTGATGCTTTGCCTTTGTGAAACAGAGAACTGTCAGATTTCTTACTTTGACTGTATTAGTGCAGTGCTTTTGATTCGTGTGTGCATTATACAGATTTTGGTGAAACACTGACCATGATAGACCTGATTTTCATTTGTTTAAAAGCCTGTTCGCCACACCTGTAATAGAAAACAGCTCTGTCTACATGCTGCAAATAGCACAATTTCCAGATTCTTTTTTCCAATCAGCTTTGGCCAGAAGGAAAGAAGTTATTGTGTCTTTATTTTCTTTCACTTAGAAAGCATTAGTGAGACCGGGACTACCGCATAATGTTCTGATGTAGAGATAAAAGAGGCGAAGCATTTTGGTGGCGTTCACCTTTGCTTCAGAGTCTCAGCCAGGGAAGTTATCTCCTGATCCAGGCCCACGTGCAGGGTGAAGAGCATGGCTGGCTGCTGCTGCTGCCATGTATAACGTGGCCACTGCCACATCATGCCTTGCACCCTCTGCCACACACAAGGAAACAGTGAGACGTCCTGCGTGCAGACAGGGCTCTGGTGATGAGTAATAATTATCACACACCCACCTGCAGCAGTGACCCGACAACAAGCAGGTGTGAGAGCACGGCTGTGCAAGAAGAGATATGATAGGAGTGAACTTGTTAGTTGTGACCAGCTCCCTTATCTCAGCCATCTTTTGTATCTCCTACTCAGTCCAGAAGAGGGAATCTGATCCAAACATCTGAATGTTCAGATGATTTTAGGATATGTCCAGACTAGAACATACCCTAGGGAATGTTCAGACTGGATATTAGGAAGAATTTCTTTACCAAAAGGGTTCTCAGGCACTGGCGGAGGCTGCCCACGGCAGTGGTTGAGTCACCATCCCTGGAGGTGTTTAAAAAACAGGGAGATGAGTTTTTGAGGGACATGGTTTAGCAGATGATGGGTGCAATTGGACCCCATGATCTCAAAGGTCTTTTCCAACTGGAAGATTCTGTGATCCTGTGTTACAGTGCCCGAAGTCCTGTAACAATATGAGCACAGCAACAGAAAATTTTGTGCTTAATTAATTAAGTTAGGACAGATCTAAAATAAGAGAGGCTATTTTGATGTTGTTTGCTCAAAATCTATAGATCTGCACTCAGTTCTTGTGGCATTAGATGGCTTGGTATTTCTTAGTCTGTGTCCCTTATTCTCTCTACTTCCAGATGGATTCTCTAGGATTAGACAAGTCTTGCTGCTGAATTTATGAAGCGTGAAGTTTTGGTGAAGTCTAGCTTGTGCTTGCTCCAAGCTTATGTTATGTAAAGGCTCCATGTGCTTTTACAGAGATGGCTCTGGATCCATGGGAGCACAGAGTGTTTCACTCTGACTCAGAGACCTAGGGCCCTTATCACCCAGATTCTGCTGGAGCACAGAAGCCATAGATAGCTGTTCTGTGAACTCCTGAAAGCAGAGCTCGGGAATAACGGTCAGTCTGATGCCACAGTATCAGTACCTCATGCAGTCGTGTGTATGGGTGACAAAAATTCCAGTTTTGTCAAAGGAATGAGAGGTTTGTGTAGAGCGGGGCGGCAGAGGCCCACAGGGTGTCTTTAGGAAAACATTCTGGCCTGTGGGGAACTTAAATGTATTCCAGCTGGAATCAGCTTTTTCCTACTCACCTGAAAATAAACAAGCTACAGAGCTTTGTGAATTCTTGGTTTGTTGCTTTATGGTGCTCTTGGTTCTTTGTATTCAGCTGCTTTTGAGGCAACATGTACTGCTTGGAACACTGTCATTGCCCAGCGCTCTCAGGAGGCAGGGTCCTGTCAGCACTAACACTTGCATTTTGAATGCCCTCCTTCACAAAGGTGCTGAGGGCATGGTGCATGAGATCAGGAGGTTAGAGGCAAACTCGCAGTTGATTCAATGAAAATTTGAAGGTTATGGATTTTTATCTTTGTTTGCATCATCACAGATGACTAATACAGGCAAGTGTTTATTAACTGAGTCCTTTCAGGACAGTAGTCATAGCACAAAGGCTGTGGGTGCGGTATGAGAAGGAAGTGCCACTAAAAGAGGTGAAGTGATGATAGGTGAGAAAATGTTAAAAGTTCTTATCACGAATAATTTTTTTTTTGCTCTGAACATACTCCAGATGCCCGTTTTCCGTGTTTTTCAACACACATTCACTGTGATGGGGATGGGATGCTGTCTGTTGTTGAGGAAATGGATTTTGAACTTACAGTGATTCATAAAAAGCTGACAGAGACTCTGGATAAAGATCGCTTCCCTTTCTGTGTCAAAGTTCTCAGTCACACGGGCAGTAGTCTTGTGCAGAGTTCACAAGGAGATTCAAAACAAGACTGAAATACAATAACTGCTGCTTAGAGGAGGAAAACAAACAACTCGTAAACTAATCTAATCAGTGCTGATTGGATTCCAGATGACTGCACAGCAGTACGTGCAAAGCCTACCCCAGTTAGAAATACTTGAGAATGCGAATTGGCACAGGTGCAATAAAAAGAGTAGTTCCAGTTTATCACTGGATTGCCTGCATCCATCCCTCACTGTTTGAAATGCATGGGTGTAATTGATTAGGCCAGGTTTTTAAGAGGTTATTTGATATTTGGTGCCGCAGGCCACACTGGGCATGTGCCACAGGTCCTGAGCCAGCCCCAACGGCTCCCTTTGCAGCACACGGGGAGAGTTTATTGCCCACAGACGGGCTCTGCACAAACCAGTAGCCCTGCTCAAGAGGCTGCTCACATCAGGCCGTGGAGAATGATGGCAACAAGGTCACAAGCTTCATCTTGTTCTGGACTTCAGGCTGTTTGCTTGGTCACCTTTCCAGCCCTGGACCTTCTGCCGGGCTTTGACACCTTGGTGCCAACCCTTCCTCACGGAATAGCTGCTGGGGAGGAGGTGGTGATGGCACCCGTGTATCTGATACCTGGGTGGTTGCAGAAGTCGTGCTTTGGGAAACCAGAGTTACATTCCTCCTTCTCCTTATGGGGGTTAATATTTCCAGTTCCCACATCCCACCAAGCAGCCTGGGGAAGAGTCTGCGGCGTGAGGGCATGCACAGAATATCAGCTGTGGCCAGAGAAGCCTTTTTTGGCTGCAGCATGGTGACTGGGGAAACAGAGGAGACCTGATGCAGCTAACTTCAATTAAAAGGGTTATTCACACACTGGAGACAGCAAGTCAGGACCTTCCTTTTCCTGGGTGAGTGCTCTGGCCATTGGAATGTAGGCTGTAGCAGTGGTGACCGCTTTGTGGAAAGCCCAGCTCAACAGATGCCTTCTGGAAATGCTTATCCTGTTAAAAGTTGCAGAACAGACTTTCTCTGTGGATGGGAACAGCTACACAGATATTCAGCAGTCAAGGTGGGGGGTGAAATAAGCTGGCCCTCTATGTTCTGCTGGGACCTCAGCTGGAGCCCTGCATTCAGTTCTGGAGTCCTCAGCACAGGAAGGACCTGGATCTGTTGGAGCAAGTCCAGAGGAGGCCACAGAAAAGGTCTGAGGGCTGGAGCACCTTCTGGGAGTACAAGGACAGGCTGAGAGAGTTGGAGTTGTCCAACCAGGAGAAGAGAAAGCTGCGGGGAGACCTTACAGCAGCATCCCGATACTGGAAGGGGCTCCAGGAAAACTGGAGAGGGGCTCCTCATCAGGGAGTGCAGGGATAGGATGAGGAGAATGGTTTTGAGCTGAAAGAGGGGAGATTGAGATAAAATCTTAGGGAGAAATGTTTCCTGTGAGGGTGGAAAGACCCTTTCCCAGGTTGCCTGAGAAATGGTGGCTGCCCCATCCCTGGAGGTGTTCAAGGCCAGGTTGGATTGAGCCCCCTGATCCAGTGGGAGGTGTCCCTGCCCATAGCAGGGGGTTGAAATTGGCTGGGCTTTGAGGTCCATTCCAACCCAAACCATTCCATGATTCTATGAATACATCAAGGCAGCAGTGGAGCAAAGGTTTTGGGGCTCCGTCTTGTGAAGAAGCACCCATTGGTGAGAAGTCAGGTGCCTCAGTCCTTTGGGTTCCCCTGTCCTATGCAAAAGCTCTCTTCTGCCCTATCAGAAATCAGATGCCTCTCAGGTTAAAATCATATTCAGATTCCAGGCACTTACTTTTGCCAGGGTAATATCTACAGTTTGCCCTTTTCTAGCAGGAGCTGGTAAAGGATGGTTTTTCTCCATTCTGTGCTTCTCATGCAGCAAAGAAAAGATTAGAGACATTTTTACAATACAAATTTTACTTAGGAGCTTACAGACTAATAATCATAAACTCTCTGGCAGCATCCTGCACCTTTGGCTGCATTGTTTGTGTTCCCAAAGGGCTGAAGGATTCTCTGTAAAACTCAGCTGTGCTTTATTGCGTGTAGGAGAGGGCAGCAGCCAGACTGAGCCAATGCACTTTCATAAAGAACTTAACATTTATCCAGTGACAGTAAAAGAGGAGAACATTATAGTAAAAACACTGGCCTCTTTTTTTCATGGATTTGTCCATATAAAACATCTATTGGATTGATCTGTTTTTCCAGTTTTTATAGGATGAAGAGCCAACAGAGAAGGCAAGTCCTTCAATTTTGACAGATGGCCATAAATTATGGGTTTTCTGGTTTTGAGTACTTAATCCAAAAGAACCTGTGCCATTTCAGCCTTACCACCTAGAGCAGCGAATCACCAGAATGCCAAAGGAAAGTGGGGCCAGTGGTCTCTTGGAGCAGCATTCAAACCTGTTACTCATATTGGAAATATGATTCTATATGGCTCATAGCGAGCAGAAGGCATTAGAGTGGTAGCAGAATTAGAGCCCTGTTTCTTCAGACTTTGGAGTCTAGTGGAATCATGGGGCTTTCATTTGCAACAGGATCACTGATAAAAAAAATACAGTGTGCTTCGGCAGATGCCAAGCATTGTCTGCTTCTGTCCAGCCTTTTGCGCCCGTGTGTGGAGAATTTTATACTGGAAACACCTGGCTTTGCTCTGCTGCCTTGCTGAGCTGTAACTTGCTGACTTCACATGTTTGTAAACTGACACACTGCAGCAGTTAAATCATAGTCACGCCTCTTTTTTTGTACCTCCAGGCACACATCATCAGTTTTAACTTGAATATTCCTTTCTTTTCTTTTCAGGACCTTCTGTCCTTCTCTCTTAAAGATGGTAAGTTCACCCAGCATTTGTTCTTTGTAAGAACAGTGTCGATGAGTTTACATCTGATACTTTAAAATGCTAAAAAAGCTGCTACCAACCTGTTTTGTCTCAGCTTCCTTTACAGCAAAGGCAGCCCACTCTTTCCCTGTGTCCAGTGCAGGAAAAGCAACTATTCTATTAGAAATTATTAATGATACCTCTTAAAAATGAAGCAACTGTTCACCTCCTTCCCTTCACATGCAAACAGATGTGATGGTAGAAGCATTGTGGAGTTCAGTACCCAGAGTGAAGTGTTTTTTCTCCGGTGCTTCCAGGGGTGCAGGCGCCCTCTTCCTTTAGGAAGGCACCGAAGCTGTTGTGAACATCTCAGCCTAGCAAATTTTCTGCAGATTGCTGTTAGCCTAGAAAGAAAAGAAATATTCAGGGAATAAATTCCAGTGTTCTGTGAAGCCTGTTGGGAATAAATGTTATTTTACTCTTGTATTATGTTACATGTAAACCCATTTTCTGGTTTACAATCCAAAACATGGATTAGTCTGATAAAATTAATGAAATAAAGACTGCCTACCGAACAAGGTGTTCTATAGAAACCTGGTTTATATCACTACTTGCATTTTATAAATCCCTGTGTTTGACCATTTTCTCAGAGGAGAACCCTCACTGGCTGCTGATAAACCAGTTTCACTGCAGAACAAAGCACCATTTTTGTTCTTGCTTTATTTTTAATGGAAAATTGACAAGTCAGTTATTGTAAAACTACTTATTTAGCTAAGGAGGAATTTAAAACAAATATATTTTCAAGCCTCGCTGACTTACAGCCAAGCTGGCTGAGTAAAAAGTTCAGCTGAGTTTTAACAGGCAGAACACTACTTGTTAAACCCCTGCTTGGGTGTGAGAGACGTGACACGTATCAGAAACAAAGTGCAGGGAAACACTGACCTTATTTCTTAACGAAGCACACATTTTCAAAGTGGCATCATTAAAGCCTAAGGAAGTAATCTGGTATCTTTGTAATGATGGTAATAAATAAATAAACTTAATAGATTGCCGAATGCAATATTCGGTCTACGTGCAGCCGGTATCAGAAACATACTTTGTAGTTGGGTCTTGCTGGTATCTTCACCCACACCTGCAGAAGTAATTGCATTTTTCATCACGGGGTGCACCAAGAACTCTGTACTCTTTACTGTCAGGAAGAAGCAGGTACTACTGAGAGAAACACATGAAAAAAGCAAGAGTTGGCACAAATAATCTATAATCTATGACATTTAAAATGTCTTTTCTCAAAGAACACCTGCTGGTAAGCCCAGGAGTAGTCATTGTTCCTGTCATGTGTTGTCTGAGGGCACTGTCCACTCCTGCATTGCCAGCAGTGGACACAACTGCCAGCAATGCTGCTGGGGGAGCTGGCTTATGGTTTAAACTCCAGAGTCCCTCTTTTTGGCAACAAGATGAATTGAATATAAAAGTTTTGTATGGAGGTGCATTTTCACAAGATGCTGTACCATGTGTTGGTGCATCCTGAAGTGTGCCGTGCCGTGCTGTGCCATCACTGTGTGTTTGATATTGCCAGTTAGGACTGGTCTTGCTGCAGCATTTCTCTGTTGAGAAGAGAGAGGCAGCCTCTCCAGAGCCACAAGGCCTCTGTTCCAGAGGATGAAGACTGAAGGATTTAAGATCCTTTTTCTGCCATGTAGGCACTTACCTGCTATAGTGACTGCTCACAGGATGAGGTTTGCAGGGATGAAGGATTTTCCATTTATTGCTCTCTTTTGTAGATAAACAGGAGTTGTCTTCAAATACGTGGAAGTCCAAGAGGGCCTGAGGGAAGGAGTTGCACATGTGACTATGTGACTTGGTGCTCTAGTACAGCTGATGGCACCACACACTGTTTAACCCAATGTGGTGCAGACTGATTGGTTTTCTGGGCTTCCTTCTCTTTAAGGGTACTACGATGCTCGAGCGAGGGTGTTGATCTGCCATGTCACCTGGCTGCTGAGAATCCCCTTGGAGGAGCTGGAAGCCCTGGAGGAGTGTCTGCTTGAGAGCCTGAAGGAGCAAAAAGAGGAAGAGTCAGAGTAAGAACATTTGGGTTGACCATGGGATGAAAAACCACTGCCGGTGCTTGAAAGCTTCTCAGTAATTACTCGTGCCTAAGTCCAGTCTCTGATCGTTTCCCCCATGGCTCTCAGCATAATCATTTATGGCTTGATTAGGGTTGCAGAGCCCTCACAGCACTGGGCTGCACTGAGAAGCAGGAAAGCTCAGCATTGTTAAAATCAGAGCTGAGACCTAATCTTGCAAGCTGGAAAAGGCTGCTCCACACTGAGCTTCCTCATCTCCTTGTTCCAGTTGCCTCTCGTAGACCGTGGATTATGCTTAAATACATCAGAAAGATCTTGTGTCTCTTATCTCCTGGCCCAATATTCTTCTGATAGAACTGCCTCTTGCAGAATGAAGTTCCTCTAAATGTCAGGATTAGATCCTCAGCTGCTGATTTTCTATGGATCTGCCCTCTATTTCCTGTTGAAGTGACAGCTGTCGAACTCCCGTTGACAGTAGATCTCTGAGGGCAACAATCTGCAGCTTTCAGTACTTACGGACCTGACTCCTGTTTCTGTTTTATTAATGTAAGATTAACTCTCTTAATCATCAGTTCTTTGATACGGAACAGCCAAAATGTTGGCATCTATAAGAAATGAGTACTTTTATATTCTACTTATCAGGCAGGAATTGTGTGAAGGTTTAGTAGTATGTAAGGCAGTAAACGTGTCTGTAGTGGACTTTCAAGGCACCGCTTAGTAATTTTATCTGTCAACTCAGCAAACAGTTTATGAGATTAACCTGAGTGCTAATAAAGACTTTAACCAACATTCCTGACATAGAACAGGTCAGGCGTTACCAGGGCGTTCAGCATGTGATGGATAACTTTCAGTTATGGCTTTAAATAAAGCTTAACTTTACAGCACACAGTAAAAAGGGAAAGTCTCAATAATCTCAAAGATCATGGACTGCTAAACAGGACACCAATGGCCTATAGGAGCAAGGGTTGGCTTGAGTGGGGACTTTCTATGATGGCTTGTGGAAACAAACTCAGGTCTGGGCCTCACCAGTGCTGAGGGTGGGGAGTTGCTTGCAGAGATGATGCTCCAGTTAGATACAGAATAAAATTCTCTATCAACTGGGCTGTGGCTCCTGTGGCACAACCCAAACAGTCAGCAGTGTGTCTGATATCAGCAAGAGCAACTGGGGAATTACACTGTGTACTTACCTGCGTGGCTTTCAAACACTGCGCTCCCCCCGTGGGCTTTGTGCATGTCTGGTGTAGCAGAAGCCATGTATTCCAGTGGTGTTCTTTGTCCAGATTGCAGCCATGGAAATAAATATCTGTTAGATAAAAGGGAAAAACATCTTTATCAGAGCCATGCAAGACTGCACTGTGCAGACATTTGTGCAGTGGGAAAATGAACATGAGGCTGAGATTTGTGGGGATGACCTTTTGTGGTTTTTAAAGTCAGGAGTGAATGTGGAGGGGAGGTGAATATAAACCTGTCACCACTTCGAACTCACAGACATTTTGGGCAGGGAATACATTAGCACCTGCTTAGGATGCTTCCAGTGTGGACCATCCACTGCAAGAGGGTTTGGAACAGTAACAGCCAAAATGAGTTTGGGCAGCTTTAGGTATTTTTTCTGATATTTGGTAATAGAAGCTTTCTCTCCTGCCTTTGCTACTGTAGATGTGTTGCCCTATGGCCCAGAACATACAAGGTTAAATATACCATGGTCATCGATAGAGCAATGCTCCAAACACCAAAATCCATCTCAATGGCACCAATGTTTTCTGGCTTGCAGGTGTGAACCTCTCTTGAACACAGTTCTGTAGGAAACTGGAAAACATGATGTCAGTTGCTCGCTAACGTGCACTCCTGCCACTGCACATCATTAGGAAATGACCTGTCGCTCCACCTGTAAAATCCTCTGAACACAATCTGTGGGTCAGGCCAGAAGCTGAGTGTCCAGGATCACTGAGGGTAAAGAAGTACCAGACGAGGCAGTTAATTGCCACTGTGGATAAAAAGCAGTTTGGTAATCCAGTTATAATTGTAGTGCAGAAGCTGTAAGGAAAGCAGCTTTCAAAAGAGACTGCTGGCAGCTAGAGGGAAAGCAAAGACAGGTAAAAGTTCTCATGGCAGCAGTTTTATTCACTGCATCTTCAGGCAGGCAGTAGCTGCAATCTGTCTTCCTACCTGCGTAACTCAATTTGCTCAGTATTTTACAACTAAAGCCATGTTAGTTGTATTTCATCTCTGTCAATGTCATTATTTTCAACCCAAGACAACAGCACATTGAATCTAAAAGAAGACAAACCATTATGTAGAACAGAAATTGCTGGCTGTTGCCAACTTAGGCATTAACAGTCAGACTGCAGCACTTGTTTAAAGAACTCCAGGAGCAATTTTTTCCAAAGCCAGGCATTCAGAGCGGTGATTGCATGCACATCTGAGTGCTGCTTTGACTGTGGGGCTGTAGGAAGTGAGCTTGGTCATACAGAAATTGTTTTTGTGTGCTCTGCAGACAACTGTGTTTGCTGCTGGAGCAGGTAATGCACAATGGCTTTTAGAGGATCTCTGTGGAGTGCGACCGTGCAAGTCAGTGGGAGTCAGAGTTCTGGCACTGACTTCAGCGAGGCAGGGCTTTCACCCACTGAGCTTCGTTCTCCTCCTGCTGTGCTGTACAAAGCTGCGTATTGTTTGGGACTCATCTAAAACTGTCTATCAAAATTACAGTGTGGTTCCAGGAAGGATTAGGCAATTATATGGGTATGAAAATTCACAATTAGGCTTGGATTAAGAGGGAAAATATCCAACTTTGGAAGCAAGATAAATTGCCTTGTTTCGAGGTCCAGATTAAGCACTGCATAAGCAGGCAAGAAGGAACCTTCCTCTGTAAACAACTTATTCCAGTATCCCCTGTTCCTTGCACTTTCCTCATCAGTAGGAAGTATTTCTCGTAAGAAATATTCAAAGAGCGTGGAAAGAAGCTAAAAGTAGTGCTTAATAACTGATATTTATTCCTTCTAGGTTTATTAACCTGTTTCTGATAAGCTTGCTAAATGTAGCTTAAATGCATGCAGATAAATGAACTAATGACTGTGTATAAAAGCTGCTATATTATTATATTGTGATGTGCAATTAGAAAGCAGCTAAATACAAAATGCAGTTGCTGGAAAATAGTTTAGTCTCTTTGTTCACACAAATTCCCATTCCCTTTTGTTTCACACACTTTTCCCTGTTTCCACTTAGCTTTCTTGTAGTTTTGAGAACACACAGGCAGTTTATAGTTACTGAAATGCTTTTCACTTTTTCTTTTTTTTTACAAGCTTCAGCCCTATTAGGAAGGGGTTTCCAAGTAAGTAACATTTGTTGGCTTTTGTCAGCAATTAAATAATTTCAATTTAAATCTGTGGTTTTATGTCCATGCTCATAAATCCAGATGTGTTGTCACACTCCACACCTATGTGTTATTTTTTTACTCTTCCTGGTAGGAGAACTGAGGAGAACAGAATCATAGAATGGTTTGGTTGGAAAATACCATTGAGATCACTTGAGTCCAACCATACCTGTCCACTACTAAACGAGATCCCTGAGAAGCTTATCCATGCATCCATCTTTTAAACCCCTCCAGGAATGGTGACTCCACCACATCCCCTGGCAGCTTCTGCCAGTGCCTGAGAACCCTTTCAGTGAAGAAATTTTTCCTGGGGTCTAAACTGAACCTGCCCTGGTGCAACTTGAGGCCATTTCCTCTCATCCTGTCACTGTCACTTGGGACAAGAGACCAACAGCCACCTCACTACAACCTCCTTTCAGGCAGTTGTAGACAGGGATGAGGTCTCCCCTCAGCCTTCTCTTCTCCAGGCTGAACAACCCCAGGGCCCTCAGCTGCCTCTCACAGGACTTGTTCTCCAGACTCTCCCTCAGCTCTGTTCCCTTCTCTGGACGTGCTGCAGCCCCTCAAGGTCTTTCCTGTTCTGAGGGGCCCAGAACTGACCCCAGTACTTGAGGTGTGGCCTCACCAGTGCCCAGTCCAGGGGCACAACCCCTGCCCTGCTCCTGCTGCCCACACTGTTTCTGATACAGGCTGAGATGCCATTGGCCCTCTTGGGCCAGCAGATTCTGATGCAGCACTGTTACCCATCAGGATTTCTCATCAGCTTTTGTGCTTCTAATCCCCCGCAGGACTGCAGAAGTATCAAGAAAAAAGAAGGAAAGAAGGAAGAAGCTGAAGAGATACCTGCTGATCGGTTTGGCTACTGTTGGGGGCGGAACTGTCATCGGTGAGGCTGCCCTGGGCATTTTGGGGACTCCTGAACTGGATGCACAGCACCAGGAGTAGAGGGAGGGGTGTCTGAATTACACATTCAGCAACAGGAGCCATCGCACCTTTTAGGCAAAGCTCTAATTTGAAAGTATTCACTGCTTTTCTTTGCCAGGCTGAAAGTAGAATGTCTGTTCAGATACCAAAAAAACACGCCACAACATCAATACCCAACAGGACAAACCCCCAATCCAACAAAAAAGTGTTTTCACCTGCACGAAAATCAAAGTGAAGGAATTAGCTGGGAAAGTTATTCCAGTGTAGCTTCTCTGGCTGGGGGAAGCATTAAACTGAGGTCATCATTCTTAAGAAGTGTTTTCTCCTCTTTAACTCCTGTGTTCTAAGAGAATTGGATCTTCAACTCTGAATTCAAAGTAGTTTCCCAGACACACAGGGCACAGCTCACCCCAGGCAACCACATGTTCTTCCTTTGGCTTGTAAATTTTCTCCTTCAGTTTTACTGAAATCAGTCAAGGGATCTGTGCAGAGATTCAGGGCCTGGGGAGGGTTTCAGAAAGCCCCTTTATTGGTGTTGCAAAGAATAGCATCACTTGCTCCCTTGCAGCAGTATTAGCAGTACTCACAGAGCACGTGGAAGGGACTGCGTGGTTTTGGTAGGTGATAATGATTTGGTGATATTCCTTGTTGTATCTCCAGGCTTGACAGGGGGCCTGGCTGCCCCTCTGGTTGCTGCAGGAGCTGCTACGATCATTGGAAGTGCTGGAGCAGCTGCTTTAGGTTCGACTGCTGGAATTGCTGTCATGGCATCACTTTTTGGAGCAGCAGGAGCTGGTCTCACTGGTAAGGGAGTGACTGCACACCTCTCAGCTACTGCAGGATGGGTTCACGTCCACAAATGCAGAGCTCAGCTCTGCAGAGCAAGGGAAGCAACTTGAGGTGCAAACATACACCTATGAAATTCCCACTTCGATGCTGATTAAGATACTGCGTAGCCGCTGGTGACCACATAGGAAAATACTTGGTGTGTGGCTGCTGAAGGAAATGAAAGCTTGCTGCATGGGGTTAGAGGAATGCTGCCGTGGAGAGCAGCAGTTGTTACAGCTGGTCTGCTGCAAAATAGCCTTCTGCTGGGATTCCCTCAGATCCCACAAGCTTGTAAGGATCCTGTTGGCTCCATACCAAGCTCTAAGTAATACATGGAGTTGCTGAGGGGTTTGGAAAGGTAAAAAAAACGTACCCAAATTACCCAAGTAATGTCTTAGTGTTTAGCAGAGCCTGTCCCTGCTGTGCCATTTGAGCCTCGTGTTTCTGCCTTGCTGTGTAGGATACAAGATGAAGAAGCGTGTGGGAGCCATAGAAGAGTTTGAATTCCTCCCACTCACTGAAGGAAAGCAGCTTCACATCACCATAGCAATTACTGGATGGCTCTGCACTGGCAAATATGGTAAGAAAACACAAGGAGACTGAGGGAAGCCTGGAGAGCCGTGTGTCTCTTCCACTGCAGGCAGTGTTTGTGCTCATGTAGCACCATATCTTCATAGAATGATTGGAATTGGAAGGGACCTTAAAGATCATTTCAGTTCCAGCTCCCCCAGGTGTCTTCCCCACCCTTGCATGGCCTCGTAGCTAGCACAGATTGGCTCTCAACACAAGAGTTTGTAACCCAATCTGCAATCCCAGTCAAAACGGAGGAAAGACAGAGGGCAGCAGAGTGGTAGCAGTGATAGCAGAGGAGGGATAGTAGGCATAGGAGGTTGTTTTTAACAAATGCAGTCTGGTTTTAGCCAGGAAAGGTCTGTTTGAGGTGGGTGGTGTTCAGCAGTAGTACAGAGCGTCTCACCTCTGAGATGTTATGTTTATCCTCCAGCAATTAACAGAAAATAGGACCTTTTTGCTTTCTCGGTATCTGCCAGATAATGAGATTTACTGGCAAGAAAGTTCTGTCAAGTAAATCTTGTTAAGCACAGCACTCAGGAGGTGAATTTACAGGCAGGAACCTTGAAATATCTGAAGTGGTTTAGTTTCCAGTATAGCTTGTCATCACAGTATCACAGTATCATAAGGTTGGAAAGGACCTCTGAGATCATCAAGTCCAGCCTATAACCTAACACTAACACCAACACTAACACCAACCATCATCTAAACCATGGCACTCAGTGCCTCATCCAGTCTCCCTTTAAACACCTCCAGGGTCGGTAAAATATGTCATATAAACACCTCCAGGGTCATATAAAATATGTCAGCTGTCTGCTGATGTGTTCAGCAACCTGACTGAACCGCTGCCAATTTACTCCGAAGCATCACAATTAACACCAGATATCATAAATGCAGAAGGATGTCTCTGTCCTGTTGCTTGTTAGGGTGCAGCTTGCTGTTAGAGGGAGGTTATTTCCTCTCTGCGGTACTGAGCTTTGGCTTTGCTCAGTGCCTGCATGCCAGGGGTCCAAATCCTTGGGGTTGGAGGGCTCCCAGGCACTGTTACAAAGACAAGTGTGTCCCTTTAGGAACCTTTGTGTGTCTGTCTGCCCTTAAAAGGGAGTTAAAAATGACACACATTCTTCTTCCATAACTAGCAATCTGCTATAATGTTTAAAAAAGCAAAACTAGAGTTGTCATCCATTTTCCTCCTTACGGCTGTGTCTGGCTGTTCAAACACTTGCACAACTCCTTAAAGCAGAGGGACTGAGGGCAGGAATTCCACAGAATCTGCTATCTTATGATTTTTGAGCTCCCACTCACTACCTGTCCCTACGTTCCCGTATGTGACAGTACATGGCTGTGCAATCTGGCACAGGTCTCTCTCAGGCTGCTTTGGCCAGCAGCTGCCTCAACCTGCCCTGCATCGTTTGGGAAAGGAACAGTGTGGGAAGGGCTTTAATTAACTAAGATGAAAATTCTGCTCTGCCCTTCAGAGCTCACCTGCCACTAATAGAGATGCCAGGGCCCTCTTGGTTCAAGCTATGCTACAAGCGGGAGGGTATGGCTTAAAAATTGCTCTTTCAGCCAAAAATTAGACTGGCACAGTGAAAAATATCCATTATCTCTCAAATATCCAGGCACTGCTTTTGATTAGCATCTAGAGGGAAAAAATGAAACTGAAGTGGCTAACGAGGCTAGGTGGCCAAGTAAAAAAAATTGCAGTCTGGATCTGCAAACGTGGATTCCTTGTATTCTGACAGGGCCATTACTGCAATCCTTGACCCCTAACTGCCAGATTTTGACAAGATCTTACATATTTTCCGTGCCTCTGGCCCCACTGATCTCAGTTCATGCAGCCATTCAGCACTTCTTCTTTCTCAGGACAGGCTCTGGTCTGAAAGTTTTGGTCTGAATGAGAAGATGGAGCTGCAGGACCTGGCCTGGTGCCTGATGATATGAGGGATGTCCTTACTACCTGATAGAATTATTATTAATGTCCATGTGTCTTGGCAGTCTCTGAGTCAGTCCAAAGGGTCATGAAGTCTGAGTCTGTCGGTGCTGAAGACTGTTTCCTAAGCAGCTAAAGCTTTGTGATTATATACAAAGCCCAAATCTATTGTAGAACAGTGGAAATATGAAGTCTAAATCTCACAGTAGTTTTCAATATGATCCCAGATTATCACAGTGTATCAGTAAATGGCTGCTGGTTCTTTTCCAGAGTCCTGCTGGTTCTTTTCTGTTTCTCTGTTGGACTCATCTTGCCAGCAGTCAGCCATTGGTGTGTTTTCTCTGAACATGAATTCCATCTTTGCAACCTTTCTCAGGGAGTTTCAATGCGCCGTGGAGCAGCCTGTTGCAATCCCGTGAGCAGTATTGTCTGGCCTGGGAATCCAAGTACTTGATGGAGCTCGGCAATGCCTTGGATTCCCTGCTGAATGGTTTTGTGAACATGATGGCTCAAGAAGCCTTAAAATTCACTGTCTTTTCAGGTAAGAACCTAAATCATCTCAGATCTGTTTGACTGGCTCTTGTGGAGTTTGGCTGTTGGTGTCTTTTTAAAGGAGGTTTCCTGAACAAGGAGGATTTCTGAGCAGACATCTCCCGTGGCAGCACTGGCACCACCCAGCAGAAATGGCCTGAGGACCTTCTCTGCCACGCCTGTAACTGAGATCTGCTTTCCTGGATTGCTGTGCCTCTGTGTCATTGACTCTTTCTTTTGAAATTACAGCTGGAAACGCCTTCCTCTCTGCGTGACTGTGTTTATTTTTCTGTTATTACACTGTCCTTTACTACTTTCCATAAACCTTTCAAACATGCAGGTTACGTTCATGTGTGGCGTTTGTTTGCCTCCCTATCAGAACATCAGATTCTTCCTTATCTTCAGTCTAGCAAAACATTTCTCAGGTCAGCTCTTGAGAAAGAAGAACTGGAAATGACAAGTCTTAGCTTTTAAGTTCAGCGAACTGTCCTGCTTTTGGTGTTTGCTGAGGGCAGCCCAGATCTGTGACTCTGCCGCGCTGCTCGCTTTGTGTGTTGCAGGTATTGTGACGGCCTTGACTTGGCCGGCGTCGCTCTTGACCGTTGCCAGTGTCATCGACAACCCCTGGGGAGTGTGTCTGCATCGCTCTGCTGAAGTAGGCAAACACCTGGCGCATATCCTGCTCAGTCGACAGCAGGTGATTGCTGGAAATTATCCAGGAATAATTATCCAGGGAATTGCTAAAAATTATCCAGGGATTTGGTCCACAGAGGTGAAGTGTTGCAGTCATGCTCGTTAAGTATCAAGTGGTTTTCTTTCCAGGGAGAAATGAATAATAAACTGCAAAATGTAAAAAGGATGCAGGATGTATCTGGTCCCAGGTGAACTACAGGCATCGTGCCAAGATTCATTCCATTTAACCTAAAGCTTTTCTAAATGAAGAAGACATCCCTGTCTCCCGAAACAGCCAGGACAACTTGCCAGGGGGAGATCTGAAAATAGAAAGTGAAATAGGTGAAAAGAGCACAGTGTTAAAAATATTCACAGCTAATTGAGAGGCCCTAGCAAAACCACATGAGAGATGATGGTGCAGCATTCGATGCACTGTGAGCCATGGTTCTGCCTGTGGAGAAGTGGAACGGGCTGGTGCCTGAAAGCAGTGGCAGAAGTTATTAAGCCTCTCTTAGAAAGCTTGCAAAGGACCTTTCTGTTTCCCAAAGTCTGATGATATTTGCCATCCTGTCCCTGGTGTGGAGGGAGGCTGTTTTCTGCTGGCCACGAGTTAATCTCACAGCCATGGTAGTCCAGTATGTGTTATCGAAGAGCCCTGTGGGAGCTCTGGCCCTAGAGCTATGTATCAGAAATAACACAGTCAGAACAAACTCCATTTCTCATAAAAATACAATCCCAGGCAAGTCAATAAACTTTATTTCTTACAAACCTTTTGTTTAGCTTGAGGGCATTTGTTACTGCCTTTTAAGCATTTGCTGTTGTGAAAACATACATTCCGATGTGCTGGAGCATCTAAGACTGGATAGCACGGTGGCTGGGGAAGCCCCGCACACACCTGCTCCCTGGTTAACACAAAGACCATTTTTCATAGGTGTTGTGATTAGGCTCCCTTTGATCTTCTAGAAAATCTTATTAGGCAATTCAAGATATAAGCTCACCCCTCATCATTTTTATAACAGTCACACAGCGCTGCTGCCATTCCCTCTTAACTCTAGGAGTGGTCGATAGTTTTGTGTCACAGCTGCTGCTTCTGTGCAGTGAAACACGTCCAGGAAAATGCTGTTCCATACATTGTGATTTCATTTAGAATTTTCAAAGCAATGACAGTGAATGTTTTGTTTGTTTGAAACATCTGCTTGCTTATAGCTTCTGATGAGTTGGTTTTCCTAGTATCGAAAAGCATGAAAAATTCAGATTGGCAGAATTCTGAAGGTTGAACTGTGCATGACTTTTGGGATGCACCAGCCCTTTGTAATCAGCCAAACTGCTTGAGTGTTTAAAAGATCATCCTCAGGTGTCAGTGCTTTCTGTATCAGGTGTTGATGCACAACAGTATTTGATGGCGTTTCCTCCTTTTCTTCTTCCTTAGGGCAGGCGACCTGTGACACTGATCGGCTTCAGCCTGGGTGCAAGAGTCATTTACTTCTGCCTACAGGAGATGGCTCAAGAAAAAGGTAAAATTCACCTTCTCACCTTTTTCTCCTTTATTTTCCTTACTGCTGGTAGAGAAGTTTTTCTTCCACAAGGAAGAATTCTTGGGAACAGAGCTTGAGTCTTTTAGGATAGGACAGAAACCTAAGAAAAGTGTTTTGTAATGCCTCTGGAGCCAAATTCTCCAGTTATTTCCACCAGTTCATGGATTAAATCTGTGTCTTCGCTCAAGGTGCTCAGTGTGTCAGTTGGTTCTCCAGTCTGTAAACAACAACTTGGCATTTTGTGACATTCGACTGCTGGAGCAGAGTGTGAGCTGCCCACGCGTCACTGTGGTCTCGGCAGAGGACGCTTTGCCTTTCTTGGCAGCTCTCTGGAGCTATTGTATCTCATTCCCTGATCCTCCCTTCCATTTAAGTCACTGAAATGCCACTGTCATCTGCTATTTTCATGGTAATTTTTCCCCAAAGTCAAGTATAAAACCATCTGTCAATTTATTGCCCGTTGTGGTTCTGTTTATTAATAGATTCTATTTTTAATTTAGGAAAAGAATAAAATCATTATGATCACTTGCTGTAAATTGCATTTGGGGTTGAGTCAGTAGTGAGTGCAGCCTGCCTTTCCCCCTGCATTGCTGATTTAATTGATTAACCATTTAGCCTCATAGAGAGTGGCTAATAAATAGGGAGCTGTGGAAAGGAAAATATTCAATAAAATCCAAGATGGAGGGAACAGAGCCCTGTGAGGATGCAGAAGGTCACCATTTTGTATGCTGACATCTGTGTACCAGAACTTCATTTCTGGTTTAAGATGAAAGCCCTCAAATACAGGATTTCTGTTCTCAAAACAAACCTAGTTAAATCCAGAATGATCCTAATGCAGTTATGCTGTGGGCAGAACCCAGATCCTAATCTGGCCCTAGATCTACTCTTCTTCTGTCCTAAGAATGCCAGGGGCTGAGATATTTTCAGGCTTTTATTTAGCAGTCTGGAGTCTCTTGCTGGAATAACGTGGGACTAAGTACTACATGAAAGGAAATCCTCGGGGTTCTTAGAGGTTGGCTGCCATTCTAAAGAAATCTAAGCATCGCAGTTATGTATCATAGCAGCTCCCCACTGTACACTGATTTTCAGTTCCTTAATTGAATTATGAAAACTGAGCTGTTTGTGAGATGAAAAGCAGCATGTTCAGTGCAGATTGCCAGGGCCTTCTTCCCATGCACGTTCCAGCACGAGCCACAGAAGGAGTGGAGCTGGGACCTGGGACATCTGAGACTGATGTGGGTTTGGACTTGGATGTCTCACACAAAATAAATACAAAGCCTACTCATGCAGGCCTTCTGTATCCAGATGGCTGTGGCATTTCTGAGGACAAATAACAAATCATGAATTATCCAGTGGAACAGGATGGCAGAAATTCAAATACTGTTAATTCTGCAAAGCAATTAAATAGCCTTTGGATACTTCATAGCAGATGCTTTGGGAACCATTAGTGGGTTTCCAGAAGATGACATTATAGCAGAAGATATGGTAGAGGTAAGCTGCTGCACAGGAAAATCATTGGTCTGATCTCTTCATCATGATTTCCATGCATTTCAGTAAATGAGAAGTGTGAACTAATGGGAACTGGAAGCTGAACCTGAACCAGGAAACCAAAGTGTGTGAGATAGGAGTGAGGGATCACACATTACGTGTTTGTCTAATGCTGATCACGATGAACTATAGGTGTGAGCAGTGTCACCTCTGGGTGATCTTCTCTGCTGGGGTTGGCTATCAGGAATCATAGAATCATGGAATGGTTTGGGTTGGAAGGCACCTCAAAGTCCACACAGTTTCACTCCCCTGGTGTGGACAGGGACACCTCCCACTGGATCAGGGGGCTCAAAGCCCCATCCAGCCTGGCCTTGAACACTTAACAGGGAGGGGTCATCCACAGCTTCCCTGGGCAACCTGAGCTAGTGTCTCACCACCCTCACTGTGAAGAATTTCTTCCTATTGTCTAATCTAAACCTTCCCACTTCCAATTCAAAGCCTCTCCCGCTCATCCTGTCACTCCATGCCTTTGTAAAAAGCCCCACCCCAGCTTTCCTGGAGTCCCTTCAGGTACTGGAATGCCACTATGAGGTCCCCCCGGAGGAATGCTCTGCTCTGGAGCACTGTCCTTAGAGCTGCATCTGTAGAGTGCCCAGAGTGAGCCACGTTTTCATTGAAGACTGAAAGGGTGAGTTCCTCTTTACCCAAAGACTTTTAAAAGATGTTTCCGTTTGCCCTTGAGCACAGCAAAGCCCAGCTCCCCAGGGACTGGCTGTGGCCTTGAGATCAGAGTATATCTTCTGCACATTTTCTGGACAAACTATTTTACCACGTTTTAAATTTTGCCTACCAGTAATTGCTGAGCACCCCTGCTTTGGGGACAGGCTGAGAGAGTTTGGGGTTTTCAGCCTGGAGAAGACTCCAAGGACACCTTAGAGCAGCCTCCCAGTACTAAAAGGGGCTCCAGGAATGCTGGGAAGGGACTTTTTACAAGGGCATGGAGTGTCAGGCCAAGGGGAAACGGCTTTAAATTGGAAGGGGGAAGATTTAGATCAAATGTTAGGAAGAAATTCTTCCTGATGAGGGTGGGGAGGCCCTGGCCCAGGTTGGCCAGGGAAACTGTGGCTGCCCCATCACTCGAGGTGTTTAAGGCCAGGCTGGATGGAGCTTTGAGCCCCTGCTCCAGTGTGAGGTGTCCCTGCCCATGGCAGGGGAATGGAACTGGATGAGCTTTGCGGTGCCTTCCAACCCAAACCATTCCATGATTCTGTGATTCTATGCTTTTTTTTTCTTTTCCCCTACCATGCAGACTGCAATATTCTTCGTCACATAAAAGATTCGCAAACTGTGAAATACATTTAACTTACCCAGAGTGTCAGGCGCCACGTAAGCCACTGATCTGCTCTCAGGTTTCTGTTCCCCTCTGTCAACATTCGAAGAAAATTTCTCAGGTTGAACATTTTTGCTCTGGGCAAGAACTAAGCTGTACAAAGGACTGGAGAAACAAAAGCTTCCAATACCTTACCCAAATGTTCAGAATCCTGATGAATTAGCTGTTTGTTTATTCAGTTGGCTCACACTGTGCCCATGGAATTTAGTGCTTTGGTTGGATTGAGCTCCCTATTCACAGGACTCTGGGTTTCTTTTTCATTGCCCATGATTATTGGAACAGGACTTTATTGCTCAGAGATTACACTAACAAAATTGAATTGCTTTTTGCTGTTCTCTTAATGGGTACAAAATATGCTGTGCAATAAGAAATAATACCACGAGAGCTCTTTTGGGTTCCTGTCAGGCACTGGATTTACACTGCAGAGAAGGATGCAGGCGCTGCGGGCAGCTCCAATACTGCTATTTGGGAAAGGAAAACACTTGATGTACATTTAAAAAGTCCAACCAGGCAGCACCTCCCCATCACAATTTTGTGTGGTTTGCAGTCATTCTCACTTTCTCTTCCCCATAAACTTCAGTGTGTTATTTTATGAAGTGCAAACTACTGAGAAAGGTTTAGCTCACATCTCGGGAATGCTGCTGGTCTCCCACAGGTGAAGAGTACGGATTTGGCACCGTGTGCCCGTCAGTCTCCCAAGGCACACTCTGCCATGAATTTCATTTAACTACTGTGGCATCAGCTGCTTGATCTCTCTTTACGAAGAAGATTTATGAACATGCATTAATATATTGTTTAAGAGTTAAGCAGAGCTGCCTGACATTTCTCATTCAATCATTTCTGCTGAAATTCCCCAGCTGCAGCTGTCTGATAAGAGAAAAAGATTTATTACACTTAGAAGTCAACATTCCTTTTCAGGAAATCACGCCCTGGGCATTCAGGTTGAAGGAACCCTCAAGAAAATCAAACCAGTTTGACAGATATCACTTAGTGCTGGCAAATGCCTTTGTTGTCAGTAGTTCCCAATCAGTATCAGGAATTTGGGGATTTTGTTTCCTGTACAGATCATGTTTTTCACGGGCTCGGCTTTAAGGACTGGTTGTGGGAAGTGTTTATTGTACTTAATGTGTGACAGCATTTGCTCCCTGTATGGAATGTCCCTCGCTTTCACTTGTTTCAAAGCAGTCAGCTCTCTGCAAACCCAGACCAAACGGGTGGTGTAGAGGGTTTTCCACAGGTTTGCTGCTTGAAATGCATCTTCGTGGACGGAAGCCAGGCCAGTTCTCCCCTCATATATTTTCTAATGCATCTTCTAAATCTGAGCTGTTCTGCTTTTATCTTAATAGACTCGCAAGGGATCATTGAAGATGTGGTCTTACTGGGAGCTCCAGTGGAAGGAGAAGCCAAGCACTGGAAGGCTATCACCAAAGTGGTGTCGGGCAGGATCATAAACGGCTATTGCAGGTCTGTAGGTGCTGAGTCCCTGCTTCATTATCCTGTCCATGCTCTGAGATAATTCTGAACATTTATCCCTTTTAACAGGTCTGTGAGTTTTTATTCAGCTGGTCAGTGTCTTGATTCAGTAGCGGGAGGGACAGCAGTACCAGAGCCTTTTCCCTCCAGAGGTCTCTCCCTCGCATTAATTGGAGATGACAGTCTTCAGGAGGCAGCTGAAGGCTGCTCTGTCTCCCACTCCTGGGGATGCACAGTTAGCCTGGGAGCCTGAGGTGCTCAACGTGTAGGTCCTGTTCACATGGTGACAGTGTTCTATCACCCTGGCAGCTTAAAGCTGGGTCAGTGTGTTTGTGGGCACGATTTGACATATTCTGAGGCTCCCTTAGGCCTCAGCTTTTTGTAAGGAGCTATAAATTCGGCCTTTAAGTTCACTGACAGTTAAGGAATGCAAATTAAAATCCATAAAAGCTTTGAGATACAATTCACTAGGGGCTACTTATGGGGAACAAGATGTGAAAATTGCAATGGAGGGGAAGGAGCTTGAGCAAACTGAAGAGTTTTTATTTCTAGACTCAGTTTCTGGTCAAAATAGTCCATACGAACAAGATATTTTATGTACAAACGAGGTTTAGCTGGAGTTGCTGTAGCAATTTTACTAAGGATATGAAAGAATAGAAAGGCTACCTTGAAACCAAATATCAGCCTTTTAAAACTGTGCAGGGAACTGCTGTGCAGAGTTGTCAGAGCTGCTGGGTGAGAAGGGGAAGATTCAGAGGGATGAAACAGCTTATAAAAGCCATTAAGAATTCGAGTGACAGTATCAAATCTAATGACTGTGTATTGGAAGACAGTTGTGACGAAAACAGTGCTTACCAGCACAATTAGAAGGGGAGAAAATAAAATGAAGGAATGAAGCAGGGAAGATTAAGAACATGGGAAAATAAATTGAGAAATAACCAGGCAAGAAGATTAGCAGAGAACCTGTAACTGCAAGTCAAGACAGCTTATGAAGCCACAAGCCCTCAGGTCAAGGACGGTTAAAATGCTGTTTTTGGTGGTGCTTTCCATACCCAGGTACATGTGTGAGCCTACATAGATGAGGAACTGGTGTATTTAACATATTAATTTACAAAGAACAACTAAATGAAAGAATTTAAAACATTCATGATTAAAACAACAAATTATTAGTCTTATCTCTCAGTTAGGCTGAAAATTGTTGCTTTTATCCTTTTGTATATCAGGAGGTTTTATACATACTGGATGTGCACACCAGTGACAGTATTTCTTCATGTGGCATAGGGAAAAAGCTCCTTGTCAGTGCTCCTGTGTTCCTCCAGGAAGCCATCAATGACAGCAATTGTTGCATGTAACTGCAGGACACTGAGGGGGGACCTCGTCCCTGTCTACAACTGCCTGAAATGAGGTTGTAGTGAGGTGGTTGTTCGTCTCTTCTCCCAAGTGACAATGACAGAATCAGAGGAATTGACCTCAAGTTGCACCAGGGCAGGTTCAGATTGGACATCAGGAAAAATTTCTTCACTGCAAGGTTTCTCAGGCACTGGAAGGGCTGCCCAGAGAGGTGGTGGAGTCTCCATCCCTGGAGAGGTTTAAAAGCCAGGTAGATGAGTTTCTCAGGGATCTGGTTCAGTAGTGGACAGGTACGGTTGGACTTGATGATCTCAAAGGTCTTTTCCAACCAAGTGATTCTATGATTCTTTGATTCTGTAACTGATTTTTCCCTGGCCAGTGTCATTCTTGTGTTACACAAACATCAGTTTCATTTCCTATAATATTAAAAAAAAAAAGATCTTTTTATAGTTTCAAAGCCTGCATGTGTTGCTGGGATAAAGCAGTGCATGCGTTTGTAGCTCTGGGTGCAGTAATTGGATGAGTCTCTGCCTTGGCGAGCCCATTGAATGAAAAATGATGTAGAAATTGTAGCTTGTTGCTCACAAATAGGAAGCAGCAGGTGAGGAACCTGTCAGGAAATACTCCACTTCTCTGGTTCTCTACTTTGCCCTCCCGTGCTGAATCTGAGATAGCATGAGGGGCAGCTGGAGAATACGGAGCGTTTATGTATACGGAGGATATGAGATATGGGAGAAGGGTTTTACAGTCATGCTGTGGTAAGACCTCACCTGGTTCTGATTTCTCTGGTCTCTCACTTATACAAGTTGTGGCCTCGTTCTGTCACTTTAGGATCAACTCCATTTAGGTCAGTTGAGTTATATTGAATAAAACTCCTGCAAGATCAGATTTGGACCCAATTTGTTGAGCTTCAAGTCTAGTGCAGCTTGTCTCCTTCAGCTTTGGAGTCTGAAAGGATGTGGAGAGTGAAAGCCAGCTGTCAGAGCTGTCCCATTGTATTTCACAGCAGGGCCACACATTCCTACTGGGAAACCTTAACCAGATTCTTTAGACCTGCTAAGCTTTTGAAAGAACCCGTTCCTGGGTAGCATGGATGTGGCACAAAGACATTGCAGAGCTCTGCGTAGGCTTAGAACTTCTAGCACAGACTGTTCTGGAGTGGAGAGGAGCAGCCAGAAACGGTGTCCTGTGCAGGTTCATTTCACCTCCTGCCATCACAGAGTATAAACACTACTTGTGTCCAGCTTAAGCCTTCTCTACAGAGTGAGTGACGTGTAGGTGCCCAGGGTTTATGCTGTTGCTCAGTGCAGAACAGGTTGTTTATTTCCAAAGGCCACAACGCTTTTTCTGTCATCCCTGAAACTGTTACAGGGATTTACAGCAATACTTTATAGAGGGAACAAACTCTTCCCAGCTCTGTCATTGAAACCCTGTGTTTATAAAGTACCTACAAATCAGGAGCACTCCAAGAAACTTCACAGTTGATGTTTGTGTCAGCAACACTGGCATTGTAGGCCTCATCACATTTACAGCTGTCTGCAGACTGGGGAACCTCTACCTGTTAGCACTTTAAAAGATTGAATATGTGTATTACAATCTCTAAGAAAATATAGAAATAAATAGAAAGGTCAGATTTTTAAACCTGCTGCACGTAATGAGACTGAGCCCGTGAATCGGGACAGTCGGGAATCAAGATGAAATTCAGAGTTAACTCTACTACATCCTCAGAACCCACCCTGAACTCAGCAGCTGCTCTGATTCCTGTGTCAGACAAAGTTGCAGCAGGTCTTGGTCCAGACATCGCTCTGCTTCCCACCTTTCCTGCTGTCCCCATGGTCCAAGTAGTCACATTTTGCATTGGTTTGGAAACAGGATTTATTCACACCGTTCTGCTGCTCTGCTCCTAGGGGCGACTGGCTGCTGGGCTTTGTATACAGAACCTCTTCTGTCCAGCTCAACGTTGCAGGCCTTCAGCCAGTTGACTTGGATGACCGGAGGATGGTAAACATGGACCTTTCATCTGTAGTAAGTTATTTTTTGCCATGTCCTTTGTTTGCAGCACTGTAACCTCACTCATTGATCAGGAGAAAGTGGGATACTAAAGAGAGGACCTCTATGTCCATTGTCCTACTTTCCTTTCTTCAAGATAACTCTCATCTCAGAGCAGTAGAAATGTTGACCCATCTCAGAACTGAGGAAAATAATGATAATTTAACTGTCTGGTTGGATATGTTTGGAGTTTTTTTTTTATTGTGAAATAGCTCATACTGGAGACATAAAAAAGCCATTATTGTCCAAGAAAGACCTTGTTGTCTTGCAAGCCCCAGGTCAGCAGGTAGGTCGGATCAGCAGCTGGGAAACCTGGAAGTCAAACACAGAACAGTGGAGCAGATGCAACCTGCAATCTTATCTTGGTGGAGCCTTCAACACTGTTCAGGTTCGTGCAGGGGCAAGTTCATAGGCCTTGCACCTTGGTCTGTATTGACGCCATGGTGCAGGAACCAGTTGTAATTACAGAAGCTCTGCGATAGCGGTGTCTGGTTTCCTCAGTCTAGACCGGGACTGCTGCCTTTTTGGAGTATAGATCTCCAGGAAGCAGGAAGAGATTCACATGTGTCTGGTAGGCATTTAGTTTCCTCAGAGCTATCTGGTGTTATTAATGATAAGCCACTGTATTACATATCTAGCAATATTCAACTCAATTACCTTAAGCAAACTAATGATCTCATTGCCTTCTGTTTACTCATGAGAGAGCTCTTCCACAGAAAATCACGCAGAATTTAGCTTGTGCATTCATATTCACAGTAATCGAGGACTTGCAGCTTTGATTTGCCATATCTTAGTCTTTTAACTCATGTTTCTCTCCCTACAAACCGGACTGGAAGATGCTCAGCACATGGCTCAGGATACTCCCATGGCTCCTGCCATGACTCCTCCCAGATATCCCCACAAGCTGGTAGGGATTGTCAGTGTTGCTCTGGAGCCAAAGGCACTTTTAAATGCTTTCAGACTTTTTGGAGCAGTAGCTGCCTGAGCCTATAAATACCCAACTGTTACCAGCTCAGTTCATTCATTATAACTGAGCTATGAGCAGCCCTTGCCAGGAACCCAGAGCTTGATGCTGTGCAGATTAAACAGCGACTTTGCAGAACAAAGTAGAGGCTTCCCAAAAGGAAGTGGCATAGTAGAGGCTTTAAACATGGTCCAGCAATGTAGCTGTTCTTGTATCTTTGCATCTTACTGGGCTGTCTTGTTTAGCATTTCCCCATGCTCCCATGTCCATTCTTCCCTGTGAGCAGTGACATCTGTTCCTGGCATGAATAGAAAAACAACCAGAGCTGACAGGCAGTGGTGGCACTGGGGTGAAGTGCTGCTCTCCTCTTTTTGACTTCTCTTCAGAGCCCCTCTTTCAGTTGAACTTCTGCATCCCGAGCTGTGAAACCCCTGGAGTCCTGCAGGCTTTGTTCTGCCCTGGCTCACAACAGCCTCTCCATTTCTCCCCCAGAGGAGCAGTATTTCTATTTCAGTTACACAAATAATGGTTGCAGAGCTGCTATCTGCTAATCATCTATTGTTGTGCATCTGTATCTCTGCTGCATGATGCCAACATGTTCTCCTTTTGGAAAGAGCTGATGCTTTCACTTGCTTAATCTTACTGCAAAGCATCGGGTGGAAACAAGAGCAGCCCCCGCAGGAGGAAAAACGTACGTGAAGTAGGTGTCATTCTCTTGATCCATTTTCCAGGCCCTGGAGCTTTATGAAAAGGAGTACAATGCATTCTGATGAAAATATTAAACATAAGAGGAGCAAGAATGGGGAAGGAAATAATCAAGGGCAATACTTTTTTAAGTGGCAAGAAAGCAGAGATGGATTTTGCTGCAAATACAGTGCAATAGCATAACATAAATATATAGAGGTTTTCTGTAATGAGGACCAGCACCATCCCTGCAGATGCACTTGCTGGAAGTCCCTGTGGGTCTCCTGGCAAGGATAAGAAAGGTCAAGCAGGGATAGAAGAATGCAGCTTGATGCAAAGGTGCTCAATGTGGAAAATACGCAGGCAGCCTCAGTATTATAGACATCTCTTGGTCCATCCACAATGAAAACTGTCTTGGAGCGAAAGGGCTTGGTTCTCTTTGCTGTGGTAGCATCAGAGTCCTCAAATGAGTTGAAGACTAAGAGACCTCAGTATAAACAGGCATTCACCTCCAAGGCAGTTATTGCGTGTCTCTCTTCATTAGTATGGTTTTTATCTGACTGTCAGTTAAAAAACCTGAGAGGAAAACATCCTCCCACTCAGCAAATGTGGTTATAGAAGCCTTCCTCATGGTTACAATGGGACTGATTTGTTCCCCAGATTTATTTGACAGCACCTGTTACAGCGATTGAGGAAGTAATTGAGCTGTAGTGTATTAGACTGATTGCTGTTTGTTCCAGTGAGATATTGTAGATTACATTTTGCATTAATATTTGAATATTGCAGAAATGCTCAGAGCTGGAACATAGGCAGAGCGTTTTCACAGAGGTCGGGAATGGGTGCTGAAGTTTCTCTGGACAGTTTTACTGCAGCAGAAACCAGGGATGAACTTGCAAGCTCAGGAGCAGAAGGAATGCATGGCTGGAAGGCTGGTAGAGAGCATGGATGGATCATGGCAGCTATTGCATGTCTGTACTGTTCCCTTGTTAGTCCAGTGTGAAAATTGTCTTAAAAATCTTTAAACTGTGATTTTTTTTTTGCATTGACTTTAAAACTCCTTCCTTTTCTAGGCTTTCACTGGTAGCTAACTTCTCCTTTCCTTACTCTTCATCACTTCTTTGTCTGGATGGCAGCTGCCTGCCTGCCGCTGGTGCTCACCAGTTCCTGTAAAGGCACCACAGGGCAGCACCAACTGGGAGCAAACCCCTCCTTGTTCAAAGCCCTGGAGTGCCAGAGCTGTGCAGCCCCAGACACGAGGTGCTCATCTCTAGACCCATCACTGCAATCACATGGAGAGAAGACATAATGATATGTTTCACAGCTGCATTCCTCTCCTGCAGCATCTCTGCACCAGGGAGGCAGAACAGCAGAGCTTCTGTATAGAATAATCCCCACTACACATCAGCACACCTTTGCTTTTCCCCTCTGCCATACCTTGAAAGCTTTTTACCCGTTCTTTGCTGCTGTAACTGAGCAGTGGCAAATCTCTCTTTATGATTAAAAACCGAGAATAACTGATCTCTGGACATGAGCCAGCAATGTGTGCTTACGGTGCAGAAGGCCAACAGTGTCCTGGGCTTCATCAAAAGAAGCACTGCCAGCAGGGTGAGGGAGGGGATTCTGCCCCTCTGTTCCACTCTTGTGAGACCCCACCTGCAGTGAGCCGGAGCAGATGGGCAGCAGCCAGGAGCAGAACTCAGCTTCGGGCAGCGGCTCAAAGGTGTTTGGAGAGCGTTCTCTCACATCATAGAATCAGAATTGTCTGGTTGGAAAAGATCTTTGAGATCATAGAATCATAAGGTTGGAAGAGACCTCTGAGATCGTCGGGTCCAACCGTGCCTGTCTCCCTACTAAACCATATCCCTAAGAAACTCATCTACATGTCTTTTAAACACCTCCAGGGATGGAGATTCCACCACCTCCCTGGGCAACCTGTTCCAATCCCTGACCACTGTCTCAGTGAAGATCATGAAGTCCCCCTGACCACTGTCTCAGTGAAGATCATGAAGTCCAGCCCATCTAGGGGACACAGGTGTTTTTGGGAGCAAGTCTTTCTGTCTGCTAGGCTGTAGGGTCACAGGGATGAGTTTTTCCTCTTTCCATGTCTCTGCAACCCCGGAGTCATCGGTGGCTTCGTTTGCTGTGATCTTTCTTGCTGTTGGTTTGGGAGCTCTGAGAATCACACATTAATTTCATTAAATATTAAATACATTTTTCTCCTTGGGATTCAAGCAGGGGGTGCTGGCAATGTTAGAGAAGAAGAAACTGAAAAAACTTTTCCAAAAACAGGGCAAATGGAGCCATTTTAAACTCACAGTTTGGTTTTGCTTCGTGGGAGACAAAAATGCAAAGGCTGGAGTTCCGCCTTGCTTCAGCACAGATGTGTTGCTTGGTCCTGTTGTGCTCTTTTGGAAGACTGGAGATATTTAGCTGCTTCAAAGCTTTGATACCGTTACATCTTTCTGCCACGGAGCTTAACAATTTGCATCATGATCACCCTTCATAGATCTTCTCTTATACTTTACACATTCAAGCACCTTGCATTTGGAAACAGGACTGTTCATACAAAGCCAGACGTTGTGGGCTCCATTCCTGACAGGTTTGCAGGGAACAGGTCTGGAGATACTGGTTTTGCAAGCAGGAAGCAAAGTTGCCAGCAAAAGCAGTGGGAGTTTTCCCTAAGTAGTGTTAATAATGTTTGATTCTGTAAGGGTGGCTACACAAAGCACAGTAAGGGGAACTAAGGAGAGAGAATTTTGCTTTCTATTTCCTATTTTATGTTGGAACACAAATGTCTTTTTGTGTTGAATTTTGAGCTTCATTTCTAACCTCTTCAACTGAGATGGAAAGAAAAGTTGTTCTGTACTCTTGTCAGACCTCACCTGGAGCCCTGCGTTCAGTTCTGGAGTCCTCAGCACAGAAAGGACCTGGAGCTGTTAAAGTGAGTCCAGAGGACACCACGGAGGTGATCCAAGGGCAGGAGTATCTCCTGTACAAGGACAGGCTGAGACAGTTGGGGTTGTTCAGCCTGGAGAAGAGACGGCTCCAGGGAGATCTTAGAGCAGCCTCCCAGTACTGAAAGGGGCTCCAGGAAAGCTGGGGAGGGGCTCTTGCTCAGGGTGTGCAGGGAGAGGGGAACGGTTTTCAGCTGAAAGAGGGGAGATTGAGATGAGATCTTAGGGAGAAATGTTTTGCTGTGAGGGTGGGGAGGCCCTGGCCCAGGTTTCCCAGAGAAGTGGTGGCTGCCCCGTCCCTGGAGGTAAATGTAGCTGATCACTGCTGCTCCAGTGACTGTAGGGCACTGTAAGGTATTAAATGTGCTGCAGATCCTGGTGTGATGGCTTTGTAGGATATTGCATTGCTAAGGAGAGGTGGGACACTGCTCCCAGATGCCCAGGACATCTTGCCAAGATACATTATTACTGCCAACTCCTAAAGGAGATAAATGGGTGAATAAGCTGAGAACAGGTCATTGTCCCCAGAGAGACAAAAATTCCCTCAGGTAGCCAAGTGGTCTTGTTTCTTGGAGCTGAGCTGAGCAACTGGTTTGAAAGTCACAAAGATGGTAACATTTCAGCTGCAAAATCTCGTGTATTCCTGGAGCAAGATGGGGAGAGGAAGGTTGAGCAGTCCTTTTTGGCATTGCAGAGGAGTCTTCCTCTGCTGCAGCCAGGCCCTGCTGAATCGTACTGATGATGGAAACCAAATCTCACCTCAGTGTTTTCATTTGAAAAACTGGGTTCAAAAAATTCTCCATAATCCTGTCTTGATCAATATAGGAGAGGTTTGGGGTCACTGTTTATAACGCCAGACATCTGGGTCCCCTAAGCTGTTTTTAGGAACACTCCAGTTCAAAATATCAATCCAGTCTTTATTTTGGGGGATCCCTTTTCCTCTGAGGCCCAAGATATTATCACATTCCCTGTGATAATGATATGCACAGTTTATGTTGGGCCTTGTAAAACATTCTTGGTAACATTTATATGATTTCCACTTGGATTAGCACAAAAAAAATGTTCTATTATAGCCACCTTAAAGGTGAGAGGCATGTTTTACAACTTTGATATAGCTTGAGTGTTCAGACACCAACCTAAGAGCTGAAGAAAAGAACCAGTCCCATTTCTGGCAGTTGTCAGCCAGAGCATCAGCAGAAATTAGTCAAGAGCAGCTCTGCAGACAGCTGAAAAATTCAAGGGCACTGTGAAGGTACCTTTCCCTTGAAACACTTCCAAGCTCCCTCTTATTAATTCAGGATAGATGGAGCTCCTTCATCCTTTGTCCTGCCCATCATCACTGAGGTAGAGCTGCTCTCCACCTCATCCCCTCAGGGCTTCAGACTCCCAGACCTTATTTCCTCCAGTTCCTTCCCCTGTTCTCTTGTTCTCTTCTGCATTTTGCTCCTCTCCATCATCCAGTCCTCTTGGAACTGGTGAAAGAAAATTGAGGGTAACGCTGGAGGAGTTTTTCAGCAGTGGATGAGTCCAGCAGAAAACCCCAGTGTTTACTCAGAATTTTCAATGTCAACATTCCCACAAAATGTAAGTTTGATGAAAAAAGCCCTTGGACAAAGCTACTGTGTTGGTGTGAAATGGCCTGGGAGCTGTCTGAGGGCAACGTCCCACAGTTACCATCCCAGAGGGGAGATCGATGCCATCAGTGAGTTGTGACTGAAAGATGAGGGGATCTAAAAATTACAGTCTTGCTCTAGAAATGTCGCTGTGATTAAAGGGGAGCTTTTACCGGTCACATTTGTTTTTCAGCAAGAGGGAAAATAAGAATTGAGTGGTTTCATCTCTTCCTAAGAATTGTAAAAGGGTGGAGGGGTGATTTAGAAGCAAAGCCTGTTAGCTTTATCTGAATCGTGCTCCAATCTTTATTCCATCAGGATTTCAGAGCAGGAGTAGAAACATTATAGAGGGATAATGCAAATGACATTGGCAGTGTTTTCAAAATAAATCCAGCTTGATAAAGGTTTCCTCAAATCTGTTTTTATTGGCACCTTTTGTGTTGGAGGCCAGGACTGCTGATGCCCAGGATCTACCTGCAGTGTGAGGGAGGACTTGCCACAGGTGCCAGATTCACAGTCTTTAATTAATGCATTGAAATTCCAGGTTCTGCATTAGTGGATGTGTTCACTGCCTTCACATTTGGAAAAGGCTGTTTCCTAAGAACCCAACAAGAAGAATTTTGCTTCTATTTTAACTTAATTCAGCCTCGTTCAAGGTTCGTTTAATGTTCTTCTGGATCTCAGTATAGGAATCTGCTCAGCCATGGGCTTTGCCAGGTCCAGCCTTATTCCCTGGCCTGGGCAGCTTTAGCTGTTTGCCATCAGCTTTCAAAATACTGTGGAAAATAGATAATGCATTTTCTGCCAGGCCCTCGATCGTGCAAGATGGACCCAGCCCCCAGCCCTGGTGAGGCACTGGTACAGGTTGACCAGGGACATCGTGCCTGCCCCATCCCTGGAGGTGTTTCAGGCCAGGCTGGATGGGGCTTTGAGCCCCCTGATCCAGTGGGAGGTGTCCCTGCCCCTGGCATGGGGTAGAACTGGATGGGCTTTGTGGTCCCTTCCAACCCAAACCATTTTATGATGGCTTACGCTGACGTGTGGGAATAACTGAGCAGAGGAGCTGCCAGGTTGGCAGATGAGTGCATTGGGAGCCCTGTAATCAATCCATCTTTGCACCATCTGGAGGAGGAGGGCTGTGTGGGTTTGGAGAGGGCACTCAGAGTGGAGGGGATGGAAAGCAACAGTGGCTTTTGCATGTTTCCCTTCTTTCCCAATGCTGCTGGCCCACAGTTCCTTGTGGAGCACAGGGCTGGACTCTGGTTCTTGTCCTGAACAACAAATTCACTGCCACTGTTGGAGGTGAAGAATAAACCCAAGAGAGAACCAGCAATAACAAAAGCTCTGTTGAGCTCTGCCACCCGAGGCAGTTTGCATTCCATGATGTGTGGACACAAGGTGTCTGACACACCCCAGGAAGGAAGGGCTGCTGGGAAGTGGGGTGCAATTATTATCTGAGCTTCAGAAACCACAGCTCACTCTGTTAACTCTTTTTGCCCCACACCAAATACCATTTTCAATTAAAACAGATAGTATTTGGCGAAGGGGAATCCTGAAATTGTGATGCCCTCCAAGGTAGTCATTCCTGGTCCTGCTGAAATAACAAAGCTCCAGAGAGGTGTTTTAACTCAAAGGTATCTTTTTCTTGCATGATAAAGTTGTTCTTTGGATATGTTGGCCTCGGAACAAATCAAAGGTGGAATTCTTAGCCGTGTTAATGACCTGGCCTTCTGCAATTTGCAGAGTACCTGTGAATTCTCTGCTCCTGCTGCGTGCCTGACTTGCTCCTCTCAGTTCTCCTTCAACCTATAGGATGTTTGGTCAGGGAGAGCAGGAGGAAGACAGAGCCCAGCTGCTCCATCCTTTATCTCTCCCTGCAGGTAGCAGAGAGGCCAAGGGACTTCAGGTGAGCTCTTGCAGACGATGCAGCCCTGCAAAGCAAACAGCTGGGTGAGCTGTGCTGGGCTTTGGAGCAGTGTGTGCTCTTTGCACTGCCCGCTTGGTATCAATGGAGGGGCTCTTTTTGAAAGAAGCTGGACAGGGTCTTAAACCAGTTGGCTCTGGAGTGAGCAAAGTCTTCTTCTGCCCTGTCGAACTGTGCTAACAATTGTCATGATGGAGCAAGAGTCTTCCCTGTGCTCATGCGAGTCCATGGCAGAGCCAGGACTCCTTTCTCCCAGGTCCTTTCTCTGTCCATCACTTGTCAGAGTATGGGCTTCACCTTGGCCTCCTAGAGCTTGAAACCTGGGAGAAGCAGTGATTCTCCCTCTGTCCTAAGGAACTGATCTTCATGGATGGATCCTGTGTTGGTGCTTTATCTGTTCTTCCACAGTGCTGGAGAAAACCAACCGCAAAGGCAATTAAAGGGAGCTGTGGAGATTGCACCAGCTTAATACTGACTGCAAATTGATTCCATTATCACCTCTTCTCAGCTGTGCTGATCTTTGTCCCCTGTTCCTCTCCACCTAGAACTGCTGTCTTTAGTGCAGGAGAGCAGCGTCTGTGCTGCAGAGCTTGCGGCTCGCTCGACGCGGCGGCCGCTGCTGGGCAGGCTGCGGGCCCGGGCGGGCATCAGTTGTTTTCAGCGCCCCTGCAAATTGAGCTGTGTTTTTATGACACCACAGCCAGAGGCACTTACTGTACCGAACAGAAAGGCTTCTGTTTGAATTTAGCAGACACAGCTGATGACGCTCAATGACAGTTTTGACACTTTGGGGTGGATTTGAACTTGAAAACCTTTCTGAACTGTCTGAACTGAGGGCTCCTTGCAGCTGCCTGAGTGATCCTCCTGGGGTCCCTTAAGAGATCTTCCCACCCAGTGCTGTCCTGCAGCTGCCTTGTGTTTTCCAATGAGTCAAAGCAAACATAAAATCAGATACCACAGGGGAGAAGTCACCTAAGCACACTGATAAACCTACCCACTGCTTTCATTGCCTTATGACGAGCATAAATATTATTTGCTTTGGTTACAAGAACACTTTTCTATTCCATTTATTCTGACGTTCCTCCTGCACTTTGTTCTGACAGATATTCAGACAACTATTTATTTCCCTTTAAATTTTTATTGTCCCTTACAATGTTTTAGATGGTCCCATCCTTCTCAAATATAACCCTACCCAGTGGAGGAATTCAGCTTCTCAGATTGCTGATGAAAACAGGCTTTTGAGAGATGGAATTGCTGAATTTTCCCACCAGGATGGCTTCACAGCTTTAACGTGGTTGAGGGGATTTGTTCACTATTCTTGTGCTGATGGTTCAGTACTTAATGTCACAGTACCACAGGGAAAGAGACCTACCTCCTCCTACACTTCTCGGGGCTGGCATTGGTCTGGCTTTGTGGAATCCCCTCCTGGACTATCCTGGAAACCTAAGGGAGTGTCCTTTGAAGGGATTTAGTGGCATTAGCAGACCTGCAGGATGGGATGGACTTTCAGGAGGTCTCAGCTTCTCTGCACAAGATGCTCTGAAGGCTCAACTCTACTCCCACCCAACATCTCTTGGTGATGGTGGTGCTTGAGAAGAGGAATTCCCTATGGTTTTAGAGGAAGCTGCTTGATACTGAGAAGTCCTTAGGGTGGCAGAGATTTGTCCTCTCACTGATGGCTGGGTAACAACAGGCTGAGCGATCCCCTGTGCTGACCAGGGCAGGTGGGTGGGGATGACTGGAGAGCTCAAAGAATACAGCAGACCAAGAGACCTCAGCACGCCCTCCCAGGACATCCATTCCCTTCTTGTCTCTCTCCTTTCCCAACGCTGTGCTCATTGTGTTCTTTAGCACCAAGTTCCCCCTGCTGAGCACTAGAAGTTCATTCATTTTCAGAGAGCAGTGTACACATCTTAACAGCCAGTCCATTAGTCCTTCGATGGATATTTTAATTAGCTAATCTGTTCGAAACATCAAGAGCCTGTTGAGCCATCTGGACTGATTAAAGTCACATATTGCATTGCTAATGTGCTGATTAAATCCTTCATAGTTCTCCAAGTCCTAAACGTGTCCAAATGTTACCACTCAAAAGCTGCTTCAAGCAGACAGCTTAGGAGGGTTGGGTTGTGCTCCTGTGTGAAGAAGAGCTTGCTTTGGGTTTGGGTAGAGGTGTGCTGGTAGTTCTGGTTGCTGGCACAGCGGATAAGGATCACCTGGGCACCAGCTGGCTTCTCCAACAGTGAGCAGAGGGTCCTCTGTTGTGCTTTGCAGAGCTCTGCACAGAGCTCTTGCACACAGGGCGTCTGGTGTGAGCAGACAGCCCCTTCCTTGGCGTGTCCTACACAGGGCTGGGAAGCGGGAGACCTGGGACTGTGCTGTCGCGTATTCCCTGCTGTGGAAAGTCAGTAATTACTAGCAGGGCTTGGAAAAATAAGAGGTGGTGATGTCTGAGACAGCTCTCTGGCTGGGTCAGGAAGGATTCGAACTGTTAGAATTTACTAAAGATGCTAAAATATCTTAGTATACAAAATTGTGAGGGTAGGGAGGCCCTGGCCCAGGTTGCCCAGAGCAGTGGTGGCTGCCCCATCCCTGGAGGTGTTCAGGGCCAGGTTGGATGGGGCTTGGAGCCCCCTGATCCAGTGGGAGGTGTCCCTAGCCATTTCAGTGGGGGTACACTGGATGGACTTTGAGGTCTCTTCCAACCCAAACCATTCCATGATTCTGTGATCAGAACAATCCCATGCAGAGCTACAGACTGGGGACAGAGTGGCTGGAGAGTAGTCAGGCAGAAAAGGACCTGGGAGTGCTGGTGGACAGGAAGCTCAACATGAGCCAGCAGTGTGCCCAGGGGGCCAAGAAGGCCAATGGCATCCTGGCCTGCATCAGGAATAGTGTGGCCAGCAGGACCAGAGGAGTTATCGACCCCTGTACTGGGCACTGGTCAGGCCTCACCTTGAATATTGTGTCCAGTTCTGGGCCCCCCAGTTTGGGAAGGATGTTAGGATACTGGAATGTGTTCAGAGGAGGGCAACAAAGATGGGGAAGGGGCTGGAGCACAAGGCCTATGAGGAGCAACTGAGGGAGTTGGGGCTGTTTAGTCTGGAGAAGAGGAGGCTCAGGGGAGACCTCATTGCTCTCTACAACTCCCTAAAAGGAGGTTGTAGTCAGGCAGGGGTTGGTCTCTTCTCTCAGGTGACCAGTGACAGAACCAGAGGGCATGGACTTAAGCTTCGTCAGGGAAAGTTTAGACTTGATATGAGGAAAAAATTCTTCACTGAAAGGGTGATTGGTCATTGGAATGGGCTGCCCAGGGAGGGGGTGGAGTCACCGACCCTGGAGGTGTTTAAAGGGAGACTGGATGAGGCACTGAGTGCCATGGTTTAGATGATGGTTGGTGTTAGTGTTGGTGTTAGTGTTGGGTTATAGGTTGGACTTGATGATCTCAGAGGTCCTTTCCAACCTTGTGATACTGTGATACTGTGATACTGTGTGATCTCTGCTGGAATCTGTAGGCCAGCTGGTGCGTGCACCATCGAGATGGCCTCACCTCAGCCTGACTGCACTTCTCTCCGTGGAAAACCCCACTGTAAACATTGGTCACAGTGGCAGTGAATACAGCAGCAATGGAGGCTGAAGGCTGGGCTGTAGTAGGATCTCAGCTGTTGTTACTCCAAACACTCTGCTGCCGCAGGACACCTGAGCAGAAAAGGCAGCATCTGCCTCTCTGGCCAGGTAGCCTCTAGCATGTGACAGTTACCACTGCAGAGGGGGTTCTCTCCCTCCTGTGCCCTGACTGGAAGGATGCATTCCAACATCCATACCACAAGGATTTCTCTTCTCATGAAAACCACCTTACAGTAAAAATGTGTGGGGTTTTTGCACATGTTGTTGACTTTAATTTGGTTTATGAACCCCTAACTCTCAGGCTCCTGGTTTTATGTGGTGTGGGACAGATCAGTGCACCTTCCAGCCTGGAACCCTAAGACGCTTGGTGAGGGTCAGTGACAATATCCTAATTTAAATAAGATAATCTGTGCTTTTGCAAGAGAGCTAAGTCACAGGGAGGACAGGTGATTTAGCAGAGAAGAGGGAGCTGAACTAAGACAACTTCTCTCCTACCTGGGCATCTCTCACCATGACAGATCACCTCCTCTCTCACCCTCATGGCACCCAGGAGCTGGGGTTTGTAACTCGGCAGTGTCCAATCGTTAAAAAACACACATCTCAGAGGGAAGCAGCCCAGCATGTGCCACGGAGGGTGCAGCCAGCCAGGGTTATTCAATTGACAACTGCCTTTTCCAGACTTCATTCTCAGCCTTTCAGAGCTAAAACCAATGCTCACGGCAGTAGTGGCTTTTGAGATGAAAGACTTGGCTGAGCTGGGCTCCTCACCACTTCCCCACTAACAGGACTCTTCTTGCTTGCAGGTGAACGGCCACCTGGACTACATGAAGCAAATGGACACGATCCTAAAAGCTGTGGGCATTAAAACCAAGGAGTGTCGGCTGGAAGAGAAGGGCAGCAGCAGTCTTTTCTCCCCTCTAACCAAGGAATCACAGCAGGCAGCAGGCAGAGAGGCTGGGGAAGAGGGAAACACGGTGCAAGAGGAGGATGTGGCTGGCAGTGCCTGCTGGTCCTGGGCACCCACAGAGAGCAGCAGCCCGAAGGCAGGATGCTTGAGCTCTGCGCTGGCACAGCCGGTGCTTCCTGACTCGCCGGCCCCACCAGGCCCCACCGGAGCTGCTGAGCTGCCCTGTGTGGGAGAGGCTCTCCCAGCCGGCCCCGGGTGTCTCCTGGAGAAACCTCGCTCCCCTGCCCAGACTGTTCAGACAGGGGGGAGAGCAAGAAACAGGCAGAGGGTGAAGGAGTAAATTAGAGCTCTTCGTGTTGGGCAGAGATGCTCAGCCAAGCAACTTCCAAAGCACTGCCCGTTGCACTGCGATTCCCAAAGGAGTATCCATAGAGCTGGCAGAGCTGTAGCTGCAGCTCTCGGACCCTCCTGAGAGCCTAGAGCGTGGCACTGGTGTGGCACCAGATCAGAACTTTTGGAGCAGCTGCCCATGGCGTCTCCCACAGACAAGAAAGGGCTGACTCCTGCCTGAACCAGCATTGCTGCTCGGGAAGAGCTGTCACCACTGGGGACTGTGTCTGTGCTGTGTAACCTCAGGAAAACAGGCCCCCGGGGGCTGTTTGAAGCGTATTGTGGGGAAGGACTCAGCTCTAGGCCATTACAATCACTTTTCCACCAGTGCTCGATTTGGGCTTTGGGTTCCACGGGAGCAGGTCTGTTGCAGGCTCTGGCTGCCCAGCTATGGCTCAGCATCCACACCCTGGCTCTGCAGACGGGGCAGGCGAAGGGCTCGGGCTACCTGGTTTCTTTCCCCACCTTGCAGCTGGTTTGCTGCCAGGGCCTTGGTACTTTCCAACCAACAACACTCTTTGTCCGAGGGTGATGAGTGTTCGAGGCCGCGTTGCTCTTAGAAGCACGCTGTGAGTCCCCAGGTGAAAGACAGCAGAAGAAACAGAGTGGGCTTTTCATGATTTATTACTTTTTGTGAAACCTCCTCCCAGGCTTTGCAAGCCAACAACTCACAGAGACTCATTTTTTGTCCCACACACATCTCCAGCCTTAAAAGCCTCCTCTAGACACGTTTTTAATTGGCTTAGAATAAAACCAATACTTGGCATAGGATAAACACAAATGTGTTTGATTTCTGCCTCCTTCCATAGAAGCAGTTTGGCATCTGGTCTCTTCTCCCCTGGCCTCAAACTGGAGGGAAGGGCCCCGCTTTCCATCCCCTGCCATACCGAGGCTTCCAAAACCACATGGGACTGATCCACATCTTCCATAACAGGTCCTTTTCTGGCCTATTTTGCTGCTCAGCCCAAGTAAACACAGTCTAGCAGGAACATGGGAGAGGATAAACCTCCTTCTGATAACACCTCTGTGGTTTCCTGCTTTAAAACGTGCTGGGTGGAACCAACACCATCCCACAGCCGGGTCTGGAAGGGCTTGGTGACTCACAAGGAGAAAACAGTGCAGCTGCAGCTTCTGAATTTGGTTCACGTGGAGCCCTTCCCCTCCCTCCCTGTGCCAGGAGCTGGTTTAATGACCACCTCTCCCTTCTTTCCCCAGCTGTCTGCAAGCCTTACCTGTGGATTATTTCTCGGGACGATGAAAACACAGCTGTTTGTGGAGGTGGCAGCGTAACCTGGCCATGGGCAGCTCTGGGTACGGTGGCCTGGCTTTTCCTCTCCCCAGTTGCGACCACCAAGGGAACTTGGACTTCCTGGCTCTGATTCTCCAGCAATGCCCCCCTGCAGAGCGACGAGAGCCGTTGCTGGGACAGGCTATGGGACCACCCAGTGATGGGGCTGTTGCGCTGATGCCGCCGGTAACAGGATAGGGGTATGATTTCTCCACTGCATCAGAGGATTTGTCCACAAGCAAACACTTTATTACAAAGAACCATCTCAATGGGAAAATAATGTATTATTGCTTTTGAACACTTGGCTTGAAGAAGCTGTCACTCTGTCCATCTCTTGAAGCCCATGGCTGCTGACTTGGTGACTTAATGGACTTTCCAAGTTGGCTGTGTATTTTTCTGCTCCTTTTTAACTGGATTTGTAGCCAAAGTCTCTCTTTATATAAAACCATTTGCAGAAAGATGTACATGTTGACCTTCATTGACCAAACCCAACCTCTCCATCCACAGCAAAAACACATTGAAGGGCTCAGTGTTCAAACCTGGGCCCAGTCCTCACTGTCATGGTCCCTTACCACTGACTGCCAGGCCAGCTGCTGGGTGCAGGGGGATTTGACCACATAAATGATGAGTAAATCACAAAATCACTTGCTATTCGGTCCTGGAATGGATGTGAGCAACATGGAAAGAAAACTAATGGACTTACTTGGCATGTGGCTGCTTCTTCCATCACCCCATACCCTGGGGATGCTTTGTATTCATTTGTGTAACCGTGAGCTTCAGTGCACAGTCCAAGTCGTTAACGTGAGCTCAGAAATAGTCAGCACGACGTGTGGGACAGGAGTGCAGGGAGGGCACTGCCAGCCCATCCATGTGTCTGAAAGGCACTTGAGGAAGAGTTTGCTAAAAGCATTCCTTGGTTTATAATTTCTGTGCCCCCTCACCACATCACTCACCGGTCTCTCTGCTTCAGGCTATGAGTCGGGGGTTGGCATTGCCATCTAAAAGTCAATATTCATTTAGATTCTTACTTGAAGGGGACAAAAAGTGTATTTTCTACTTGCATCATCTAAAAATGGATGGATTGTGAGAGCAAAGTCTGATGGTCATATGGCAAAAATAGGAAGCTGTAGGATGATACCTAAAGGGAAGCTCATCTCGTTACTACTGTCAGGATACCCACAGAGCCACAAACAAGTCAAACACCCACAGCCTCGCTGAGTATCCAAAAAGCAGCACTGAACATTTTGCATCCAGTTTAATCCCCGGTAGCACAGGCTGTTTGTGAGTAAACACTGTGCTGAGGGAGGCACAAGCTGGCAAAATCATAGAAGACCTCTGGGATCATCAAGTCCAACCGTACCTGTCCCCTTACTAAACCATGTCCCTCAGAAACTCATCCACCCGCCTTTTGAACAGCGCCAGGGATGGGACTCAACCACCTCCCTGGGCAGCTGTTCCAGTGCCTGAGAACCCTTTCAGAGAAGAAATTTTTCTTGATATCTATTCTGATATCTGTGCCTCCCCTGGTGCAACTTGAGGCCATTTGCTCTCCTCCCATCACTGTCCCAGCCCCCACCTCCCCTCAGCCTCCTCCAGGCTGAACAGCCCCAGGTCCCTCAGCCGCTCCCCCTTGTTCTCCAGCCCCTTCACCAGCCTCGGTGCCCTTCTCTGGATGTGCTCCAGCCCCTCACTGTCCTTCTTGTACTGAGGGGCCAGAAGGGTCTGGACCCTGAGGTTCAGAGTAAACCAAAGGTGAGAAGGCCACCAGAATCAGGTTGCAGAGAAGGGCGAGGGACTGGTGATGGTCAGCAAAGGAGGGGTGGAAAGAGAGAGAGAAACAAGGCAGATTAATTCAGCAGCAAAACGTGGCTTTGCACTCTTCTACCCACGGCAGTGCTCAGTGTTGACACCTTCTCCAAGGAGATGCACAGTGCATTTGGAGAGGCTACGGAGCAGCAGTGCCTGGGCAGGGAGATGTCTTGCAGCAAATTGGCCCTGAGCGGAGCTTGCATGGAGCTGGGGGATCCTTTCCAGCACACAGAGGTCCATAACACCCTGTGGGGATGCCTTTGCTCAGGCCACGGGGTTGCCAAGCTGCTTGGGCTGCAGCTCCGTGTCCGGGGGCTCCGCGTCAGAGAAGTTGAGCAAGCGGGCGGCGGGGGCCGGGAGAGCCCAGGGGCCGTCGCCGGGCGGCAGCAGGCTCTGCTCATTCCCCAGCGCCCCGGAGTCGACCGAGTCTGTCTCAGCCTGCAAGGTGAGGACGTTCTTGAGGGCCGCGGCGGCGCGGGGTCCGCTGTTGGAGTTCCTCATGGAGAAGGAGATGGCGCTGGGACGGGGCTCCCCGGCGCGCCGGCAGCAGGGCAGGTATTTGCCCATGGCCCTCTTGAAGTCCCTCATGAAGAGTGGGTAGATGATGGGGTTCATGGTGCTGTTGCAGTACCCAAGCCAGGTGAGGACGTCAAAGAAGCCAGCTGGGACACAGCCACAGACTGCCTGGTGAGGGGGACACAGCAAGGATTAGCAGTGTTTCCCATCTCAGCCCCAATCCAGAGCACTTTCCCAGGCACGACAACATTTTCCTTTTGAAGGAACCCTCCAAAACTGTTTTGAAGGCTTTTTCCTGTCATTCTTCCCTGGGGAAATTGCAGCTTTGGTCCCAGAGCCTTTCCAGCAAGACCTGCCGGCATCTGAGATCCAACCCAGCTGAGTCAGAAGGAAAACCTGATGTCAAAGGCCCCATACGTGCTTACCTGTGTCACGTTGGTGATGAAGAAGGGGAGCCATGCGATGAAGAACATGCCCAGGAGGATGCCCAGCGTCAGGCTGGCCTTCAGTGCCTTCTTGCTGTGCTTGTTGGTGAACCTCCTGCTCTCGCTGCCGGCCGCGGGCTCACTCGGGGCGCGGGGAACCTGCAGCAGGAGATGGGGCTGTGAGCGAGTGCTTCTCCCTGGGCCAGAGCCACCTCCTGCCCAGGGCACGTGGTGTTCAAAGAATCATAGAATCACCTGGTTGGAAAAGACCTTTGAGATCATTGATTCCAACCATACCTGCCCGCTGCTGAACCAGATCCCTGAGCACCTCATCTGCCGTGTTTTAAATCCTCCAGGGATGGCGACTCCACCACATCCCTGGCAGCTTCTGCCAGTGCCTGAGACCCTTTCAGTGAAGAAATTTTTCCTGGTGTCTAAACTGAACCTGCCCTGGTGCAACTTGAGGCCATTTCCTCTCATCCTGTCACTGTCACTTGGGACAAGAGACCAACAGCCACCTCACTACAACCTCCTTTCAGGCAGTTGTAGACAGGGATGAGGTCTCCCCTCAGTCTCCTCCAGGCTAAACAACCCCAGTTCCCTCAGCCACTCCTCACAGGACTTGTTCTCCAGACCCTTCCCAGCTCTGTTCTTTCTCTGGACATGCTGCAGCCCCTCAAGGTCTTTCCTGTACTGAGGGGCCCAGAACTGACCCCAGTACTCGAGGTGTGGTCTCCCCAGTGCCCAGTCCAGGGGCACAATCCCTGCCCTGCTCCTGCTGCCCACGCTGTGTCTGACACAGGCCAAAATGCCATTGGCCCTCTTGGCCGCCTCGGGCACTGCTGGCTCATGTTCAGCCCCTGTCAGCCAACACCCCCAGGTCCTTCTCCTCCAGGCAGCTCTCCAGCCACTCTTCCCCCAGCCTGTAACACTGCTGGGGTTGTTGTGCCCCAAGTGCAGGACTCGGCATTTGGTCTTGTTGAACCTCATCCTGTTGGTCTCAGCCCATGGATCCAGCCTGTCCAGATCTCTTTGCAGAGCCTCCCTTCCTTCGAGCAGATCCACACTGCCACCCAGCTTGGTGTCATCTGCAAACTTGCTCAGGGTGCACTCGATCCCCTTGTCCAGATCATTGATAAAGACACCGAACAGCTGGGGCAGTAAATCCTGCAAACCCCCTGCTGTTTTCTCCCTTCTCGTGAGGAGCAGGAGGGTGGCACAGACTGCAGTGCCCGAACCACAAACCATGCAGAGGGAGCAACAGAAACCCTCAACATGGAGAGAAATTATGGTTTTTTTCCTGTAAAATAAGAACATTTTAATTAAGACACTGCTTTTATAGAACAATCCAACTTGGTCAGTGTTCTGGTGAGGTTGAAGCCTGCCCTGCAGAGGCAACTCCAGCTGCTGATTAGAGCAGCAAACTAATTATATTTTTAAAAGCAGGATGTCCAACATTCCAGCCTACAAACACCACAGCTCAGTCCTCCAGCCACTCTTGCAATCTAAAATGGTTATTAACTCAGCCCTCTGCCATAATTAAACAAGGCCCCATTGCCACTCAGCTTTCTGCCCCCAAAAAAAGAGACTAAAAAAATCACAGAATCATGGAATGGTTTGGGTTGGAAGGGGCCTCAAAGCCCATCCAGTTCCACCCCCCTGACATGGGCAGAGACACCTCCCACTGGATCAGGGGGCTCAAAGCCCCATCCAAACTGGCCTTCAACACCTCCAGGGCCTCCCCACCCTCACAGGAAAACTTTTCTCCCTAAGATCTCATCTCAATCTCTCCTCTTTCAGCTGAAAACTGTTCCCCTCGTCCTATCCCTGCATTCCCTGATCAAGAGCCTCTCCCCAGCTTCCCTAGAGCCCCTGAGTTTCTTGGCTGACCCCTTGCCATCTGCCTGAGCCAATGTGGGGCCAGAGGACTCTACTGGGATGCTCATCTCTGCTGCTGTCCCAGGGGTGGAAGCTGCTTTTCCCAGGCAGAGCAAAGCACCTGAGCATCCCTGGTTCCTGAGCGCGGCAGCACTGGGGCTGCAGGGCTACAGGTGCTCTTTTTGGAGTCCAAAATCCTGGCATCAAGGGGGAGATGAAATATTTTCTATCTGTCTGTCTGGTCTTTGATTCTCATTTTCCTTTTGAAGGTCTGGTTCATACTCTCACGTGCAGAGGAGCTGCCTGTGTCAGAGAGTCCTGGCTGCTTTCTTAGAAGAGAGTACAACAACCTAAAGCAAGGTATTTAAAGGCAATAATTTTGGTTTTTTCTCTGTGGGATATGGGGTCCATAAAACCTATAATTGGGAATTAAAACTGCTAGATGTAGTGAAAATTACCTTCTCTGGGAGCAACACAAGCAAGTGCAGCCCCGTTCTGGTCATAAAGAGCAGGAGGAGGTGGTTTGCAGTTCCCATTATAGAGCAGGTAACAAAAATAGCAGCTGACTCTTCCAAATAAAGTGCTCTCCAGAATCTGGTATTTTCTATTATTTACACTCCTGCTCCCCCGTATCTCACACCCACCACGGCCAAGATTTATGAGTGGAAAGTCAGATAAGATTAAAATCCTCTGGGATGATGCTTAGCCAAGAGGGGGGTGAAACTGTATTTATTTTTTTGCCACTGAGCATTTTCGCCTGTATCTTTATTAATAAATAATAATATAAGAATAATAGAATGGTTTTGTACCTTAAAGATCATAGAATCACCTGAGTTGGAAGGGACCTGAAAGGATCATCAAGTCCAACTCTTGCTCCTGCACAGGACACTCCCAACATTCACCCCGTGGAGCTGAGGGCATTGGCCAAATGCTGCTGGAGTGCTGGCAGAGAGGGTGCTGTGAGTGCTTCGCTGGGGAGCTGTTCCAGTGCTCCATCACCCTCTGGGGGAAGAATCTCTTCCTAATGTCCAACCTACATCTTCCTGCCATTCCCTATCATAGGTCACAAGATCATGCAGTTCCAGCCTCCCCTTGCCATGGGCAAGGACACCTCCCACTGGACCAGGCACTTTTTCTGCTTCTGTGCTCTGTAGCAGCCTAAAAGCACTGGGAGAAGACATGAGGCACCTCAGAGGACATCAGGGAGGTGGATGTTGCCCAGTATCTCCCTCCCTGTGGTTCTATTGCCAAAGCCCTTTGCCAGTTCCAACCCCAAGGCTGTCCAGAGGGGCAGAAGCACCCTGGGTCTGCAAGGAATGGCATCGCTGTGGCCACCTTACCTGCGGCGTGGTCTCCTCGGTGGTGGTGGTGGCCACGTTGGAGGCCAGGGAAGCCACCTGCACCGCTTGCTTGCGAGCTGCCAGCAGGATGCGGCAGTAGGTGAAGGAGATGGCAGTGGATGGGAGGAAGAAGGTGAGGCAGGAGGCCACCAGGGCGTAGGGCAAACTGACCAGCAGCCGGCACTGCTCCTTGTCCCCCTGGGAGGTGACGTTCAGGGAGTGGGCCTCAAACTCCAGCTTGTGCCAACCCATCTTGATGGGCAGGAAGGAGGCCAGCGCGGCCAAGGTCCAGGTGGCCAGGATGAGCCAGAGGGCTCGGCAGGAGGTCATTCTCAGCTTGTATTTGAGGGGGGAGATGATGAGCAGGTAGCGGTCCAAGCTGATGACACAGAGGTTGAGGATGGAGGCGCTGCAGCACATGACGTCGAAGGAGTACCAGAGGGAGCAGAAGTCACCCCAGAGCACCCAGCGGCCATAGAGCTGGTTGAGCATGGCCGGGGGCATGACCACCAGCCCCACCATCAGGTCAGACATGAAGAGGGACACCAGGAAGTAGTTGGAGGTGTTGCGGAGGGAGCGCTGGGTGATGATAAGGAGGATGAGGAGGAAGTTGCCCACCGTGGTCAAGAGGATAATGAAGCAGAGGAAAGCAGCCACCCAGCTGCTCCCCACCAGCAGCGAGCGCTCCCCCAGCATGCTGGTGTTAGGGGCTCTCAACTCCTCCTCCATGAGGAGCTGGGGACCTTCTCCAGCCGTGACCTGGGTTCAGGTGATCATTGCAGGAGCCAGCTCCAGGGAAAGAAGCACCACCTCTCTCCTCTCTGTGTCTGTCCTCCTTTCTCCTCTCCGTCTCTCCCCCACTGTCTCTCTTCACTGGCAGGCAGGGCAGAGTGACATTCCCAGGAGCCCATCAGCAGGAGCAAGGTTCCCCTCCCCATTACTTACAGCCAGACATGTCCTCATCCCTGCAAATTCCCCGGTGCTGAGATATCCCTGGATGCTGGTGATGCTCTGGACAGCAGCAAGACTTGGGATGCTCTGGATGCCAGGATGCTTGAGATACCAGGGGTGCTCTGGATACCAGGATGTGCTGGATGTGCTGGACCAGGAAATAATCTGTAGCCCAGGATGTTCGGGATGCTCTAGATGGGGGGATGTTCTGGAATACTCAGAGCATGAATACCAGAATACTCCAGATGATGAGGATGCTCTGGACCCAGGATGCTCCAGATGCCAGGGATTCTCTGGACCCAGGATGCTCCAGATGCTGGGATGCTCCAGATCCCAGGGCGCTCTGGTTGCTGTGGATGCTCTGGACCCAGGATACTCTGGATGCCGGGGTTGCCCTGGACCACTGTCACTCAGCTCTTGCCCCCAGCTGGGCTTGGCTGCCTCTGTCCCCCAGGGCAGCAGAGCCCCCCTGAGCTCCTCTGTGCCTGAGCTCGGCTGCTGCAGCCGGAGACCGCAGGGAGAGGCAGAGCAGCCCTGAGGCGAGTACGGAGCTGCTCCCAGCCGAGCATCCTTGGAGGAGGAAGATGCAAGCTCGGAGTGTGGGAAGGTGTCTGTCCTCTTGCAGAGGTGAGTCCAGCATGCAGGGGGTGTGGGGGTGTGTGTGCAGGTACCAGCCAGAGTTATACCTGCTGCTCTGTGATGCACGGAAAAGGATGCAGAAATGCTGATTCGGAGGAGGTGGGGCTGGGGGGGGTGGGGTGGGGAGAGGAGCAGATGGAATGAGATGCCAATGAAACCAGGGATCTGATGGAACTCCACAAAGTGGCAGCCAGAGAGTTCTCTTTTCCACCTTAAAGAGACAGCCAGCCCCACATTCTGCCTCCCCTCCAGCAGCCACCTCTGCCCACGACAGAGACCCCATGCTCGCCTGGCAGTAGGCAGCGAGCCACAGGCCAGCAGAGAAATGAGCCACAGGCCACCAGGACTGCAAGCCACGGGCCAGCAGAGCAGCGAGCCATGGGCCAGTGGAACAGGGATCCACGGGCCAGCAGCGCTGCACCCAAGCCCAGGCAGCAGCACCACGCAGGAGGCTCCATCCTCTGTGCCAGGTGACGGCAGCTGAAGTTTTGCAAAGCCAAATGAAAAGCAACAAGAGCTGCAGCAGCCCCTGCATGGGGAGCAGCCGCGGGCACGGAGAGGACTGGCTGAATTTCCAGCCTGCAGCCAGGGATGTGGGGCACGAGCAGAAGGCAAGGGAAGCACCTGCCCTCACATCGGGGTTATCTGGGCTGGCCAGTGCAGCCTCTCCAGCGGCAACCCCGGATGGATCCAGGGCAACTTGTCCTTTGTCAAATGAGAGGCAACACATCCGAGGACCCAGTGGGCTTCTTCATCCCTTCACCGAGTTCAGAAGCCACTCCTGAACCAGTAAGCTACTCAATGCTGCCACTACTGCCTATCACAGCCAATACTGTGACAGAAACTGATTATTGTTTCTTAATTACCCACTGATTATTGTTTCTTAATTGCCCAGCTAGCAAAAGGCTTATTTTCTTCCAACAAATAGCTGTAACTTCTGCCTGGGGGCAGCCCAAAGCCAAGGGCACTGACTCCAGCACAAAGCCGAGCTGCGCAGGTCTGTCGTGCCCTGGCTCCTGCCCCTGTGCTGTGAGCCTCTGTGAGAGGCAGACTGTGCCCTTTCTTCCTGCACTAACCAACACTTCTGTGAACACCCTTCCCTTGGGAAGATGCTGCTGCAGATGTGTGGGTGAGTGCCAGCTGTGCACGCCCCACTGGCCCCGTCACACTGCACCCCAGCGCTGGCTGTGCTGCCCAGACACCCTGGGACAGAAATTCCTCTCTTTGCCAGGACCTTCCTCTGATGGATGGGGATGAGGGAATGGTTTCCAGCTGAAAGAAGGGAGATTGAGATGAGATCTTAGGGAGAAATATTTTGCTGTGAGGGTGGGGAGGCCCTGGCCCAGGTTGCCCAGAGAAGTGTTGGCTGCCCATCCCTGGAGGTGTTCAAGGCCAGGTTGGATGGGGCTTTGAATCCCCGATCCAGTGGGAGGTGTCCCTGCCCATGGCAGAAGGTGGAGTTGGATGATCTTTAAGGTCCCTTCCAACCCAAACCATTCCACGATTCTAAGGTTGTCTCCACAGGTTCTGTGCCACAACTGGGAAGCAGCTGCCATCACTCACACCAGGACAGGCTCTCCTGGGAGCTCGTGTACGGTGTCTGCCCTCCTTCTGCTTCCCCAGGACTCTCTCCTTGGATGCTCCCAGCCAGACCCCCCTGGCCACCCCTGCACCCCGCTGTCCTGGCAGGTGGCCCGGGCACAGCACACGCACGCGAGGCTCTGAACGAGGCTCTGATCTCAGCAGGAGGTTTCTTTGGAAAAGTGCTTGTACCAGGAAACCCTTGCTTCCTCATCCCATCTGTGCTGGGAACAAGCAAGAGATCCCACCCCAAGGCCACACTGCGGTGGCCTCCGCGGCGAGGATAAATCAATGCAGAGGCACAGATTTCTTCCAGCTGGGTCCACGCTGGTGCTCTGCAAGGAAGTGATGCCGGAGCACAAAGCCACGCTTCCCTCTCAGCCCAGCTGCATCCCAACCTTGGGAGCGTCTTGGTATCATCTCCAGAAGAGACTGGAGCAGAGTTGTGTCCTCCAGAAGGCATGTGGAAGGTTTGCATGTGTTTGCTGGGGGAGTGAATCTGAGCTGATCAAAGCAAAATGTGTTTAAAAATCCCTGCCTTGACGTGAGTTCTGACCCCACCGTGGTCCCTGCGAAAGCCCCTCTGCTCCGGCAGCTCTGCCGGCCCCTTGGTGCTCCCTCCCTGCGCCGCGATCCCGGACACATCTGCAGGGATCACTGTTGCCTCCAGCTCTGCTTTCCAGTGCCACTGGCAGGGAAAGCAAAACCAGGCTGGCAGCAGCCACCCGAGTGTCAACACGGCAACAAAGGTGCTGCTGAGGCAGAGTGAGTGGAACTGGAAGGCTCAGAGACCTCAGTGAGGAACACCCAGAGCAGTGCTTCACACCAACAGTGCAATCCACTGGCAGGACCTCATTCCATGCTGGAACTGGGATGGCTCCCTAGGGCAGATTCTGGAGGAGCCTGGCTCGCTGCCTTTCAAGATTTATGTTTTCAGCTGTAAAAGCCCTCCCCACTGCCTGTCTGCATTGGAGCTCAGGTTGTGTGGAAAGGAGGTGGAGATGTCCTGCTCTGAACACCTTGAACGGAGCTCTTGAAGATTACAGGAACAGCTCCCCCTGCCAAACCCAGCTCCTGCCCCACTGTACACCAGTAAAGGGGCCACCCCATGGTGCTGGGCGTCCACAATGCTTTCTCCACCTTCTCCTGCCTCTCCCATAATGCTCCCAACCCAGCCTAGACCAAAGTTATCTAATGCACAGGACCTCTCCACCCCTGCCAGGGTCCTTCCTCGCCAGCCCATCTCCTTCCTTGTGGCAGTCGCTTCCTTCACACAAACCTTCTGCTGCTTCACCACCTGCTCTCCAAACTTGTGCAAAGCCCCAGCACCTGGGAATCAAAGAGGATAACAAGAGCTGTCCACTCGCCCAGCACAGCCTCCCACCCCTCCAGAGGTGGTGGAATCCTGATGGGACCCACCGGGAACACAGACAGGGAAGCATCACCTGATGCTTTCTGAGGGCCTCGCCTGGTTGTGGCACCAGCGGGATCAGGGGGTTACAAGGACGCGCTCAGCCCTGCCCAGGCAATGTTTGATGGAAACACCCTTGGAAATAGCCCAGTGGCTTCCAGCCAAGGCGCTCGTGTCTCCTCCTCACCCACAAAGTCCATGGCCAAGGTGGCCTTCCTCCGCTCCAGAGGCCTCCTGGAGGCCACCAACATCTGGATGCCAGGACACACGCTGGATCGAGAGTGTCACCTAGTGGGGACAGAGCTGGTGAAGATGGTCTGACCTCGCTGAGACCCCACGCACTTCCCACACGCGTGGGACCAACAGACCTGAAACCTCAAACCTCCAGCGACGAGGGCCCTCGCGTGCAGCCGTGCCCGCGCGCAGCCCATGGGCCGGGCACTTGGGGCTGCTTTGATTCCTCGTGGCTTTTCTTTCTCCTCCCAAAGCCAACACAGCAGGAAGACGAAGGGAACCACGGCTCTCCCATGCCCTGTGTCCTCCTGCGCTGCCCCCTCCCACCTGGAGCCCTGCTGTACACGGCCTCCATCCCATCAACACCCAGGAGCTGCTGCCAAGAACCAGACAGGCGTCGGAGCACGGAGAAGTGGGAGTCACAACTGATTTATTGAAGAAAAAACAAACCTTATAAAAGGAGGGGAGGCATCGATTAGAAGCTCTGGAAGCTCTTGTCAGGCCAGCGCCAAAGAAATCAGCTTTATACAACAGAGAGAAAGAGGCAGCAGGAGGTGCAGGGGCCCCCACCCCAGGCCTCCCCAGCCCTGTGAAGGTACCTCAGCGTCCCGGCACGCGTCCCCCCTTCTCCCTCCACCACCATCAAAGTGCAGCAGGAGAGGGAGGAGAGGGGCTGGCTCCCACCCCACCCCGAGCCTGCTCTTGGCCTTCCCCTGCAGCCACGAAATGCCCAACCCCAGTGCCCACGCCATCTCCCAGCTCCCTCAACCTCTGGTGGCCCTGAGGACCAGCAGAGAAAGGGCTCTCACCACCACAGTCCCCAGCAACCTCAAGCACGCAGCCCTGAGGAACATCCTGGGGCACAAATGTTCCCAGAGAGACCCCATATGAGGGGCTGGGGCTGGATGAAGCTCCAGCAGGTGCCAGGAGGAGCAGCTCGTCCACGCTGGGCCCGCGTGTCCTTAGGCAGGCAGGGCAGATAGGAAGAAGAAGGGATGCCACCAGTCCCACATACCCAAGGAGAGATGGGCATCTCCTGTAGGACTGTGCAGAGGCTGCATCCCTTCTTCCCCACCCCAGCTACGAGCTCTTCACAGTGAAACGCCCAGAAGAACCCAGCAAGGGCTCCGCAGAGGGTGGAGGAGCCTGCAGCAGCCCCCGGGGAGCCCAGCTGAGCCGAGCTTTGCCCTCAGCCCAAGCCCCCTCACCCAGGCTCCCGCTCCCCTCAATATATTATTACTATTACGTGCAAGTCCTTCTGTATCAGACCCCCCCAGCAGAACCGCTCTCGCCTGCAGCTCCAGCCCCACGGCCGCCCCCCTCAGCCCTGCCTGCGCCTCCGAGCGCTCCTCCGGCCCGGGCTGTCGTGGAGAGCAAAGCGTGAGGGCAGCTATTAGACAGGAGAGACTCCACCAGCCCTCCCTCCGCACAGCCCGGCCCTCTCCCTCGCACACAGCCCCGCGCCGCCGCCCGCAGGGACAGTCCACAAGCGCCAGGTCACTCCTCGCCCTCCTCCTGGCGGTGCTGGTGGTGGCTGGAGGCAGGAGGTTCTTCCACCGCCTCCTGCCGGGGGTGGGCATAGCGGTGGGGGCGGCCCCTTCCGCGGGCACGTTCTCCTCTGCCTTCAGGGAGACGTTGAACGGGGCTCCCTCGTGGCTCGGCTCGGGCTGCGACTCCCGGAAGGCACCTCGGCACGCCGAGGGGCCCTGGTCTCGCCGACCAATCAGATGCCGCGAGGCCCTTGCAGCAACCAATCAGACGCCGCGAGGTTAGCGGAGGGCGGGACTTCCGTTGATGCCGACGCAGGCGGGCACTGTAACCGTGGTAACGGTTGTCCCACGCGACCCAGAGCCCCGGACACACCCGGCCTCGGGTAGGTTCGCCGCTTCTCCGCATCTCCCCACGCACAGCGCAGTACCCGGTGCCGCCGACAGCCCCGGACTGTAACTCCCAGCTCGCACCGCTTCACGCCAAGCGTCTCTCGGTGCCGCTGGCTGATCACGCGCCTCAAGGCCTCTCTGTGGCCCCATCAGAAGCCGCGTATCCCTCGCACCGACCAACGGCCTTTGGCAGCAAGCGGGACCGGCGTTGACAGAGGGGCCGGTAGGCGGAGGAGGGGGTCGAGCGGCCCCAGGCAAGCGGAGCGCGTCCATGGATGCGGCGGGGGGAGGGAGGCGGTTCTGAGCGGGGCTTGGGGGCAGGCGGGGGGGGGAAGCTCTGCTACAGAGAGCTGCAGCGCCCCGTGCACCTGGCACGGCCAACGGTGACAAAATGGGTGGAAAAAGCTGCCTTGTAGGTCTGCTTGTAACGAGCCGAAAGTGTTTGTCCTCCCTGCAAGCCCTGGTTCCCCTCTGGCTCCGGGCTGGCCCCTTCAGCCCCCACAGCCCCCTCGCTGATGCCCCTGCGGGTTCTGGAGTAGCTGCGTTCCCAGAGGATTTGATGTGGGATTCCTCCCCCAACTCTGATGCAAGGGGTGAGGAAAGAGGAGAGGGAGGAGGAGGCCTAGAGTCCCCAGCCCTAATGCCAGGGTGAAGGAAAAAGGTGGGGGAGGAGGAGGAGGCGGAGGCCTGGAGCCCCTGACCCTAATACCAGGGGTAAGGGAAGAGGGGAAGGAGGAGGAAGACAGGAGGAGGAGGAGGCCTGCCAGGCTCTGCTGATAACTTCTGTGCCACTCCAGTTCTGCTCCCGGCTCCTGCAGCCCCTGTGCAGCGCGACTGGAAGGTCTTTGATTTGGTTTTGCTGCCTGTGAGCAGAGAGGAGAGCTCATTGTGATTTTTGTGCTGCTCCCTTTCGTGCTGCCGTGCGCAGGGAGCCATGGCAGGAGAGATGAACCGTGTTTGTGGCCAGCTCATCCTGGAGGAAGATTGCAACACCTTGTACAGTCCCAGTGAGCAAGGTAACGGGCGCTGGTGCTCCCGGGAACGGCAAGAAGGGGTTCGAGCACGCGAGGCCTGTCTAGGTGTATTAAGAAAATGGGGATTGGGGAGAGCCTGAGTGGAGAGGGCAGAATAAATTGGGATTTCATAGAAGAGAGAGCTGAAAAATTCCCTTTTGGGTTGCACCTGGAGTATTGTGTCCAGTTCTGGAATCCCCACCATATGTATATGAATCTGTTGGAGCTGGTCCGGAGGAGCCACAAAGATGACCCAAGGGCTGGAGCGCATTTGCTATGAGGACAGGCTGAGAGAGATGGGGTTGTTCAGCCTGGAGAAGAGAAGGCTCTGGGGGGACCATAGAGCATCCTCCCAGTACTGAAAGGGGCTCCAGGAAAGCTGGGGAGGGGCTTTTTACAAGGGCTTGTAGTGATAGGATGAGGGGGAATGGTTTTAAACTGGAAGGGAGAAGATTTAGATTAGACATTAGGAAGAAACTCTTACAATGAGGGTGGGGAGGCCCTGGCCCAGGTTGCCCAGGGAAGTGGTGGCTGCTGCATCCCTGGAGGTGTTCAAAGCCAGGCTGGATGGGGCTTTGAGCCCTCTGCTCCACTGGGAGGGGGTTGGAACTGGATGGGCTTTCTGGTCGCTTCCAAACCAAACCGTTCCATGGTTCCCTGGTAAATGCTGTTTTGTGGTCTGTCTCACTCCTCAGGGACACGTGGGGCCACGCTGGCAGCTTCCTCTCAGGGTCAGGGTTTCCCGGTGTGCCCATTGCTTTAGCTGAGGGAGGTTGGCTTTGTTGCAGAGTGCCTGCTGTAGGACCATCTCCACAGATTCCTCTTTTCTTCCCTAGAAATCTACGATTATGCTCTGGAGCTCGGGATTGACCCCGAGAAGGAGCCGGAGCTGCTGTGGCTGGCCAGGGAGGGTCTCATGGCCCCTTTACCACCTGAGTGGAAGCCCTGGTAAGATGTCAATTATCAGTTGTCCCGTGCAGTTCCTGGCCTCTTCTGCCCCTTCCCTGCTGCCCATGTCAGTGGCAGAGGAGGGCAATGCCACGTGGGGTTGTTCCCCATCCCCAGGAGGTGCCTGTTGTCACTTTCCATCCGGTTTTCACTCCGCAGCCAAGATGCCAGTGGAGACGTCTACTTTTTCAACTTCACCACTGGGGATTCCTTGTGGGAGCACCCCTGTGATGCCCACTTCAAGCAGCGCGTCATACTGGAGCGGCAGAAGCTGCAGGCACATGGCAGCTTGAAAAAGAGGGAGAAGAAGGAGAAGAAGGGGAAGAAGGAAAAGAAGGGGAAGAAGGGGAAGAAGGAGAAACAGTCACTGAATGGAACCCCAGTGAGTAGAGTCTGCTGGGAGGGCTGGGGGGATGGACGAGGGGCTGGGAATTGGAGGGGCTGCACTGTTACTGCTTTGGGAGCAGAACAAGGATCCCCTGAGGAGGAATCCTGTCCAGGAGGGCTGTGAGTTTGATGGAAATCCAGCAGAAAGGGGGTCATGGAAGGTGGGAAGGACACGCCTGGGGCTGGGGTGCTGCAGGCCTGCAGCATTGCTGCTGGGAAGGATGTGGCACCAGCCAGGGATGCTGGTGGTGGATATTTGGAGTACTGGAAAGATCTCCTTCCTTGGAGAGCCACCACATGGTGCTTATGCAGAGTCCACGTGTCCATGTCCGTGTGCCTATGTGCTTTGATATCCAGACAGAACAGGGATGTAGATGAGTGAGGTTGGTCTGCTTTGCTGTCGGTATCTGCAGGTGCAACCAAATTCCATTCTATCCCAAGAGGCTGCAAACAATTCTTGCCTTCCATTAGCCAGCAATGGGATAAATCTGTGGGGAAGGACAGTGCCTTGTGCTGTTGCTCAAGGCACAGAGCTCTTCAACTCAGAAAGCTGCAAGCTGAGGTTTCTAATCAGCAGCGCGCACAGTGCTCCGTTGGCAGATGAGAACTATGTCTATAAATATCAGATCAACTGCAGATGATGCCAAAAGTTTGAATTAGCCAGAGGAAGTGAGTTCAGCTTTGCTGAAGGGCAGCTAACGTCCTCTGCTCCATACAGGTAGTTAGTGGCCATCTGCAGAAAATAAGACGTGGAAGGCAGCTCTGAGGTCTTCCCAGAGCCTTCAAGCGTGCAGTGCTCAGGGGTAGAGGGTGTTGGATGACTCCCAGGGGTCTTGATGTGGGTGGAAAGGGAGAGGTGCATTCAGGAGCTTCTTATGGATGTGCTGCAGCGCTGCTGTTTTCCACTGCCTGTAGCTTTTCTAGTGGCATAAGGTAAGGAAGCAGCTAGGATTTTGGTCTAAAAGAGGTGGAATTGCAGCTTGTGCAGCGTAGGAGGCTCTCACAAGCAGCTTTTTCAGTGGTGGTGGGTTCAGTATCAGCAGGCAGTGTTGCATTTTCTCCGTCTCTGAATGAAGATGTGCACCCTCCTGTGCTCTCCTCTCAATGAGTCCCTTCTGCTTCAGTCCTTAGACACCCAGCTACCACCTGTCCGGGTGCCCCCGCACCTCGCGCCGCTGCGTGGGCTTGGACCTGGGCTGCCTCGGGTTGACCTCCCTCTTGGGTTGCCCCCCTGGAAAGTGGGCAGCTTGGCGGACTCCAGCCTTGTGGCCAGAGGAGGAGGGCAGGTAAGGCTTCACCTGTGGCCAGAGGAGGGGGCAGGGACAAGTCCATCTGTGGCCAGAGGAGGCTCAGTCTGAGCAGGGAAGGCTCCCTGCTCCCTGCGACAGTGCCCTGGAGAGCACACTCTGCAGCAGATCACAGGCACGATGATACCTGGAAGCTTAAATGACGGTATTTGTGACCTCTTGTTGGTTTTGAAGTACTTGTGTCTGTTAAAAACCCACTTTCCTCCTCTATGTTTCACTATATTTCTTTTTCTTTTGCTATTTCTAGGCAGTCCAATGACAAATTTGTAGTCAGCTTTCTTCTGTGTTTAACAAATGTGAAGAAAGAATTCTTTCTTTGGGGGGGAAAAAGTCTGTTAAGTTCATTTTGGTAGAACTTTGATTTGTGTCCAAATGAAGCAGGACATACAGTGCAGATAATGGAATCATAAAACCAGTAACTTTAACCAACCGTTTGCTGATAATAGAAAAGGTAGAGGAACAATTTTCTGCATGAAGGTAAGATTTGCAATCCTTTCAAGTGATTACGCCCCGTGCCTGGAGGCGTTCGAGGCCAGGTTGGATGGGGCTTTGAGCTCCCTGATCCACTGGGAGGTGTCCGTGCCCATGGCAGGGGGTGGGACTGGCTGGGCTTTGAGGTTCCGTCCAAGCCAAACCATTCCATGATTGTGTCATTCTTCATAGAATTGACCACTGGGCCAACGTGACAAATGTGTAAGTGGTGAGAAATTGATCTTTTAAAGGCAAACAAAACAGTAGATGTGCAAAACATCATATGAATCAGTGCCTTGACTGAGGGTTTTCTTGCTGACTTGTCTGGACTTGTCTAGTTGCTGGACTTGGTCTGCAAAGAGGAGAGTTCTGTGAACGCAGCGGCTCTCGATAAAGGGAGAAATGAAGAGGAAGAGAGCGAGAATGAGGTAATTTGTGTGCCTTGGCTCTTACTGTGTTGGTAACCGTAGTGCAGACGGGCTCCAGGGATGAAAAGCTGTGATGCTCCCCTGGTAACAGCTGATTGCCCGAGGATGTTGTGTTGGAAGCTGGGTCTTTGTGCTGCATTTCCTCTGTGTGTTTGGTCACCAATAAGTGTTGAATCCTGTTTTCTGCTTGTACTCCCTATAAATTGTCTGCCATGATGCTTTTCCAAAACAAATTGGCCGTAGGCGTGTTGCCTTGGCTTATGGCTATGGCTCTGCTGTCCTGTTCTATTGATGAGAGGCCTCCCTTTTCCTCCTGTGGGACCTCAGAGGTCACAACTCAGTGTTTTCCATCTCCTTTTTAATATTTGTAGAGTCTCCATGGGACATCAAGACTGTTCAAAAAGCTGCACATGGATGTCAGCGCCCTGGGAGGCAGCTTTGACTCTGAGGTAAGGATGTGTGGAAAAGGATCTGAGGGTGCTGGTCAACAGCAGGTGAACATGAAGCAGAAGTGGCCAAGAAGGCCACCAGCATCCTGGCTTGGATCAACCGTGGGGTGGCCAGCAAGAGCAGGAAGGGATTGTGCCCCTGTGCTCAGTGCTTGTGAGGCTGCACCTTGAATGCTGGGTTCAGTTTTGGGCCCCTCACTCCAAGAAGGACCTTGAGGGGCTGGAGCGTGTCCGCAGAAGGGAACAGAGCTGGGGAAGGGTGTGGAGGCCAGGGGTTCTGGGAGCAGCTGAGGGACCTGGGGCTGTTTGGTCTGGAGAAGAGGCTGAGGGGAGACCTCCTCGTTCTCTGCAGCTCCTGGAAGGAGGTTGTGGTGAGGTGGATGCTTCTGCCTTCTTACAAGGAACAAGTGATGGGACAGGAGGAAATGGCCTCAAGTTGTGCCAGGGGAGGTTTAGATTGGATATTGGGAAAAATGTCTTTCCTGGCAGAGTGGTGAAGCCCTGGCAGGGGCTGCCCAGGGCAGTGGTGGAGTCTCCATCCCTGGAGGGATTTAGAAGCTGTGTGGCTGTGGCAGTTGGGGACAGGGTTTAGCAGGCACTGTGGGTTTGGGCTGATGGTTGGACTGGATGAGCTGAGAGGGCTTTTCCGATCTTCATGATTCTATGATTCAATGAGCTTCCAGGTAGAGCGCACGTGGCCACTTTGCTGTGGCACTGTGAACCCTGTTTTCTTTCTCCTTGCCCTGCTGCCCAGTTGTGGCTCAGAGCAGAGCATCAGCAGTGATTTCGGCCCCCGCGTGGCTCGTGCAGACGCTTTCCTTTCCCTGCGAGCGCGTGCTCTCTGCCTGCGCCTTCTTAGCGCGGAGCAGGCTTACGGTGACAAGGGCACAAAGGGCAGCGCCTTGCAAGCAGCTCTGGGGATTTGGCTCGACTGTTTGCACTGAGAGGAATCCTTCTCACTGCTTTGCAAATTCTGTTCCAGTATCTGAAAGGCAAATTAATTTCTTTTAAAGTGTTTTACACTATTTCCGTTATCCTTTGGACAGCACATGGAAAGGAAGCTGTGAAGTGCTTTGCTGGAGAGCCCATTCACAGCACGGGGCAGAAACTGCAAAGGCTTCTGCTAAAGTGGATGGGAAAAAGCAAAGCCCTGGCTGTGTCCTCTCCAAACAACAAGCAGCCCAATTCATCACCGAAATGTTACTGTGCCTGGGAACAAAGAGCTGTCTCGGCATTTCGGTGCGGCAGGGCTTGGGGAATCTCTTATGAACTGGCAATTGCTGCCCCGCAGCCAGGCTCTGTTACCGCAGATGGGCGATGTCTTGGTCCTGAGGGCAGTTCCCTCCTGGAAAATGTAATTCCCGTGTAGTTCCATGGGATGGCAGTAGAAAAGCGTTCTGATAAGCACGTTCCCGTGAGGGCCTCAACCTGCAGCCCAGGCTGCTCTCCAGCGTCCTTAAAAACGAAGAAGAGGGAAGTATTTGTATAGCAAGAGGGGAAATGTAAGCAGAAATGGGGTGAAGTGATAAAAAAAATGGCTTTGTGTAGCCTGTGGGTCGGCCTCGAGTCCCCTAATCCAGTGGGAGGTGTCCCTGCCCATGGCAGGGGGGTTGGAGCCGGGTGGGCTTTAAGATCCCTTGCAGCCCAAACCACCAGTCCATGATTCTATGCAAATAAGCATGTGGTTTTAGCAACTTGCTGGGATGCAAGGATGTGGGGTGAGAGTGAAAGTGGTGGCATTGAAGATGGCATGAGCATCTGGGAGAGAGGGAGGAGAGAGGGAAAGAAATGTTGCCTTCGTCAGTGGGCTCTTGTGGAACAAGGAGGAAATTAACTGGGGAAAGGCACTGAAAATGAAAGGCAGGGCAGGTGCTGGAGGTGTGAAATTTGTGTGTAGGGGTACCAAGAGGGCCTCTTCTAGGCAGCTTGGTTTGCTTGGCTGCTTGAGGGATTAGGTCTGGTCTGACCCTGCTTCTTGCCTTCTGAGTTCCTGTATGGAATAGCTGCTGCAGGCATGTGAGCTGCTCTGAAATACAGAAAGGGCTTGGGGATGCTGCTGGAAGGGCCAAGAGGAGGAAAAGGTCTGGAAGCGTCTCTGGGTGGGTGGGGAGAGGGTCCCCTGGCAGCAGGAGGGACGCCCTGATGCGGAGCCTGCAGCCTGGGAGGTTTGGTGTGCTGCATTCTGCACGGGTCAGCATCTGGGGAAACAGCGGGAGGCAGAGGGGGCCCTTTCCGTGGTGGGAAATGACCCTGGCAGGCTTCATTAGCAGATGGAGATGTGTGAAAGGAGCTGTCTCTGTAAATAACCATTGTGCAATAGAGCTGGGGTGTGAGTGCAGAGAGCTGTGTGCGGGAAGCGGTGCTGCTGCCTCCCAGGGAACAGAGACGGCCATGAACTACAGGAATTGAGTGGTGACGGGGGGCGAACGGCTGCTGTGTTCCTCACTTTGCCCTCTCTTGTGGCTGAGATGGGCTCCTGGGGAGTCTGGAGCTGGGAAGGGTCTCGTAGAGCAGGGGGATCACCACGCTGGCCAATGGGAAAAGCAGCAGCGGTAAAGCCCACGGAGCACAAAGAGTTTGGGAATCAGGGCCTGTGGGCTCCTGGGCAGAGGCTGGGAGCTGTTGAACTGGAGAGCCGTCTGCTTCAGGGGTACAGGCAGGGGGTGAGAGAGATGCCCCTGCCACCTTGGAAAGGTGATGTGGAACCCTTGCTAGTGGATGTGTTACCCACCCACTAGGAGAAGAGCACAGCAGAGGAGGAACACTGTGGCAGCCCCTTGGGTGGTGCTGCTGAAGCTGATCTCCAGCACCAAAGGAGCTCTGTGGAGGAAGCAAAGCTGGCAGCCTGGGAGAGGTGATGAGTGGTGCTGGCATCATGGTCCTGCTTGCATGATGTCACGGAAGCTTTGCATGCAGTAGGCAGCTCCTCGTGTTGTGATGTGGATGTGATAGTTGCTTGGTTTGTGTCTCTTGCTGTGCAGTGTTACATACGTGGAGAGAGGTGTAGACCTGCAAACCAAGAGCAAATGCTTCCCTGGTGTAGTCTGGCAAAGCTAACCCCTCTCTGTGCCTGGGAGCAGCCTGGAATCAGTGAGAAAGGGAGAGCCCATCACCCTCAAGGGCATTCCATATGCACTATGAGAGTGTTTCCTCTTTCATTCTCATCCCTGGAGGGGTTCAAAAGCCATGTGGCCGTGGCATTTCAGGACATGGTTTAGTAGGCACGGTAGGGTTGGGCTGCATGAGCTTAGAGGTCTTTTCCAACCTTATTGATTGCATGACTGTATTCTGTTGTGGGATGTGAGCACCTCCCAAGGAAATATCAGTGTAAGGTTTTGAAGCGTAAGAATCCTGGCTGGACTTCTTTGGCTCATCTCCAGATGTCCTGGAGATGTCCTCAGGAAAAACGCAAGGTGTGAGCCTGTCCAGAAGGGAAGATGACCAGTGCTTTCCTGAATCCCCAGATAAAAGGAAGCACAATGAGGGCTCCTCCACTGGAGTACCACTAAAGAAACGCCCCTGACATTAGATTCTGAGATGAAGATGTTACCAAGGCCTTTGCAGAGCTTTGTGGGGCTGGCTAGTTGTTCGTGGAATGGTGTGAGTTGGAAGGGACCTCAAAGCCCATCCTGTTCCAATCTCCCTGCCATGAGCAGGGACACCTCCCACTGGATCAGGGTGCTCCAAGCCCCATCCATCCTGGCCTTGAACAGCTCCAGGGATGGGGCAGCCTCAAAGGTGTCCAAGTGCCCTGTTTGTATTTCTGCTCACGTGGCACAGAGCTGGGAAGGGGCCATGAGCTTCCCTTTACTACTGAGCGAGTTGTAGGTGGAGCCCTGAGCTGTGGTGCTTTGGGAAGCACCCAGTGACTGGATTTCTCCATCCTCCTCCCCAGCCTGATGGATGTCTCTGCCACTCCTGAGGTGGTCTCTCAGACACAGGACGTGCTGGGAGACGTTCTTCCCGGTTGCTGCGGCTCTGGGTTTAGAGGTGACTTAGCTGAGAACAGGGCGTTGGGATATGGGGGGGGTGTGCGGTTCGTGCCGTGCGTGGGACGCGGCTGCTGTTTGACACAGCGAGGGGGCAGGGAGTGCTGGTGGCTCTGTTTGCATTCCAATGAGGGAGCCTTTCCCTGCTTCCTCCCGGCTGTCGCGTGTTGTATCCTGAGTTTTGTGGTTGAAGTGATCGAACCTTTGGGTGACTCAGCTTGAATTTGCAGTTGTGTTATCCCAGGGACAGCAGGTTCTGCTGTCTCTCAGGCTGGAGGGTTAGTGATTCATGCTCTGGTTTTGAGCTTGGAGCCAGGGCTTGAATCAGCTCCTGCTCTCAAGTTTGTCCTGTTGGAAGGTAGGATAGTTGCATCCTGCCTGCTCTTACCTGGTTCAAATGTCAGACAGAAGTTAAACATCCATTAATAGTCTTTTGCAAATGCCCATCTTACTGATGATCAATCTTACTTTCCGCCTCAATGCGGATGCAGAAATGGGTGCTCCCAGGCATGGTTCCTCCAGCAGCCACTGCAAATGCTTTTCTGCTGAGCCCCTGTCAATCAAAAACCCAACAGCTTAAAAGAAAATAAGCCTGAGCCCAGCAAATGAGTATTTACTTCAATGAAGTGCCTCGTCCTTGAAAGGGACCATATGAAAAGAAATCAAACTGGTCTCGCAGTCACCCAAAGCTTTGCGATCTTGCTTCTCGCTGAAGGAGAACCCGTGCTGCTTCCAACCCCAGAGGGGAGGTGACAAGTGTTTTAGTGATAATTGTGTTTGACTTCCTGCCTAGGAGAAGTTTTTAAAATCAAGACCCGCTGAAGAAGGGCAAGAGTCTTCCTTAGATTCTGGTGCTGCGTGCCCTCTGCCTGCGGATCAAATCTTTCTTTGGGATGCTGACAGTGGCCTGTCGGGCCAGAGCATGGATGAGTTCACTGGGAAGTTCGCTTGGAATGAGCTGGTGGCTGAGAGGGATGCTGAGCTGGAAGGTGACTTCTCTGCAGCCGATGAGTGGCCACGGTCCATCAGGGAAAGGAGCACAGCAGGGAGAGACGTGCCCAGTGGTCCTGGACAAGCTGGAGTTTCATCTGCAGCTGCTTCGGCTGCTGAGGCAGATCCGCTGGCGAGCCTGGCTGCCGCTGCTGACCCCGTGTCTGTCTATAGGAAGATAGTGAAGGGGAGACAGGAAGAAGCAGCAGATGAGCTGAGAACAGACAGCAGGCTGGATGCTGACCAGGTAAGAGACCTGCTCGCACGGGCTGGGTTGGGTGTGGGAGCTGCTGGGGCTGTTCCCAGTGCTTTGTGAGGCCCTGATTCAGGAAAGCTCTTGCAGCACTTACTCGTTTTGTTTTAAGCGCTTTCTGTATCAGTAGAGAATTTGGGGGCTGGAGGGGGCACGAGTGCTCAGAATTCTGAGGTGGGCACATTCTGTACTGAGCAAAGAAAGTGAGCCTGGAAACATACTCTGTCCTGCAGAGCTTGTTGAAATCTTTGGGTTTACCTACACGTATCTACATGGTTGCTTTATGTGTCTGGGTGGTTGTGCTGGTCAGCAGGGCTCCATGGGCATTCACATGGGACAGCTCCACGTTGTTTTGTGCTGGCTGGGGACAGGGGACCCCTTGCTGCAGTTGGGTAGGCATGGCAAGGTATGCTTTTGAAGTCATTTTGAGATCATTGTACTTTACCCATGTGCGTGGTGGACTGCAGAGTTCAGAGCTGCAGAGGTCCTTGCAGAAGGAGCAGAAGACAGGCAGCAAGAGCCCTTATCAGGGATGTTTGAAGAGCACTTCCCTGCCCTCCCCAGTCCCACCTCCTACCCCTGTCCTCCTTCCCCTGTGCTGTGTCTCTGTGAAGTGATGTTTTGTGCTTGGCTTGTGGGTGACACCCTTAGTGTTTTCCCCATGAAGTTGAGTCACCTTTTCTTCCCTGTGTTAGAGAAGCCAGATTTGTGTTCCCAGTATCAGTTGTCCTCTTGCTGGAAGTGCCTCAGTGAAGCTGCAGGGGTAAGACCTGTGCAGGCTGTAATGCAGCTCTCCTCTCTTTCAAAGGCACCTGAGATGAGTGAGAACTTGGAAGTCTCCTGCCGCTCGGACCATGAGCTGATTCGGCCTCTGGTGAGTCATTAACAGCTGCCTGTCCCTTGGTGTGGGCTTCGTGTTCCTCTGGAAACCTGCAGCCAGTTCATGCTGTGCCCACCTCTTGCAGCTTTGGCTGCTGAGCTTTGACTTTACAGCCATGGCACGGGCCAGCAGTATCATCCTGCACTTAGCAAGTTGTGTCTGTGGGTGAGGTAGTATCCATGGAAAAGGAGGTCATTTGGAGCTGAGAGTGCACTGGGGTAATTGCAAAAAGGAGAACAATAAGCAATGTAAAAGTCCTGCTTGAAGGCACTGGGCAGCTCTTCCAAAGGGAAACCTGCCTGGCCGGGAGACTTGGCTCCTGGCGGTCCTTGAGCGGGGAGCGGGCAGGAGGGTGGCCCCGAGATGGGGGGGAGATGCCCATCAGCATCTCTTCATCTCTTCATCTCCACAGGAAGCTGCCGTTGCCATCTGCCAGTGGGAGCAGAGGCAGCGTGGCCAGCAAATGGCTGCGAATATCATTATTTATCAGTGTCAGGACAAGGCTGTGCCTTGGCAGGGGCTGCGCCTCAGACAGTGCCTCTTGTAGTGCTCCCTGCGTGCAGCCGAGTGCAAGGACCCCCAGAGATGCTGCCAGGAGGGAGAAGAAGCCCAGAGCAGCTCACAGGAGCTGGCTTTTAGGGAAAATCTCAGAAAATCTGCAGTGCTTAGAGAAATGAGAGCATTAGAGGCTGAGGGAAGAGCTGCTGCTTGCTTTGGACCATGTGTCACCCCTGCCTGCTGTGCTCGGTGGTGTGGAAGCGTGTGCTGCCCTGCCACCCCACGATGTCCTCCTTGGGTGGTGTTGCAGTTCCCTGGCCTCCCAGGGAGAGTTTCCTCAGCTGCCATCGACAAAGGGAGGCTCTGCTGCATCCTCGCAGTGGCCAAGCCCATGGGAAATCCTGATTTACTGTGCATCCCTGTCTGCCATCATCCCAGCAGGGAGCTCTGCATAAACCACCCTGCCTGTGCCCCTGCAGCTTGGGAAAGAGAAAACCCAACTGGCTGCTGCTACCAGAGCCGTCTGTCTGTCTGCAGCAGAGGCTTTGACACAGAGCAGAGTCTTGGTGTGGCCTCTTTTATGTCCTATCAACCTTTGTAATTGTTCAAGTGTCCGGTGCCTCAAAGGACTTACTGTCCGTGGGTTTGGCAGTGTGGGATGTTAGGATTTTGGTTGAATCTCTGAGCATCTCTGGCAAAGCCTGTGCTGACCCATCAAACACTGCTCCTGCTCTGCTTTCTTCTCTAGGACTTGGGTTTCCGCAGTCGGCTTTGGGAGCAGGTGCAGGATGCGGAGTTTGTGTCTCCTGTTGTGCACAGCCCCACAAACAGGGTGAGTGCTGTGGGTGTGCTCGAGGAGCGGGCTGTGAGTAGGCAGGGTAAAACACTGTCCTGGGGTGCTCTGATCACAGGGGGAGGCTGTGGGTGTGGAGGCTTGGCAGAGGCCGGCGCAGGTGATCTCTTAAGTGCCAGGGGTGAGAGCAGCACTGCTCGTGCATGGTTTTGCCTGCAGAGGTGGGATGCAGGTTGCCACATGCAGAACACAACCTTCGAGTAGAGGTGGTTCCTAGGGGTGTAGACATGCCAGCTCCCACGTCTGCTTTCCCTGCCCCGTACCAGGGCAGAGAAGTGGCTTTACTGGGAAGCAGAGTCTATTGTTTTCTTTTGTAAGTCTATTTGTCCTTTTCTTTCTCCTAAGCAGATAGAAAGGATTTGTGTCACATAACATGATGGCGTAAATGGGGGAAAAAAGGAGGTTAAGTCCCTCTGACAGATTTTGGAGATGGTGCCTCCTGCAGAACTGCAGCTGTGCTTTTGTGTCTGAATTGTGGCTCTGGATGTAGGAATGTGTTTAATTCCACTCGCTTTGCTTTGAATATACTGTCAAAATACTCTGTTTTAAAAGAAGATCCTCTCTGTCAGCTCCGTGAGCCCAGTCTTGGGGCTCTGGCAGGAGCTGTGGTGGCTTGCAGAGAGCATGTGAGCTGCTCCCTGCGAGATCTGGCTTCTCTGGCAGTGGGGAGGCTGCTCCTTTCACCCTTGGCTTAGGCGGCGTGTGAAGTGCTGGCATCCTGCTCTGCTGGCACCGCTGCTGCGCTGGGGGAGACGGGGAGGGGGGCTGGAAGCAGGCGTGTGATCAAAGCTGCTGTGTGCTGGAGACCATGGAACCTGGAGAAGAGAAGGCCCTGGGGAGACGCTAGAGCAGCCTCCCAGTACTGAAAGGGGCTCCAGGAAAGCTGGGGAGGGACTCTTGATGAGGGAGGGCAGGGATAGGATGAGAGGAAATGGTTTTGAGCTGAAAGAGGGGAGATTGAGAAGAGATCTTAGGGAGAAATGTTTTCCTGTGAGGGTGGGGAGGCCCTGGCCCAGGTTGCCCAGGGAAGTTGTGGCTGCCCCATCCCTTGTCAAGGCCAGGTTGGATGGGGCTTTGAGCCCTCTGATCCAGTGGGAGGTGTCCTTTCCCATGGCAGGGGAGTGGAACTGGATGGGCTTTTAAGTTCCTTCCAGCCCAAACCATTCTGTGATTCTATAAGATCGTGCTGCTGAGGTCCCTTGGGAACTGTGCTGTGCAGACAGAGGAGATAGCCTGGTATCAGTCATCCTGCTTTCCTGTGGCTGCAAGACTGGCTTTGTCTTTGAGATTTCCTCAGTGGGACACAGCCTGGAATTTAAGCAGGGCAGAAGACTGAGCTGGAGGCATCCTGAGGGAATAGGAGGGGCAAGGCTCTGCAGGAATTTCACAGGCCAGGTCTAATCAGCCCTTGTTCCCTGCAGGCAGGCACTGCCTTCACCTTCTCAACTGTGCCCAGAGTTCCCTGCAGCCCCTGATTTCTGGGAAGGGACTGCACATTGGGCAGGAGGGCAGCAGTGGCCCCACGCGTGGGCTCAGGTTATCCCTGTTCCCAGGCAGATCTCATTGTCTGTTTGTCTGGCTGCATGGTGTTTCACGTCGTGTGTGACATTCCTGTTTGGTTTAGGAGTTGTTTTTTTTTGTCTTAAGCTTTTCAGGGAGTTCAGTGTTACTTGGGTATCCCAGGTGAAAAAATGAAACCCGATCTGCGTCCCAAGTGCTGGCAGGGAGTTCATCTTCTGTACTGAAAATGCAGCCCTAGACCATAACCTCTCACAGCCTGGAGAGCTGGGCTCCTGGGCCTCTCTGTGCTGCTGGAGCTGCTCTTCCAAGGTCTTCCTGTGGTGTTTGAGACCCTTTGTTAGTAGTGGGAGAGGAGCACATCCAGCTGGGCGTTCTGGATGCTCTCTGTCCTTGGGTTCAGCACAGGAGTGATGCTGCCTGTCAGCAGAACCGCTGAGAGATCCTGAGAGGCTTTGGTGGTGAAGAAGGTGGCAAACTCCACCCTGTTTGCTTTTACCTGCAGGACCGGGAGCTGGGAGAAGAGGAAAAAGACCAAAGCAAGGCCAGCACAGAGGAAAAGCAAAGCAAAAGAACAAAAGCTGTGGAGAGGTATGGTACAAAGAGAGCAACAAAGGAGGAGTGGACCCCTCCCGCTCCAGATGACTTTCCTGTCTCATCTGCTCCCTGTAACCTGTTCAGTTGTCCCCTCTAGAACACCCTGAGATGCTGCAGGTTCTCACAAGGTCTTTCACACTCAACCTCTCCCTTCTCCTGCCTCCTCCTTAGCACTGTCTCAGCAGACTTCAGCTGTGCTTCAGCTCAGTAGGCAGTAGAACAACCTGCCTTTCGTTTCCCTCTGGCTGCCCCAGATGTGGAGTTGGCTTTGTTCCCCTTACAGGGGTCTGACTTTAAGGCTGCTGAAGTCATGGTCTTTCCAAGATGGTCTGAGCCTGCTAACGTTGTGTGTTGTGCCCTAGAACATTTAACCATGGAAGATTTCACCACGGGCTGTTGCCCTGTGACCCTTCTGGTTCCGAGGCAGCCCTCAGCCTCGGTCAATGCTGGTCTTGCTGTGCTGGTGGCTCTTCACTGGGCAGAGCTGGTGGTTGAAGGCTTACAGGGTCAGCCTGGTGCCTGTTGCTGGTGGCAGGAGAGTCCAGCTGCAGTGGGAGCAGTTCTCCACTTCCTTCCATAGGGGTGGCTCTAGAGCAAGCTGCTGGCTGACCAGGAGTAAGCATTAAGCTATTTTATATCCTGCTGCGTAGTCGATTCACTCTGAAGTGCACCAGTTTGACCCCAAGAGCCCTCCTGGTTTCCGGGCCCTTAGTGACTGGGAGGACTGGACTATCTAGGGGGGCTGTTTTCAGCCTGTTTGTGGTGTCTTGTTCAAACCAGTTGAAATACCATGCTGAGCTGTGAGCAATTTGCTCTCTTAAGCCCCTCTACTCACCTTTGAGAGCGACAGCACATGGCATTTACAGATGAACTGTGTCAAAACTCTTGGCCTCTGCACGGAGTTGCGTATATTCCGGGGCATTGGGAAGCAAGGAGCTGTTGCCTGAGGCAGGAAAATCCACAAAGAGAAGAAGCTGCAGTCCATCTTACTGCCTGCCTGCACGCACTTGGGATTTGCAGCCTTGTTCTTAGAGGAGCTGTTTGTGTGAAGGCCCCTCAAAATGTGTTCTGCCCGCAGGAATTGTCTCCTTCTCAGTCAGTACCTGCTTCCCCTCTGTCTCTGGCTATAAATCTTGCTTGTGCTTGCCTTGTCTCTCTTCTCTGTGCTTCCAAGATGAAGTAGGACCGTAGGTATCAACGTGCCTGCCAATGTTTCCATCTGTAGTTTGTTCAACAGTGGGAGTATTGTGAATAGGGCTGAGGTATCCTGGGCAAACTCACTAAGGCTTTGGAAAGAGCGTGGGCTAATCCAGGGATGGGATTCAGCCTCTGGAGACTGCCACCAATTAAATCCTCATCAGGGCTCAGGGTGGTGGGGATGGTTTGGAGTTTGCCGTGCCTTTGGCAGCCCCATGTCAGACAAACGGGTCCTGTTGGCAGGCATGGCTTGGTGCCCATCTCCAACCACTGCACATCCCATCCTCCCTCTGTCTTGTCCACCTGCACAGCCAGCAGGATCCCATCTGTGCTAACCTGGTCTTCTCTTCCCTTTTTTTTGTGCTGTGAAGTGAGAGGGATGAAACATCAGAAGAGGAGTGTTGTCCTTTAGACAAGCCCAGTCCGGAGGAGGCTGGGGCACAGGAGCCGGAGAATCTGCTCGACCCGGAGGAGCTCGTGGCGCTGCAGAGCACGTAAGGGCTTCCTTTAAGTGCCCAGTGTTGTCAGCACAAGAGCTTTTGTCCTTTTGTTGCCCTTTGTGGTGTTTGAAGTCAGCGTGTGAAGCCGGCGCTGGCAGATGCGGTTTGGTGGGCGCAGCGGAGCTCCAGCAGCTCCGTATGCAAATCCGAGCAGCTGTTTGGCTGGCGAGAGTGCCAAGTGAGCAGTCTGTGCAGGGCAGGGGGAGAACTGCAGCTCAGCCCTCGGGGTCCGTGGCGCAGGACTTTGGGGCCAGAGCTGTTTGCTTTGTACTTGGGAAAGCCTCCTCCTTAGCAGCGCCGCTGACGAGGCCGTGAGCGTTCGCACTGCGGATCCTGGGGCTGAGAATGGGAGGGAACAACAGAAACCCGACAAATCGCCCCATTTTTGCAGTCCTTTCGGCTGCTTTCAGAGAATAAGGTCAGAGCACAGGAAGGCAGAGCTCGGGCTCCCCACGAAAGCCAGCAGTCTGTTGCCACCTGAACTGAGGTCCGTGTGGATACGGAGCCGCGGTTCCGCGGCGCTGGAAGATCTTGGTGAAAGCGATTGTGCTGACTTGGCTTTGTGTGTCAAATGACAGATCAGCAGATGTAGCTGGGGAAAAATAGGCAGGGTGCTGTTGGGATTTTTGGTTTGGAGTTGATAGTTTGGGAGGGGGAATGTTGCTGTTCCTTTCCTGTTACTCGGTTTTCTGGCACCCTTTTGCCAAAGAAGCTTTGTGTTTTTGGTAGGCAACCTGAGAGGATCAAACCTGAGCTGTCCTTGAACCAAAGTATTGAAGAATCCCTGAAGGAAGTAGCCGTGGAGCTGGAGGTGAAGTTTGAGCAAGAGAAAATGCATTTATTGCAAGCAAACAAGGAGAAGATTCAGCAGCTCCAGGAGGAGATGAGGCAGCAGGAAGAGGAGGAAGCTCAGAAGCTTTGTCAGCAAAAAGAAGAATCCCTCAGGTACTTCCCTCTTTACTCTGTTACTCCTTCTGAGCCTTTCCTCGTTGCGATTTCCTTGCCGGTGGCTGCAGGCTGTGCTGTTTTAGGCCACCTTGGAAGTGATGCAGTGTTGTGGAGTTGTGGGTGAAGGAGACAAGAACAAGGGGAGGAGGGGAATGGGGTGCTGGGCCTGGTCCAGGCAACCCCATGCGTGAGGCTCTGCACATCTGGAAGTGAATAGTGGTCTGCAGCACTGTAAATGCTTGAAGGTGATGTGTAGAGGGCAGAGTCTGCCTACAGAAGGGCGAGAGAGGATCTTCCCGTGTCCTCCAAGATCAGCCCTATATTCGTGCAGCTTTCAGAGCTCCAGACTCTTCTGGTTAACGTGGGAGAAGTTTCCAGTTCAGTGTGTGGAGCTTTGCTGCCTGGCAGATGCTCAAATGCAGGGCTAAATGGTAGTAACAGGGCTGGAAATGGGAGCGTTGGAGGAGATAAGGTGACCCCAGTGGAACCATTTCAAACTCTGGTGCTGTAGGTTTAACAGAGGGGCTTCCAAAGCAGGCTTTAAGGACCAGGACGTGGATGGCTGTGTGAAACCTAGCCAGGGCATGAGAGGAAATGGCCTCAAGTTGCACCAGGGGAGGTTTAGATTGGATATCAGGAAACATTTCTTTACTGACAGAGCAGTGAAGCCCTGGCAGAGGCTGTGCAGGGCAGTGGTGGAGTCTCCATCCCTGAAGGGGTTAAAAAACTGTGTAGAATTGAGACTTTGGAACCTGGTTTAGCAGGCCCGGTGGGGTTGGGCTGATGATTGGACTGGATGAGCTGAGAGGGCTTTTCCAACCTTAAATGATTCCTTGATTCTGCCTTGGGTGGAAGGAATCGCACCTGAAAGGAAAGATGTCTGTGCAGAATTGAAGCAGTAGTAAAAAAGGTGTCAGATGGAAATATGAAGCTCACAGGTGTCCTCACATAGCCAGGTGCCTTGGCTTGGAGCCTGCTTCCATTTAATAGGAGCTGATTTCATTTACCTGGGGAAGAACCCCAAGTGCCACCTGTGCTGAGCATGTGTTTTCAAAGCGCGCGGCAGACGCCTGATGCTTGGGGGCTGCATCTCCTGCACCATCTCCATTCTGAGGGTACAGAGGAGAATTAACGGCCGGAAGCCCTGGGAGTGCATCCCTCGGGCAGGCACACACAGGCAGTGCAAGCAGCAGCTGATCCATAGGCCTTGGGGAGCTGACTTAAAGATGTTCAAGCCTCCTGAACCTTTATTATCTTTTCTTTCCCCTTGGCCGCTCATCTCTCAGGGCTCTGAAAGAAGTTTTGGCAAAGGCTTCTGAAGAGGAAGAGTTGCGTGTCAGAAGGGAAGGAATTGAGAGACTCTCACATCTGCGAGCCACAATCGCCTCCGAGACCGAGGCAGAGGAGGAGAGGATGAGGTGAGAAGCTTTGCTGCCATCCCTGGGGACATAAACTCTTCTGGTTTGGGAGGGGAGCATTTTGCATGCCACCAGCAGTCTCAAAGTGGAGGCCCTGGCCCTGCTGAGCCTGCTCTGGCTGCTCCCCTGCCTTGGTAGCAAGCACGAGGCCCTAACGATGCTGTAGGTGCCAGGGAGCTGCAGGCAAAAGTGTGGTTCTCAGTTTCTTCTGGCTTCTCCTGTGGCAGAATCTTCTTTCTGCTTTGGTTCCTGACTGGTGTCCCATGGTAAAGCACGGAATTGTGACTTGCTTCTGTCTGTGTCCTTGTTGCAAACCCACCAGGGCAGAGCAAGAGGTCGCACTGCAAAGGCTGAGAGAAGAGAGGAAATCCCAGCAGGCAGTGGAGAAGGAGAGCCTGGAGAGGATGCATCAGCTTGCTTTGAAGAAAATGAAGCTGGAAATGGAGGAAGCTCAGCAGAAAGAGATAACTGAGCTGGAACAAGAGAAGGAACAGTTCCTGAGTGAGCTCAGGGAGAGGCTGGAGAGGGAAAAGAAGAAGGTGAGATCTTTATTGCCAGATTCGTGCTATTCATGCTGACCTGGCTTGCATTCCAGTGCTAAGGGGTTGAGATGAAGTAACACCTGCATGTGCTTTATCAATAACTGTCTTAAAGCACAGGGAAAGTGCTAGGGATGCTGTTAGAGGTGTGATTGAGGTAGGGAGGAGTTCAGTTCTCCCCAGGTTTTATTACAATAGTGGTGAAATAACAATTCTTTCAATGGCCACACTGCATCTGCAGCAGAGAGAACAATCACTCTGTGTCTCTGCCGTGCTAAAGGGGAGCAGAATTCCTCGCTGGCTGCTGCTTTGGTCCTCCAGAGAGCTTGGGGAGTTCTTGAAGAGACAGTTGATAGTCCTTCCAGCACAGCGTGACTGAGCTGCATTGAGGCCTCCTGGGAGGGAAAGCACCTAGAGAGTAAAGGCACCTTGTATGTAACCCTGTTTGGAAGGAGGTTACCGTTGTGCTTGTGATGCTTATGGCTGGAGGTTAATTGCAAAGGCATCTCCTCGAGCACATCCACACACAGAGAGGTTTCCCAGCAGCCTGTCTTGCTCGTGTTCCCACAGGCAGCAGAAGAGCTAGAGGAGCAGTTTGCAACTGAACTGCAGCAGCTGAAATCTGCAGCGGAAGAGAAGCACCGCCAGGTAAAAGATGGTGTCCTCAGCATGTCAGCTGTGTTTTCCCACACTGTCCCCCAAGGTGGCCAAGGGAGGGTGGCTTTAATTTGTTTCTGCTTCCTAACCGTGGTTCTGGTCTGGCTCAGTGTCTGGACGTGCTCCAGGCAGGGGGTGCTGAGACTGCACGCACTGGTCTTTGCCGCGCTGCTCGCTCGCTGTGGGAGGGCACTCCGTGGATCTTGTCGGAGGGGTGCCAAGTCTCTGTGGGTGGCTTTCCTGGCAGGTCATTTCCAGCCTGCAAACCCAGCTCGCTGAGGCACAGAGGAGCGAGGAGGCTCAGCTGCGTGACAGCCTGCAGAGGGCGGAGCAGCAGAGAGGGTATCGAGTGACAGAATACGAACACAAGGCAAGTCTTCCTCTGGGATGGCTGAAGGTTCTCCACCCTCCCTCCTCGGATGAGGTCTCAGAAGCCACACCCCCTGCCCTGAGGTGACAGCATCTCACCTCGCCGGGGTGTTTGCCTTGTACTGCCCCAGGCCACAGCCTGATGTCACGTGCAAGGAACCCTGAGCATCAGTGCTGCTCGTGCGAGGGGCTGCTCTCTCGAGGGGCCCCTGCAGTGCAGAGCAACATCTCCCCCTGTCATCCCTGCAGCTCCGTGACCTTATGATGGAGAAATGCCAGGAAGTGGAGAAAGACCATGAGAGGAGGTTGAAGAGGATGAAAGAGGAGCACCGGGTGGTCCTGGCACAGCTCCGGGATCAGTACGAGGAGGAGGTACTGCTGGGGGAGAGCAGTGACTGTAGGGGCTGTGCCTGGGCTTGGTGCTGCTGCTTACCAGACCTGTTGGTCTCAACCACTCCTATAACTGGGGATCTCCTTTCTTCTGTGAGAACTGAGCATTGCTGCTGTGATGTAAATTGGACTTGGGCTGGGCTTGTAAGGATAAACTCAAAATATTCTCTGGGCAGGCAAGATCCACAAGTATTTTTTCCTGTGAGAGTGAGAAGGTCCTGGTCCAGGTTGCCCAGAGCAGTGGTGGCTGCCCCGTCCCTGGAGGGGTTCAAGGCCAGGTTGAACGGAGCTTGGAGCCCCCTGATCCAGTGGGAGGTGTCCGTGCCCGTGGCAGGGGGGTGGAACTGGATGGGCTTTGAGGTCCTTTCAAACCGTTCTGTGATTGGATGTATTTGTGGACTTCTATAAGAGAGAAAGTTGTTCACCTTTTTGCAGATGCCTGTTCTAGAAGGCCTTCTGCCTCCAGGTTTTCACTCTGCTGTCAGCAGTGTGTGCCAAAACCTTGGTTTCCGGGTTTGCTTGGTGCTTTGGGAGATGAAAAGTGGCTGTAAGAGTGACAGAGGGATCCTAAAATCTTTTCAAGGCAGCTTGTCCTGCTCAGCATGGCTTTGGATTTTAGTCAGTCCCTTCCTCTTCTCCCTGCTGCTGTGAGAAGGCAGCGAGTGCTTCTGCATCTTGGGCAGCAGGAGAGGGAAGCGCTCCAGATGCTGCTGTGGAGCTGGCACCAATCACTGGCTGATGGCCTTGCCTGCCAAATCTCCAGGTCCTGGGCAGTGCCAAGGGCTGTAGGTAACCTTGCTTCTGTCAGCCCTTCCCTTGCAAGCAGTGAGGAAGGAAGAGTGCAGAGAAAGACTGGAGGCAACCAGAGGATTCACAAAAGATCCTGCAGGAGTGGCCATGCCTTGAATCCTCTCCCAGAGGAGCAGGAAGGGGGTGTTTTTCCCCAGGAATGCAAATATTCCCAGCTTCTCCCTTGAAGCTAACTAAGGGGAGGGGAACTGGAGTGTGTGTGGGGTGGGAATAAAGGAAAAGTGACGGTGATCTTTGGGTATTTTGAAATGGTTTTGAGACTTAGGCCTGGCCTCTGTGCTTCAAGCGCTGCTTGGCATCAGCAGGCCCCTCGCTGTCCCCCTCCCGTTTCTCCTCTCTGCAGGAGGAGGCTCTGAGGAAGAAAATGCAGCAGCTGCTGGCAGAAGACAGACGGGCTGAGCTGGAAAGACATGTACGTGTCTGTGGAGAGGGGCTCTGCTGCTCTGGGGGGGAGGGCAGCACACCAGAGCAATGGGTTTTAAAGAGTAAATTCCAAATTGTGTCTGCAAATCCCTCCCTGCCACAGCCTGGAGCGCGAGCCTGCTGGGACAGTGATCAGCTCTGAGCTGTTTCCCCAAAGGAAAAGACAGTCCTGTCGCTCCAGGATTGGGGTGCGGGGTGTGCAAGGCTCTTGTGTGTTTTCATTTTGGTGTTGGGGAAATTACTCTAAGGGCTTTTTTGTTTTCTTTTCCTTCTAGGAAGCTGCCTTGGCTTCTCAGCTGCGCCTAGAGGAGATCTGGAAGGAGCATGCCAGCCTCCTGGAGTCCTTCCGGGAGCTGCGCAAGGCTCTTGAAGAGCTCCAGGAGCAGAAAGCTGAGCTGGAGGCCCAGGTGCATTTGTTGCAGACACGAAACCAGAGGCTGCAGAAATGCATCAGGTGTGTGATGAGAAATGTTCTCTAATGCAAAGAATCCACCCTATGGCCCGAGCCAAAACCTCTCAACCGGGAGCTCTCCCTTGCCTTTGAGCTTCCTGTATGTTGGACCACATTCCTTCAGAATCCTAACAGTGGTTTTACTGCCTGTTGAGGGCTTGGAATGCTGGGTTCTGTTCCCAGATCTATTGATAACTCCCTGTGAAAATATGTCCCTTTGCCTCTGCTCCTTGGGTTCATTTCTTTGTCTCCTTCACTTCTGTATTAAGAGGTTAATGAGCCATTTTGAAAGGAGCAGTAAAAGGCAAAGAACAGATCTCCCTAAGACAGCTGAACTTCAGGGTAAGGGCTTGCTCAACATGAGTGTGGAGCGGTGGTTCCCTGCCCAGCCAGGGGTTGTGTTTGCTACTCCAGTACTGGTGTGTTTTGCCCATCTGTGACCCTTTCCTGTGTGGGAACTGGAGGTCACTTTGGGCACTGCCTAAAGGAGGTGGATGCTGGTCTCATCTCCCAAATAACAAGTGATGGGATGAGAAGAAATGGCCTTAGGTTGTGGCAGGGAAGGTTTGGAATGGGCATTAGGAAACATTTCTTCACTGAAAAGGTTCTCAGGCACTGGCAGAGGCTAACCAGGTTCTGCCACTGTCACCTTCCCCTGTGGCAGTGAGCTGGAGGCAGCAATCAGGAGCAAACAGGAGACTTTGAAAGAACTGGAGAGCAAAGAAAGTGTGGAATCTCCAGGAAGGAAAGCTGAGCTCCATGTTGAAGACCAGAGAGAAAATAGTCAAGCTGTGAGTGAAGCAGAACCTAAAAGCATTTGCCTTGGGAGATCTGAGGCTGAAACTCCCTTGGAAATCCCAGCATTGGCTCCTTCTGTGTGAACTCATTTGAGATGCAGTGATGCATTTTTCTTTGCCAGAGGACATCGGTGTGTTCTGTAGTCCTCGATTTCTGCTTATTATTAGTGGGGGAAAGGAGTGTGAGATGCCTTGAGTGCCCTTGAGTCAAAAGCAGAGCTTAAGCCAGGGATAGAGATGCCTTTTACTCTTTCAAAGGTTACACAGAACATCCCTGGTGCTGGTCTTGGCTCTCGGAATACCATGGAGATGTCATTCTGAAGTTTTGCTGGGACGGGATTCTTCCGGGGTCCTGGGGTTCTGTTTCCCATATGTGCTTCTTACTTTTTGAACTATTTCAACTCCTCAGCACTCACGGAGAGATCCTGCTTCCCTGCCCTCCCCGAGCCTCGAGGACAGTGACTTGCAGCTCAGTCAGTGAGTACCTGGAGAAGGCCTTTGCTTTGGTTTTACAAACCAGTGTTTCTGGTTGGGTTCCTGTGCGGTTTTGGGGAGGGCTCTGCGTGAGGCAGCAGGGTGGGACAGCCAGTTCATGCCTGTCTCTTCCATGTAGTGTCAGGAGCTACATCTGTGCCGAAGGGATCTCCATCCAAAGTGCCAAGGAGTTCCTGGTGCGCCAGGCGCGCTCCATGAGGAAGAGGCACAGGGCACTGAAGGCTGCAAAGCAGCAGTGGCGCCAGGACATGCAGAGAGCCCAGGAGGTGGTGCAGGACCCTGACAGCTCCCAGCTCCTGGAGGGTGTGCGCAGGAACCTGGAGGAGGTGAGCCCTTAGGCTTTGGATCACAGGGATGTTTCTGTGCACCTGGAAGTGCCTGTGTGAGCGTGCGTAGCCCACAGCTAAGGGAGCACAGCAGGGGACTTCCAGTTGTGGTTACTCTGTGTGCTTGGGACTAGGAAAGGTCTGTGGAGCAGGTGCTGCTGTGTGGCCAGCACTCAGGAGCTTCCTTGATGGCAGGAGCTGGATCATTAGTTAAAAATGGAGAAACATTTGGTAGGGGACAGAGATTCCTGTGTCGTGCAATTCCCATTACACAGCTTGGCTGTTGATCTGCAGGAAGCAAAGCAGTTGGACGAGATGCGCTCGACGATGCGCAAAGGGCAGGAGCTGCTGAAGAAGAAAAAGGAGAAGCTGAGCGAGCTGGAGTCTTCCCTGCTGGAGGAGGTGACCACCAACATCACTGCTGCTTGTGCTCCTACCTGCCCAGAACTCTTGGCCTCCTGCCCTGGGCTGGAGTCCCTGCAGGGCTTTTGGTCCCTGTGAGGGCTGGTGGGCAAAGATGGGTTGGCCAGCAGAGCTGGATTTTGGAGCAGAAAGGTGTGGCTGTCTGAGAACAGTGGGAGAGAAGGCTTGTCCTAAAATGGATTCAGTGGGGCTGCAGCCAACAAGACAGACGTGGGCTGGGGTTGGACGGACGCTTTCTTCCACGATAGCTTCCAGATTTTGCTGTTGGGGGTGAAGATGAGTCTGCCTTCGCTTGGCCTGTGCCTGGCTGTGCAGTCCAGGCTGTGTAGACTGGTTGTAGGAAGTATTCCAGTGGCTTTTCCATGTCAGGGACAGCAGAGCAGGTTTAATTTGCATTTTTGTCCTTCTCTTGACCAGCTCTCGGATGAAGATACACTGGAGAACGCTGCGTGCAAGGAAACGGTGCCTTTTGATGTCAGCAGCTCTGAGGACACAGACAGCTCAAGCAGTGGAAATCTGCATCAGCCTAAATGTAAGTGCACCTTGGCCTTGATGTGCTGTGGCCAACTGTGATGCTTTAGGCCTAGGCCTGGCTTCCCTCTGGCTTCTCTGATGACCTTCTCTTGTCCCATGTGTGTTCGTTAGCATCTGGGGCAGGCCTGCTGTCCGTGACTGGGACTGCTCTGTATATAACACTGGATTTAAACCCCTTATTTCCTGCCCGTGGTGGCAGATGAAAGGGATGGAGTCTGTGCCTGAGCTTGCCTTTTCAATCTCTACCGTTGTTTTTCGACTCGATGATACAATCTGGCTGCAGCTCTCCCCTCTCTGCTGTCACAGAGCTCTGTTGCTCTTCTGAAAGTGTCTGGGCTTCCTTCTTCTTGTCCCATCCCTGCCAGGAGAGGCTGCTGTGATTCCCTCTGCTGCCCGTGCTTTGTGGTTTGCCTTTAGTCCCTGGAGTTGTGCAGGTGGGGAGAAGGGCTCCTGTGAGCAGGCAGCAGGTGTTGTGCTGCTTGTGGAAAGGCTGGCAAGGCTGAAGCTCAAAGAACATTTGGAAAAGTTCCCTGTGACAACAGCCGGACAGTCTGTCCTGTCTGGGCTCACAGAATCCTGGAATGGTTTGGCTTGGAAGGGACACCAAAGCCCCAGCCAGTTGCCCTCCTCCCTGCCACGGGCAGGGACACCTCCCACTGGATCAGGGGGCTCAAAGCCTTGAGCACCTCCAGGATGTCTCCAGGTGTCTGGGGTTTTTGCCTTTGTATCCCCTTTCAAACTGGGCTGTGAACGTAATGCAGAGTGCAAAGCGAGTCTCCTGCCAGGGCAGCAGTGTCTCCCTTGCCTTCCCAGTGATCCCTTTTCCCCCTCTCTCTTCCACCAGTTGATCTGAGAACCCATCTACGGCCTGCCCCGCAGCTGGACAAGATCCAGGGCTTGAGCCGGGCTCTGCGGCGAATCACTGGGGAGCTGCACGGGGTCCTCGGTGCCCTGGACTCTCTCAACACTCTCCCGTCTCCTCCTCTCACCCCGACGCCCTGCACGGAGCTCCCTCTGCCCATAGACTCCTCCCTGGCAGGGCTCCCGGCGGGCGGCTCCCTGCTGCCTCCTGCCGGGATGTCTCTGGCCCCGCGGGCCTGGAGCACCGGGCTGAGCTCCAGCTGCTCCTGCACAGCTCAGCAGTCGGTGGACAGCTTCCTGGCAGAGAAGTGGCACAAGTATTTCCCGGGTGAGTCTCCTGTCTGCTTGCTCACCTACAGCTTGGGGCTTTGCAGCCCTGCAAGTTGTGAGCGCTCCCCTTGGTGCTGCTGTGGGGAAGGGTGCTGGTGAGACTGGGAATGAGAGCCTTGGCCTGGGAAGTGCAGCATAAGGCTGATGTGCTCATCCTGCTTCTGGAGCAGTTCAGCCTTTAATAGACAGCCGAGAAAGCAGTTATTAAAGAAGGGAGCAGAGGACGAGGCAGTCTTGCTTCACTGGAACCTTCTGCGAGTTGCAGGTGGGGTTCCCCACCTCGGATCCCTTAACACCACTGTGTCCTCAGCAGGTCCCCCTGCTTGTAGGGCCAGAGCACCGTGGGGCAAGAAAGCAGATGGAAAGACTATTGATTTTCATAGAATCATAGAATGCTTTGGGTTGGAAGGGATCTTTCAAGCCCATCCCGTCCAAAGTCCCTGCAGAAGCAGGGACATCTTTAACTCAATCAGGTTACTCAGAGCTGCATCCAGCCTGACCTTGAATGTTGCCAAGGATAGGAATTTGGGGGAGTCTTGATTTGATGTTTCTTTTCCAGGTGGGTTGCCATTGCTCAGTGGAAGATCCAGGCCTCTGGACAAAAAGCTGGGATACGTAGGCTCAGAGTAAGAGTCTTTTTCCTTGAGTTGTTCTTTTATTGTGCTTTTATTTGTGTGGCATGGTTTCTAGATCACGCTTCTGTCAGAAGTAAGAAAACTATAAGTTAGATACTGTTAAGTAGGCAAGCTTAATCTTATTAGTTATTCCTTCCAGTACTGAAAGGGGCTGCAGGAAATCTGGGGAGGGGCTCTTGATGAGGGAGTGCAGAGACAGGGTGAGGGGGAATGGTTTGAAGCTGAAAGAGGGGAGATTGAGATATCGGGAAGCAATGTTTTCCTATGAGGGTGGGGAGGCCCCGGCCCAGGTTGCCCAGAGCAGTGGTGGCTGCCCCATCCCTGGAGGTGTTCAGGGCCAGGCTGGATGGGGCTTTGAGCCCCCTGATCCAGTGGGGGCTGGGATTCTTTCTGTCCAGACTTCTTTCTCACCTGTCCTGTCGCTTTCTCTTGCAAGCAACAGTGAGCAAAGCCGGCTGTTCCAGCGCTCCCAGTTCCAGAGCTGTGGCTCAGACATGATGAGCATTCAAAGAATGATTGACATCAACAAGAAATGGCTGGAAGACTTTAAAACACACTCAAAAGTGTATCCTTTGCCCGGGTCTGCTCTTTAATTGCACTCCAGCTCCCTTCCCTCTTTGTGCTGGGTGCTCTTCAGTGTTGTGGCTCTGCCATGATATGCAGCAGCTGCAACTGGTAGTGTCAGAAGGTGATAAAGTGAACCCAGAAGTGCAGAGCAGAGGAGGCAGCGGGGAAGTAGAGGGTTTAATCTTGAAGGCTTGGATTTTGTGCCATTGATGCAGAGCCCACGTATCGGGGACTCTATGGGCAGCCCCTGGAATGAGGGAGCAGTGGCTCTGCGAGGCGAGGGTGCCTGGAGACGCGTGGACCTGGCACACAGGGTGGCCAAGGGGCTGGGCAGGGAAGCTTGGACTCCCCAGTGGGGTTCTCCATCCGGATGGGATTCCAGGTGTGTGGTAGCGTGCGGCTGGACCAAGTGACTGAGCCCTCTTGGCCCCGTGAGTGGGGATGTTTCCAGGTGTGTGTTGTACCAGCATTCTGCCTGGCTGTCGGTGCCTCCTCAGGACACTGATATTGGCACCAACGCCTCGGTCCTGCGGTAGCGCACGCTGTCCTGAGCACGGTGCTCCTTTGGAATTCCCTGATCCCTCTCTAATTCCATTTGCCTTGGATGCAGCAGAGCTATCAATACAGCAGGTGTGCGCGCGGCTGCTCCCGCCCCGCGCTACCTGCCCTGTCTGCTGGCTGGGCTCGTGCGCGCTGATCCCTCCTGTAAGCTGGGCTTTTCCTTCACCCAGCTGCCAGCCCTCTCTTCCCAGGTGTGCAGAAGCCTTCTGCCAGCAGCTCCAGCCTCGTGCAGCTCGGGCTGGATGAAAACAGGCAACTCAAAGTGTACCGGTACTGAAAGGTGGGACTGAGCTCTGGAGAGGTGGTGGTGGAGACCCCGGCGGATTCCCTGCAGATGCAAAGGCGTTCAGCGATGCCCAGGCACCTTCCCCACATCTTTGAGCTGTGCCCTCGAAAAGAAGCCTGTTTACAAGAGAGCAGAAGAAGGAGGAAGCGAACTTCCCAGTTGGATTCTTCTAAATCTGTCGTGTCCAAATAGACTTTATTGACTGTTTGATCCAGCGGTGAAATATCAGGGCTTCAATAAATCAACAGTTCTCTCCTCAGTATTCCAGCCATCGTGAGCCAGAGCCATGAATCACGGGGGACTTTGAGAAACTGGTCGAGAGGGAGGATGTGAATCCAGCTGAGGCTTTGCTAGAGGAAACGTGTTGGGAAATGAGCCCACACTGCTGCCCAGCAAATGCTTAGTTATCGGTGGGACAAGTTGCCTTGGTGTGTGTGAGCAGTGGAGGAGGACAGGGCACAGCTGTGGGGTCTGAGGACAGAATTGGGGAACAGCAGATTCAGACTCTCAGGAAATCATAGAAAGGTGGAATGGTTTGAGTCGGAAGGGAACTTAAAGCCCATCCAGGCCCACCCCCCTGCCATGTGCAGAGACACTTCCCACTGGATCAGGGGGTTCAAAGAGTTCCAGATCTTGTGGAATAGTGCTCCCTGCTTCCTCCTCCTGCTCCTGCCATGCGTAGCTGTGCCAAGGGTGCTCTGCTCCCGCGTTAGGGATGTGCCCAGGGCAAGGTGGAGCAGGGATGGAAGCGGGGCGGTGTCGGCTGGTGCAGGCGCTGTTACGGAAGGCAGCCTCGTGTGAATGTGGAGACAAAGCCCCTCCTGTGTCCTTCTGTGCCCTGGGGAGAGGGAGCAGGAGCTCAGTTCAGCAGATGGGGTCTCCTTGCTCGCAGCAGGGCCTGGGAGCATAGGCGAGCCCTTGGTGCCCAGCCTGGAGCCTGGCCTTGCACTCGCAGCTCTGCCAGGCTCTGGGGAGAGCAGCTCTCACGAGATGGAGAAACGGGCTCTGCAGGCCTGGAAACGTGGCTGAGGTGGTGGATGTGTGGCTCGCAGACCTCAGCTGGGAAGCTTTGGCTCGTTGCTCTGCTCCCCAGGTGGCTGCAATGGTGCTGGTTCCTCTGGGGAGGCTCCATCCAGAGCACAGTCCCCACGGAGCCGGGAAGGGGCAGGTGGTGCTGTGCTGCCCCCAGGGGAGAAGTCGGGGCAGGCATTTGTACTGCTGAGTGGGAGTTGGTTGTCTTTGTCAGTGTTGGGAGAGTGCTGTGCATCGCTCCCAGAGCTGTGAATTCCAGGAACAGCAGGAGCCCCTTGTGCTGCCTGTGCCCTGCTCTGTGGCAGCGACCGTGTGGGAAACACCAGCTCCGGGGGAAACGCAGGAGGGAGCGGAGCCTCGGTCAGGCCCAGACATGCGAGCGGGGCCTCTGGCTGCAACGCTGCCAACAGCTGCCTCTGGAATCGCCCGGCTCTGCCAGTCCCTGCAGCGCGCTCGGCTCCGACCCACTGCTGGGAGCTGTTCTGGCCAAAGCACGCTGCAGGCTCGGCCTTCCTCATGCAGGGTCTCAGGCAAAGCCTGTTGGCTCCCCCTTTCCCCCAATTCCCCGAGGAACCCCAGGCCCACTGCTCCCCAAATCTGCTGGATGCTTGGTGCTGGGGCCAGGTTCGTTTCCCAACTCCCCAGGGAGGTCCTTGTTCCCATCCCACTCACCCCACTGCTCTTAGGGGCTGCGCAGCCCCATGGTTCAAGCAGGTGCTTGTAGAGAGGGAGTGGAGGGTGCTGTGGGACCAGGATGTATTCCTGCGCTTCAGGCTGATGTGTTTTCCTGGCCGTGATTGTTCTTAATGCTGAAGAAATTGAGCAATTGAAATAAATTACCAGAACCTGTTTCTATTACTCCTGCCTCCTCCCCAGGCCATTCTCGTGTCCCCTTTCCAGCAGAGCTCCATTCGAAACCTGTCCAAGTCCATAGGTTGCATTCCAATGTCTTTTGTAGGTAAAGAAGCTTGGGTATTTTTTTCCAGCAGCATAAAATGAGTTTCTTGAGGGCTCAGTGTGTGGTCCCGGACACATCTGCAGGGATCACTGTTGCCTCCAGCTCTGCTTTCCAGTGCCACTGGCAGGGAAAGCAAAACCAGGCTGGCAGCAGCCACCCAAGTGTCAACACGGCAACAAAGGTGCTGCTGAGGCAGAGTGAGTGGAACTGGAAGGCTCAGAGACCTCAGTGAGGAACACCCAGAGCAGTGCTTCACACCAACAGTGCAATCCACTGGCAGGACCTCATTCCATGCTGGAACTGGGATGGCTCCCTAGGGCAGATTCTGGAGGAGCCTGGCTCGCTGCCTTTCAAGATTTATGTTTTCAGCTGTAAAAGCCCTCCCCACTGCCTGTCTGCATTGGAGCTCAGGTTGTGTGGAAAGGAGGTGGAGATGTCCTGCTCAGAACACCTTGAACGGAGCTCTTGAAGATTACAGGAACAGCTCCCCCTGCCAAACCCAGCTCCTGCCCCACTGTACACCAGTAAAGGGGCCACCCCATGGTGCTGGGCGTCCACAATGCTTTCTCCACCTTCTCCTGCCTCTCCCATAATGCTCCCAACCCAGCCTAGACCTAAGTTATCTAACGCACAGGACCTCTCCACCCCTGCCAGGGTCCTTCCTTGCCAGCCCATCTCCTTCCTTGTGGCAGTCGCTTCCTTCACACAAACCTTCTGCTCCTTCACCACCTGCTCTCCAAACTTGTGCAAAGCCCCAGCACCTGGGAATCAAAGAGGATAACAAGAGCTGTCCACTCGCCCAGCACAGCCTCCCACCCCTCCAGAGGTGGTGGAATCCTGATGGGACCCACCGGGAACACAGACAGGGAAGCATCACCTGATGCTTTCTGAGGGCCTCGCCTGGTTGTGGCACCAGCGGGATCAGGGGGTTACAAGGACGCGCTCAGCCCTGCCCAGGCAATGTTTGATGGAAACACCCTTGGAAAAAGCCCAGTGGCTTCCAGCCAAGGCGCTCGTGTCTCCTCCTCACCCACAAAGTCCATGGCCAAGGTGGCCTTCCTCCGCTCCAGAGGCCTCCTGGAGGCCACCAACATCTGGATGCCAGGACACACGCTGGATCGAGAGTGTCACCTAGTGGGGACAGAGCTGGTGAAGATGGTCTGACCTCGCTGAGACCCCACGCACTTCCCACACGCGTGGGACCAACAGACCTGAAACCTCAAACCTCCAGCGACGAGGGCCCTCGCGTGCAGCCGCGCCCGCGCGCAGCCCATGGGCCGGGCGCTTGGGGCTGCTTTGATTCCTCGTGGCTTTTCTTTCTCCTCCCAAAGCCAACACAGCAGGAAGACGAAGGGAACCACGGCTCTCCCATGCCCTGTGTCCTCCTGCGCTGCCCCCTCCCACCTGGAGCCCTGCTGTACACGGCCTCCATCCCATCAACACCCAGGAGCTGCTGCCAAGAACCAGACAGGCGTCGGAGCACGGAGAAGTGGGAGTCACAACTGATTTATTGAAGAAAAAACAAACCTTATAAAAGGAGGGGAGGCATCGATTAGAAGCTCTGGAAGCTCTTGTCAGGCCAGCGCCAAAGAAATCAGCTTTATACAACAGAGAGAAAGAGGCAGCAGGAGGTGCAGGGGCCCCCACCCCAGGCCTCCCCAGCCCTGTGAAGGTACCTCAGCGTCCCGGCACGCGTCCCCCCTTCTCCCTCCACCACCATCAAAGTGCAGCAGGAGAGGGAGGAGAGGGACTGGCTCCCACCCCACCCCGAGCCTGCTCTTGGCCTTCCCCTGCAGCCACGAAATGCCCAACCCCAGTGCCCACGGCATCTCCCAGCTCCCTCAACCTCTGGTGGCCCTGAGGACCAGCAGAGAAAGGGCTCTCACCACCACAGTCCCCAGCAACCTCAAGCACGCAGCCCTGAGGAACATCCTGGGGCACAAATGTTCCCAGAGAGACCCCATATGAGGGGCTGGGGCTGGATGAAGCTCCAGCAGGTGCCAGGAGGAGCAGCTCGTCCACGCTGGGCCCGCGTGTCCTTAGGCAGGCAGGGCAGATAGGAAGAAGAAGGGATGCCACCAGTCCCACATACCCAAGGAGAGATGGGCATCTCCCGTGGGACTGTGCAGAGGCTGCATCCCTTCTTCCCCACCCCAGCTACGAGCTCTTCACAGTGAAACGCCCAGAAGAACCCAGCAAGGGCTCCGCAGAGGGTGGAGGAGCCTGCAGCAGCCCCCGGGGAGCCCAGCTGAGCCGAGCTTTGCCCTCAGCCCAAGCCCCCTCACCCAGGCTCCCGCTCCCCTCAATATATTATTACTATTACGTGCAAGTCCTTCTGTATCAGACCCCCCCAGCAGAACCGCTCTCGCCTGCAGCTCCAGCCCCACGGCCGCCCCCCCCAGCCCTGCCTGCGCCTCCGAGCGCTCCTCCGGCCCGGGCTGTCGTGGAGAGCAAAGCGTGAGGGCAGCTATTAGACAGGAGAGACTCCACCAGCCCTCCCTCCGCACAGCCCGGCCCTCTCCCTCGCACACAGCCCCGCGCCGCCGCCCGCAGGGACAGTCCACAAGCGCCAGGTCACTCCTCGCCCTCCTCCTGGCGGTGCTGGTGGTGGCTGGAGGCAGGAGGTTCTTCCACCGCCTCCTGCCGGGGGTGGGCATAGCGGTGGGGGCGGCCCCTTCCGCGGGCACGTTCTCCTCTGCCTTCAGGGAGACGTTGAACGGGGCTCCCTCGTGGCTCGGCTCGGGCTGCGACTCCCGGAAGGCACCTCGGCACGCCGAGGGGCCCTGGTCTCGCCGACCAATCAGATGCCGCGAGGCCCTTGCAGCAACCAATCAGACGCCGCGAGGTTAGCGGGGGGCGGGACTTCCGTTGATGCCGACGCAGGCGGGCACTGTAACCGTGGTAACGGTTGTCCCACGCGACCCAGAGCCCCGGACACACCCGGCCTCGGGTAGGTTCGCCGCTTCTCCGCATCTCCCCACGCACAGCGCAGTACCCGGTGCCGCCGACAGCCCCGGACTGTAACTCCCAGCTCGCACCGCTTCACGCCAAGCGTCTCTCGGTGCCGCTGGCTGATCACGCGCCTCAAGGCCTCTCTGTGGCCCCATCAGAAGCCGCGTATCCCTCGCACCGACCAACGGCCTTTGGCAGCAAGCGGGACCGGCGTTGACAGAGGGGCCGGTAGGCGGAGGAGGGGGTCGAGCGGCCCCAGGCAAGCGGAGCGCGTCCATGGATGCGGCGGGGGGAGGGAGGCGGTTCTGAGCGGGGCTTGGGGGCAGGCGGGGGGGGGAAGCTCTGCTACAGAGAGCTGCAGCGCCCCGTGCACCTGGCACGGCCAACGGTGACAAAATGGGTGGAAAAAGCTGCCTTGTAGGTCTGCTTGTAACGAGCCGAAAGTGTTTGTCCTCCCTGCAAGCCCTGGTTCCCCTCTGGCTCCGGGCTGGCCCCTTCAGCCCCTACAGACCCCTCGCTGATGCCCCTGCGGGTTCTGGAGTAGCTGCGTTCCCAGAGGATTTGATGTGGGATTCCTCCCCCAACTCTGATGCAAGGGGTGAGGAAAGAGGAGAGGGAGGAGGAGGCCTAGAGTCCCCAGCCCTAATGCCAGGGTGAAGGAAAAAGGTGGGGGAGGAGGAGGAGGCGGAGGCCTGGAGCCCCTGACCCTAATACCAGGGGTAAGGGAAGAGGGGAAGGAGGAGGAGGACAGGAGGAGGAGGAGGCCTGCCAGGCTCTGCTGATAACTTCTGTGCCACTCCAGTTCTGCTCCCGGCTCCTGCAGCCCCTGTGCAGCGCGACTGGAAGGTCTTTGATTTGGTTTTGCTGCCTGTGAGCAGAGAGGAGAGCTCATTGTGATTTTTGTGCTGCTCCCTTTCGTGCTGCCGTGCGCAGGGAGCCATGGCAGGAGAGATGAACCGTGTTTGTGGCCAGCTCATCCTGGAGGAAGATTGCAACACCTTGTACAGTCCCAGTGAGCAAGGTAACGGGCGCTGGTGCTCCCGGGAACGGCAAGAAGGGGTTCGAGCACGCGAGGCCTGTCTAGGTGTATTAAGAAAATGGGGATTGGGGAGAGCCTGAGTGGAGAGGGCAGAGTAAATTGGGATTTCATAGAAGAGAGAGCTGAAAAATTCCCTTTTGGGTTGCACCTGGAGTGTTGTGTCCAGTTCTGGAATCCCCACCATAAGTATATGAATCTGTTGGAGCTGGTCCGGAGGAGCCACAAAGATGACCCAAGGGCTGGAGCGCATTTGCTATGAGGACAGGCTGAGAGAGATGGGGTTGTTCAGCCTGGAGAAGAGAAGGCTCTGGGGGGACCATAGAGCATCCTCCCAGTACTGAAAGGGGCTCCAGGAAAGCTGGGGAGGGGCTTTTTACAAGGGCTTGTAGTGATAGGATGAGGGGGAATGGTTTTAAACTGGAAGGGAGAAGATTTAGATTAGACATTAGGAAGAAATTCTTACAATGAGGGTGGGGATGCCCTGGCCCAGGTTGCCCAGGGAAGTGGTGGCTGCTGCATCCCTGGAGGTGTTCAAAGCCAGGCTGGATGGGGCTTTGAGCCCTCTGCTCCACTGGGAGGGGGTTGGAACTGGATGGGCTTTCTGGTCGCTTCCAAACCAAACCGTTCCATGGTTCTCTGGTAAATGCTGTTTTGTGGTCTGTCTCACTCCTCAGGGACACGTGGGGCCACGCTGGCAGCTTCCTCTCAGGCTCAGGGTTTCCCGGTGTGCCCATTGCTTTAGCTGAGGGAGGTTGGCTTTGTTGCAGAGTGCCTGCTATAGGACCATCTCCACAGATTCCTCTTTTCTTCCCTAGAAATCTACGATTATGCTCTGGAGCTCGGGATTGACCCCGAGAAGGAGCCGGAGCTGCTGTGGCTGGCCAGGGAGGGTCTCATGGCCCCTTTACCACCTGAGTGGAAGCCCTGGTAAGATGTCAATTATCAGCTGTCCCGTGCAGTTCCTGGCCTCTTCTGCCCCTTCCCTGCTGCCCATGTCAGTGGCAGAGGAGGGCAATGCCACGTGGGGTTGTTCCCCATCCCCAGGAGGTGCCTGTTGTCACTTTCCATCCGGTTTTCACCCCGCAGCCAAGATGCCAGTGGAGACGTCTACTTTTTCAACTTCACCACTGGGGATTCCTTGTGGGAGCACCCCTGTGATGCCCACTTCAAGCAGCGCGTCATACTGGAGCGGCAGAAGCTGCAGGCACGTGGCAGCTTGAAAAAGAGGGAGAAGAAGGAGAAGAAGGGGAAGAAGGAAAAGAAGGGGAAGAAGGGGAAGAAGGAGAAACAGTCACTGAATGGAACCCCAGTGAGTAGAGTCTGCTGGGAGGGCTGGGGGGGGATGGACGAGGGGCTGGGAATTGGAGGGGCTGCACTGTTACTGTTTTGGGAGCAGAACAAGGATCCCCTGAGGAGGAATCCTGTCCAGGAGGGCTGTGAGTTTGATGGAAATCCAGCAGAAGGGGGGTCATGGAAGGTGGGAAGGACACGCCTGGGGCTGGGGTGCTGCAGGCCTGCAGCATTGCTGCTGGGAAGGATGTGGCACCAGCCAGGGATGCTGGTGGTGGATATTTGGAGTACTGGAAAGATCTCCTTCCTTGGAGAGCCACCACATGGTGCTTATGCAGAGTCCACGTGTCCATGTCCGTGTGCCTATGTGCTTTGATATCCAGACAGAACAGGGATGTAGATGAGTGAGGTTGGTCTGCTTTGCTGTCGGTATCTGCAGGTGCAACCAAATTCCATTCTATCCCAAGAGGCTGCAAACAATTCTTGCCTTCCATTAGCCAGCAATGGGATAAATCTGTGGGGAAGGACAGTGCCTTGTGCTGTTGCTCAAGGCACAGAGCTCTTCAACTCAGAAAGCTGCAAGCTGAGGTTTCTAATCAGCAGCGCGCACAGTGCTCCGTTGGCAGATGAGAACTATGTCTATAAATATCAGATCAACTGCAGATGATGCCAAAAGTTTGAATTAGCCAGGGGAAGTGAGTTCAGCTTTGCTGAAGGGCAGCTAACGTCCTCTGCTCCATACAGGTAGTTAGTGGCCATCTGCAGAAAATAAGACGTGGAAGGCAGCTCTGAGGTCTTCCCAGAGCCTTCAAGCGTGCAGTGCTCAGGGGTAGAGGGTGTTGGATGAGTCCCAGGGGTCTTGATGTGGGTGGAAAGGGAGAGGTGCATTCAGGAGCTTCTTATGGATGTGCTGCAGCGCTGCTGTTTTCCACTGCCTGTAGCTTTTCTAGTGGCATAAGGTGAGGGAGCAGCTGGGATTTTGGTCTAAAAGAGGTGGAATTGCAGCTTGTGCAGCGTAGGAGGCTCTCACAAGCAGCTTTTTCAGTGGTGGTGGGTTCAGTATCAGCAGGCAGTGTTGCATTTTCTCCGTCTCTGAATGAAGATGTGCACCCTCCTGTGCTCTCCTCTCAATGAGTCCCTTCTGCTTCAGTCCTTAGACACCCAGCTACCACCTGTCCGGGTGCCCCCGCACCTCGCGCCGCTGCGTGGGCTTGGACCTGGGCTGCCTCGGGTTGACCTCCCTCTTGGGTTGCCCCCCTGGAAAGTGGGCAGCTTGGCGGACTCCAGCCTTGTGGCCAGAGGAGGAGGGCAGGTAAGGCTTCACCTGTGGCCAGAGGAGGGGGCAGGGACAAGTCCATCTGTGGCCAGAGGAGGCTCAGTCTGAGCAGGGAAGGCTCCCTGCTCCCTGCAACAGTGCCCTGGAGAGCACACTCTGCAGCAGATCACAGGCACGATGATACCTGGAAGCTTAAATGACGGTATTTGTGACCTCTTGTTGGTTTTGAAGTACTTTTCTCTGTTAAAAACCCACTTTCCTCCTCTATGTTTCACTATATTTCTTTTTCTTTTGCTATTTCTAGGCAGTCCAGTGCTAATTTTGTAGTCCGCTTTCTTCTGTGTTTAACAAATGTGAAGAAAGAATTCTTTCTTTGTGGGGGGAAAAGTCTGTTAAGTTCATTTTGGTAGAACTTTGATTTGTGTCCAAATGAAGCAGGACATACAGTGCAGATAATGGAATCATAAAACCAGTAACTTTAACCAACCGTTTGCTGATAATAGAAAAGGTAGAGGAACAATTTTCTGCATGAAGGTAAGATTTGCAATCCTTTCAAGTGATTACGCCCCGTGCCTGGAGGCGTTCGAGGCCAGGTTGGATGGGGCTTTGAGCTCCCTGATCCACTGGGAGGTGTCCGTGCCCATGGCAGGGGGTGGGACTGGCTGGGCTTTGAGGTTCCGTCCAAGCCAAACCATTCCATGATTGTGTCATTCTTCATAGAATTGACCACTGGGCCAACGTGACAAATGTGTAAGTGGTGAGAAATTGATCTTTTAAAGGCAAACAAAACAGTAGATGTGCAAAACATCATATGAATCAGTGCCTTGACTGAGGGTTTTCTTGCTGACTTGTCTGGACTTGTCTAGTTGCTGGACTTGGTCTGCAAAGAGGAGAGTTCTGTGAACGCAGCGGCTCTCGATAAAGGGAGAAATGAAGAGGAAGAGAGCGAGAATGAGGTAATTTGTGTGCCTTGGCTCTTACTGTGTTGGTAACCGTAGTGCCGACGGGCTCCAGGGATGAAAAGCTGTGATGCTCCCCTGGTAACAGCTGATTGCCCGAGGATGTTGTGTTGGAAGCTGGGTCTTTGTGCTGCATTTCCTCTGTGTGTTTGGTCACCAATAAGTGTTGAATCCTGTTTTCTGCTTGTACTCCCTATAAATTGTCTGCCATGATGCTTTTCCAAAACAAATTGGCCGTAGGCGTGTTGCCTTGGCTTATGGCTATGGCTCTGCTGTCCTGTTCTATTGATGAGAAGCCTCCCTTTTCCTCCTGTGGGACCTCAGAGGTCACAACTCAGTGTTTTCCATCTCCTTTTTAATATTTGTAGAGTCTCCATGGGACATCAAGACCGTTCAAAAAGCTGCACATGGATGTCAGCGCCCTGGGAGGCAGCTTTGACTCTGAGGTAAGGATGTGTGGAAAAGGATCTGAGGGTGCTGGTCAACAGCAGGTGAACATGAAGCAGAAGTGGCCAAGAAGGCCACCAGCATCCTGGCTTGGATCAACCGTGGGGTGGCCAGCAAGAGCAGGAAGGGATTGTGCCCCTGTGCTCAGTGCTTGTGAGGCTGCACCTTGAATGCTGGGTTCAGTTTTGGGCCCCTCACTCCAAGAAGGACCTTGAGGGGCTGGAGCGTGTCCGCAGAAGGGAACAGAGCCGGGGAAGGGTGTGGAGGCCAGGGGTTCTGGGAGCAGCTGAGGGACCTGGGGCTGTTTGGTCTGGAGAAGAGGCTGAGGGGAGACCTCCTCGTTCTCTGCAGCTCCTGGAAGGAGGTTGTGGTGAGGTGGATGCTTCTGCCTTCTTACAAGGAACAAGTGATGGGACAGGAGGAAATGGCCTCAAGTTGTGCCAGGGGAGGTTTAGATTGGATATTGGGAAAAATGTCTTTCCTGGCAGAGTGGTGAAGCCCTGGCAGGGGCTGCCCAGGGCAGTGGTGGAGTCTCCATCCCTGGAGGGATTTAGAAGCTGTGTGGCTGTGGCAGTTGGGGACAGGGTTTAGCAGGCACCGTGGGTTTGGGCTGATGGTTGGACTGGATGAGCTGAGAGGGCTTTTCCGATCTTCGTGATTCTATGATTCAATGAGCTTCCAGGTAGAGCACACGTGGCCACTTTGCTGTGGCACTGTGAACCCTGTTTTCTTTCTCCTTGCCCTGCTGCCCAGTTGTGGCTCAGAGCAGAGCATCAGCAGTGATTTCGGCCCCCGCGTGGCTCGTGCAGACGCTTTCCTTTCCCTGCGAGCGCGTGCTCTCTGCCTGCGCCTTCTTAGCGCGGAGCAGGCTTACGGTGACAAGGGCACAAAGGGCAGCGCCTTGCAAGCAGCTCTGGGGATTTGGCTCGACTGTTTGCACTGAGAGGAATCCTTCTCACTGCTTTGCAAATTCTGTTCCAGTATCTGAAAGGCAAATTAATTTCTTTTAACGTGTTTTACACTATTTCCGTTATCCTTTGGACAGCACATGGAAAGGAAGCTGTGAAGTGCTTTGCTGGAGAGCCCATTCACAGCACGGGGCAGAAACTGCAAAGGCTTCTGCTAAAGTGGATGGGAAAAAGCAAAGCCCTGGCTGTGTCCTCTCCAAACAACAAGCAGCCCAATTCGTCACCGAAATGTTACTGTGCCTGGGAACAAAGAGCTGTCTCGGCATTTCGGTGCGGCAGGGCTTGGGGAATCTCTTATGAAATGGCAATTGCTGCCCCGCAGCCAGGCTCTGTTACCGCAGATGGGCGATGTCTTGGTCCTGAGGGCAGTTCCCTCCTGGAAAATGTAATTCCCGTGTAGTTCCATGGGATGGCAGTAGAAAAGCGTTCTGATAAGCACGTTCCCGTGAGGGCCTCAACCTGCAGCCCAGGCTGCTCTCCAGCGTCCTTAAAAAGGAAGAAGAGGGAAGTATTTGTATAGCAAGAGGGGAAATGTAAGCAGAAATGGGGCGAAGTGATAAAAAAAATGGCTTTGTGTAGCCTGTGGGTCGGCCTCGAGTCCCCTAATCCAGTGGGAGGTGTCCCTGCCCATGGCAGGGGGGTTGGAGCCGGGTGGGCTTTAAGATCCCTTGCAGCCCAAACCACCAGTCCATGATTCTATGCAAATAAGCATGTGGTTTTAGCAACTTGCTGGGATGCAAGGATGTGGGGTGAGAGTGAAAGTGGTGGCATTGAAGATGGCATGAGCATCTGGGAGAGAGGGAGGAGAGAGGGAAAGAAATGTTGCCTTCGTCAGTGGGCTCTTGTGGAACAAGGAGGAAATTAACTGGGGAAAGGCACTGAAAATGAAAGGCAGGGCAGGTGCTGGAGGTGTGAAATTTGTGTGTAGGGGTACCAAGAGGGCCTCTTCTAGGCAGCTTGGTTTGCTTGGCTGCTTGAGGGATTAGGTCTGGTCTGACCCTGCTTCTTGCCTTCTGAGTTCCTGTATGGAATAGCTGCTGCAGGCATGTGAGCTGCTCTGAAATACAGAAAGGGCTTGGGGATGCTGCTGGAAGGGCCAAGAGGAGGAAAAGGTCTGGAAGCGTCTCTGGGTGGGTGGGGAGAGGGTCCCCTGGCAGCAGGAGGGACGCCCTGATGCGGAGCCTGCAGCCTGGGAGGTTTGGTGTGCTGCATTCTGCACGGGTCAGCATCTGGGGAAACAGCGGGAGGCAGAGGGGGCCCTTTCCGTGGTGGGAAATGACCCTGGCAGGCTTCATTAGCAGATGGAGATGTGTGAAAGGAGCTGTCTCTGTAAATAACCATTGTGCAATAGAGCTGGGGTGTGAGTGCAGAGAGCTGTGTGCGGGAAGCGGTGCTGCTGCCTCCCAGGGAACAGAGACGGCCATGAACTACAGGAATTGAGTGGTGACGGGGGGCGAACGGCTGCTGTGTTCCTCACTTTGCCCTCTCTTGTGGCTGAGATGGGCTCCTGGGGAGTCTGGAGCTGGGAAGGGTCTCGTAGAGCAGGGGGATCACCACGCTGGCCAATGGGAAAAGCAGCAGCGGTAAAGCCCACGGAGCACAAAGAGTTTGGGAATCAGGGCCTGTGGGCTCCTGGGCAGAGGCTGGGAGCTGTTGAACTGGAGAGCCGTCTGCTTCAGGGGTACAGGCAGGGGGTGAGAGAGATGCCCCTGCCACCTTGGAAAGGTGATGTGGAACCCTTGCTAGTGGATGTGTTACCCACCCACTAGGAGAAGAGCACAGCAGAGGAGGAACACTGTGGCAGCCCCTTGGGTGGTGCTGCTGAAGCTGATCTCCAGCACCAAAGGAGCTCTGTGGAGGAAGCAAAGCTGGCAGCCTGGGAGAGGTGATGAGTGGTGCTGGCATCATGGTCCTGCTTGCATGATGTCACGGAAGCTTTGCATGCAGTAGGCAGCTCCTCGTGTTGTGATGTGGATGTGATAGTTGCTTGGTTTGTGTCTCTTGCTGCGCAGTGTTACATACGTGGAGAGAGGTGTAGACCTGCAAACCAAGAGCAAATGCTTCCCTGGTGTAGTCTGGCAAAGCTAACCCCTCTCTGTGCCTGGGAGCAGCCTGGAATCGGTGAGAAAGGGAGAGCCCATCACCCTCAAGGGCATTCCATATGCACTATGAGAGTGTTTCCTCTTTCATTCTCATCCCTGGAGGGGTTCAAAAGCCATGTGGCCGTGGCATTTCAGGACATGGTTTAGTAGGCACGGTAGGGTTGGGCTGCATGAGCTTAGAGGTCTTTTCCAACCTTATTGATTGCATGACTGTATCCTGTTGTGGGATGTGAGCACCTCCCAAGGAAATATCTGTGTAAGGTTTTGAAGCGTAAGAATCCTGGCTGGACTTCTTTGGCTCATCTCCAGATGTCCTGGAGATGTCCTCAGGAAAAACGCAAGGTGTGAGCCTGTCCAGAAGGGAAGATGACCAGTGCTTTCCTGAATCCCCAGATAAAAGGAAGCACAATGAGGGCTCCTCCACTGGAGTACCACTAAAGAAACGCCCCTGACATTAGATTCTGAGATGAAGATGTTACCAAGGCCTTTGCAGAGCTTTGTGGGGCTGGCTAGTTGTTCGTGGAATGGTGTGAGTTGGAAGGGACCTCAAAGCCCATCCTGTTCCAATCTCCCTGCCATGAGCAGGGACACCTCCCACTGGATCAGGGTGCTCCAAGCCCCATCCATCCTGGCCTTGAACAGCTCCAGGGATGGGGCAGCCACAAAGGTGTCCAAGTGCCCTGTTTGTATTTCTGCTCACGTGGCACAGAGCTGGGAAGGGGCCATGAGCTTCCCTTTACTACTGAGCGAGTTGTAGGTGGAGCCCTGAGCTGTGGTGCTTTGGGAAGCACCCAGTGACTGGATTTCTCCATCCTCCTCCCCAGCCTGATGGATGTCTCTGCCACTCCTGAGGTGGTCTCTCAGACACAGGACGTGCTGGGAGACGTTCTTCCCGGTTGCTGCGGCTCTGGGTTTAGAGGTGACTTAGCTGAGAACAGGGCGTTGGGATATGGGGGGGGTGTGCGGTTCGTGCCGTGCGTGGGACGCGGCTGCTGTTTGACACAGCGAGGGGGCAGGGAGTGCTGGTGGCTCTGTTTGCATTCCAATGAGGGAGCCTTTCCCTGCTTCCTCCCGGCTGTCGAGTGTTGTATCCTGAGTTTTGTGGTTGAAGTGATCGAACCTTTGGGTGACTCAGCTTGAATTTGCAGTTGTGTTATCCCAGGGACAGCAGGTTCTGCTGTCTCTCAGGCTGGAGGGTTAGTGATTCATGCTCTGGTTTTGAGCTTGGAGCCAGGGCTTGAATCAGCTCCTGCTCTCAAGTTTGTCCTGTTGGAAGGTAGGATAGTTGCATCCTGCCTGCTCTTACCTGGTTCAAATGTCAGACAGAAGTTAAACATCCATTAATAGTCTTTTGCAAATGCCCATCTTACTGATGATCAATCTTACTTTCCGCCTCAATGCGGATGCAGAAATGGGTGCTCCCAGGCATGGTTCCTCCAGCAGCCACTGCAAATGCTTTTCTGCTGAGCCCCTGTCAATCAAAAACCCAACAGCTTAAAAGAAAATAAGCCTGAGCCCAGCAAATGAGTATTTACTTCTAATGAAGTGCCTCGTCCTTGAAAGGGACCATATGAAAAGAAATCAAACTGGTCTCGCAGTCACCCAAAGCTTTGCGATCTTGCTTCTCGCTGAAGGAGAACCCGTGCTGCTTCCAACCCCAGAGGGGAGGTGACAAGTGTTTTAGTGATAATTGTGTTTGACTTCCTGCCTAGGAGAAGTTTTTAAAATCAAGACCCGCTGAAGAAGGGCAAGAGTCTTCCTTGGATTCTGGTGCTGCGTGCCCTCTGCCTGCGGATCAAATCTTTCTTTGGGATGCTGACAGTGGCCTGTCGGGCCAGAGCATGGATGAGTTCACTGGGAAGTTCGCTTGGAATGAGCTGGTGGCTGAGAGGGATGCTGAGCTGGAAGGTGACTTCTCTGCAGCCAATGAGTGGCCACGGTCCATCAGGGAAAGGAGCACAGCAGGGAGAGACGTGCCCAGTGGTCCTGGACAAGCTGGAGTTTCATCTGCAGCTGCTTCGGCTGCTGAGGCAGATCCGCTGGCGAGCCTGGCTGCCGCTGCTGACCCCGTGTCTGTCTATAGGAAGATAGTGAAGGGGAGACAGGAAGAAGCAGCAGATGAGCTGAGAACAGACAGCAGGCTGGATGCTGACCAGGTAAGAGACCTGCTCGCACGGGCTGGGTTGGGTGTGGGAGCTGCTGGGGCTGTTCCCAGTGCTTTGTGAGGCCCTGATTCAGGAAAGCTCTCGCAGCACTTACTCGTTTTGTTTTAAGCGCTTTCTGTATCAGTAGAGAATTTGGGGGCTGGAGGGGGCACGAGTGCTCAGAATTCTGAGGTGGGCACATTCTGTACTGAGCAAAGAAAGTGAGCCTGGAAACATACTCTGTCCTGCAGAGCTTGTTGAAATCTTTGGGTTTACCTACACGTATCTACATGGTTGCTTTATGTGTCTGGGTGGTTGTGCTGGTCAGCAGGGCTCCATGGGCATTCGCATGGGACAGCTCCACGTTGTTTTGTGCTGGCTGGGGACAGGGGACCCCTTGCTGCAGTTGGGTAGGCATGGCAAGGTATGCTTTTGAAGTCATTTTGAGATCATTGTACTTTACCCATGTGCGTGGTGGACTGCGGAGTTCAGAGCTGCAGAGGTCCTTGCAGAAGGAGCAGAAGACAGGCAGCAAGAGCCCTTATCAGGGATGTTTGAAGAGCACTTCCCTGCCCTCCCCAGTCCCACCTCCTACCCCTGTCCTCCTTCCCCTGTGCTGTGTCTCTGTGAAGTGATGTTTTGTGCTTGGCTTGTGGGTGACACCCTTAGTGTTTTCCCCATGAAGTTGAGTCACCTTTTCTTCCCTGTGTTAGAGAAGCCAGATTTGTGTTCCCAGTATCAGTTGTCCTCTTGCTGGAAGTGCCTCAGTGAAGCTGCAGGGGTAAGACCTGTGCAGGCTGTAATGCAGCTCTCCTCTCTTTCAAAGGCACCTGAGATGAGCGAGGACTTGGAAGTCTCCTGCCGCTCGGACCATGAGCTGATTCGGCCTCTGGTGAGTCATTAACAGCTGCCTGTCCCTTGGTGTGGGCTTCGTGTTCCTCTGGAAACCTGCAGCCAGTTCATGCTGTGCCCACCTCTTGCAGCTTTGGCTGCTGAGCTTTGACTTTACAGCCATGGCACGGGCCAGCAGTATCATCCTGCACTTAGCAAGTTGTGTCTGTGGGTGAGGTAGTATCCATGGAAAAGGAGGTCATTTGGAGCTGAGAGTGCACTGGGGTAATTGCAAAAAGGAGAACAATAAGCAATGTAAAAGTCCTGCTTGAAGGCACTGGGCAGCTCTTCCAAAGGGAAACCTGCCTGGCCGGGAGACTTGGCTCCTGGCGGTCCTTGAGCGGGGAGCGGGCAGGAGGGTGGCCCCGAGATGGGGGGGAGATGCCCATCAGCATCTCTTCATCTCTTCATCTCCACAGGAAGCTGCCGTTGCCATCTGCCAGTGGGAGCAGAGGCAGCGTGGCCAGCAAATGGCTGCGAATATCATTATTTATCAGTGTCAGGACAAGGCTGTGCCTTGGCAGGGGCTGCGCCTCAGACAGTGCCTCTTGTAGTGCTCCCTGCGTGCAGCCGAGTGCAAGGACCCCCAGAGATGCTGCCAGGAGGGAGAAGAAGCCCAGAGCAGCTCACAGGAGCTGGCTTTTAGGGAAAATCTCAGAAAATCTGCAGTGCTTAGAGAAATGAGAGCATTAGAGGCTGAGGGAAGAGCTGCTGCTTGCTTTGGACCATGTGTCACCCCTGCCTGCTGTGCTCGGTGGTGTGGAAGCGTGTGCTGCCCTGCCACCCCATGATGTCCTCCTTGGGTGGTGTTGCAGTTCCCTGGCCTCCCAGGGAGAGTTTCCTCAGCTGCCATCGACAAAGGGAGGCTCTGCTGCATCCTCGCAGTGGCCAAGCCCATGGGAAATCCTGATTTACTGTGCATCCCTGTCTGCCATCATCCCAGCAGGGAGCTCTGCATAAACCACCCTGCCTGTGCCCCTGCAGCTTGGGAAAGAGAAAACCCAACTGGCTGCTGCTACCAGAGCCGTCTGTCTGTCTGCAGCAGAGGCTTTGACACAGAGCAGAGTCTTGGTGTGGCCTCTTTTATGTCCTATCAACCTTTGTAATTGTTCAAGTGTCCGGTGCCTCAAAGGACTTACTGTCCGTGGGTTTGGCAGTGTGGGATGTTAGGATTTTGGTTGAATCTCTGAGCATCTCTGGCAAAGCCTGTGCTGACCCATCAAACACTGCTCCTGCTCTGCTTTCTTCTCTAGGACTTGGGTTTCCGCAGTCGGCTTTGGGAGCAGGTGCAGGATGCGGAGTTTGTGTCTCCTGTTGTGCACAGCCCCACAAACAGGGTGAGTGCTGTGGGTGTGCTCGAGGAGCGGGCTGTGAGTAGGCAGGGTAAAACACTGTCCTGGGGTGCTCTGATCACAGGGGGAGGCTGTGGGTGTGGAGGCTTGGCAGAGGCCGGCGCAGGTGATCTCTTAAGTGCCAGGGGTGAGAGCAGCACTGCTCGTGCATGGTTTTGCCTGCAGAGGTGGGATGCAGGTTGCCACATGCAGAACACAACCTTCGAGTAGAGGTGGTTCCTAGGGGTGTAGACATGCCAGCTCCCACGTCTGCTTTCCCTGCCCCGTACCAGGGCAGAGAAGTGGCTTTACTGGGAAGCAGAGTCTATTGTTTTCTTTTGTAAGTCTATTTGTCCTTTTCTTTCTCCTAAGCAGATAGAAAGGATTTGTGTCACATAACATGATGGCGTAAATGGGGGAAAAAAGGAGGTTAAGTCCCTCTGACAGATTTTGGAGATGGTGCCTCCTGCAGAACTGCAGCTGTGCTTTTGTGTCTGAAATGTGGCTCTGGATGTAGGAATGTGTTTAATTCCACTCGCTTTGCTGTGAATATACTGTCAAAATACTCTGTTTTAAAAGAAGATCCTCTCTGTCAGCTCCGTGAGCCCAGTCTTGGGGCTCTGGCAGGAGCTGTGGTGGCTTGCAGAGAGCATGTGAGCTGCTCCCTGCGAGATCTGGCTTCTCTGGCAGTGGGGAGGCTGCTCCTTTCACCCTTGGCTTAGGCGGCGTGTGAAGTGCTGGCATCCTGCTCTGCTGGCACCGCTGCTGCGCTGGGGGAGACGGGGAGGGGGGCTGGAAGCAGGCGTGTGATCAAAGCTGCTGTGTGCTGGAGACCATGGAACCTGGAGAAGAGAAGGCCCTGGGGAGACGCTAGAGCAGCCTCCCAGTACTGAAAGGGGCTCCAGGAAAGCTGGGGAGGGGCTCTTGATCAGGGAGGGCAGGGATAGGATGAGAGGAAATGGTTTTGAGCTGAAAGAGGGGAGATTGAGAAGAGATCTTAGGGAGAAATGTTTTCCTGTGAGGGTGGGGAGGCCCTGGCCCAGGTTGCCCAGGGAAGTTGTGGCTGCCCCATCCCTTGTCAAGGCCAGGTTGGATGGGGCTTTGAGCCCTCTGATCCAGTGGGAGGTGTCCTTGCCCATGGCAGGGGAGTGGAACTGGATGGGCTTTTAAGTTCCTTCCAGCCCAAACCATTCTGTGATTCTATGAGATCGTGCTGCTGAGGTCCCTTGGGAACTGTGCTGTGCAGACAGAGGAGACAGCCTGGTATCAGTCATCCTGCTTTCCTGTGGCTGCAAGACTGGCTTTGTCTTTGAGATTTCCTCAGTGGGACACAGCCTGGAATTTAAGCAGGGCAGAAGACTGAGCTGGAGGCATCCTGAGGGAACAGGAGGGGCAAGGCTCTGCGGGAATTTCACAGGCCAGGTCTAATCAGCCCTTGTTCCCTGCAGGCAGGCACTGCCTTCACCTTCTCAACTGTGCCCAGAGTTCCCTGCAGCCCCTGATTTCTGGGAAGGGACTGCACATTGGGCAGGAGGGCAGCAGTGGCCCCACGCGTGGGCTCAGGTTATCCCTGTTCCCAGGCAGATCTCATTGTCTGTTTGTCTGGCTGCATGGTGTTTCACGTCGTGTGTGACATTCCTGTTTGGTTTAGGAGTTGGTTTTTTTTGTCTTAAGCTTTTCAGGGAGTTCAGTGTTACTTGGGTATCCCAGGTGAAAAAATGAAACCCGATCTGCGTCCCAAGTGCTGGCAGGGAGTTCATCCTCTGTACTGAAAATGCAGCCCTAGACCATAACCTCTCACAGCCTGGAGAGCTGGGCTCCTGGGCCTCTCTGTGCTGCTGGAGCTGCTCTTCCAAGGTCTTCCTGTGGTGTCTGAGACCCTTTGTTAGTAGTGGGAGAGGAGCACATCCAGCTGGGCGTTCTGGATGCTCTCTGTCCTTGGGTTCAGCACAGGAGTGATGCTGCCTGTCAGCAGAACCGCTGAGAGATCCTGAGAGGCTTTGGTGGTGAAGAAGGTGGCAAACTCCACCCTGTTTGCTTTTACCTGCAGGACCGGGAGCTGGGAGAAGAGGAAAAAGACCAAAGCAAGGCCAGCACAGAGGAAAAGCAAAGCAAAAGAACAAAAGCTGTGGAGAGGTATGGTACAAAGAGAGCAACAAAGGAGGAGTGGACCCCTCCCGCTCCAGATGACTTTCCTGTCTCATCTGCTCCCTGTAACCTGTTCAGTTGTCCCCTCTAGAACACCCTGAGATGCTGCAGGTTCTCACAAGGTCTTTCACACTCAACCTCTCCCTTCTCCTGCCTCCTCCTTAGCACTGTCTCAGCAGACTTCAGCTGTGCTTCAGCTCAGTAGGCAGTAGAACAACCTGCCTTTCGTTTCCCTCTGGCTGCCCCAGATGTGGAGTTGGCTTTGTTCCCCTTACAGGGGTCTGACTTTAAGGCTGCTGAAGTCATGGTCTTTCCAAGATGGTCTGAGCCTGCTAACGTTGTGTGTTGTGCCCTAGAACATTTAACCATGGAAGATTTCACCACGGGCTGTTGCCCTGTGACCCTTCTGGTTCCGAGGCAGCCCTCAGCCTCGGTCAATGCTGGTCTTGCTGTGCTGGTGGCTCTTCACTGGGCAGAGCTGGTGGTTGAAGGCTTACAGGGTCAGCCTGGTGCCTGTTGCTGGTGGCAGGAGAGTCCAGCTGCAGTGGGAGCAGTTCTCCACTTCCTTCCATAGGGGTGGCCCTAGAGCAAGCTGCTGGCTGACCAGGAGTAAGCATTAAGCTATTTTATATCCTGCTGCGTAGTCGATTCACTCTGAAGTGCACCAGTTTGACCCCAAGAGCCCTCCTGGTTTCCGGGCCCTTAGTGACTGGGAGGACTGGACTATCTAGGGGGGCTGTTTTCAGCCTGTTTGTGGTGTCTTGTTCAAACCAGTTGAAATACCATGCTGAGCTGTGAGCAATTTGCTCTCTTAAGCCCCTCTACTCACCTTTGAGAGCGACAGCACATGGCATTTACAGATGAACTGTGTCAAAACTCTTGGCCTCTGCACGGAGTTGCGTATATTCCGGGGCATTGGGAAGCAAGGAGCTGTTGCCTGAGGCAGGAAAATCCACAAAGAGAAGAAGCTGCAGTCCATCTTACTGCCTGCCTGCACGCACTTGGGATTTGCAGCCTTGTTCTTAGAGGAGCTGTTTGTGTGAAGGCCCCTCAAAATGTGTTCTGCCCGCAGGAATTGTCTCCTTCTCAGTCAGTACCTGCTTCCCCTCTGTCTCTGGCTATAAATCTTGCTTGTGCTTGCCTTGTCTCTCTTCTCTGTGCTTCCAAGATGAAGTAGGACCGTAGGTATCAACGTGCCTGCCAATGTTTCCATCTGTAGTTTGTTCAACAGTGGGAGTATTGTGAATAGGGCTGAGGTATCCTGGGCAAACTCACTAAGGCTTTGGAAAGAGCGTGGGCTAATCCAGGGATGGGATTCAGCCTCTGGAGACTGCCACCAATTAAATCCTCATCAGGGCTCAGGGTGGTGGGGATGGTTTGGAGTTTGCCGTGCCTTTGGCAGCCCCATGTCAGACAAACGGGTCCTGTTGGCAGGCATGGCTTGGTGCCCATCTCCAACCACTGCACATCCCATCCTCCCTCTGTCTTGTCCACCTGCACAGCCAGCAGGATCCCATCTGTGCTAACCTGGTCTTCTCTTCCCTTTTTTTTGTGCTGTGAAGTGAGAGGGATGAAACATCAGAAGAGGAGTGTTGTCCTTTAGACAAGCCCAGTCCGGAGGAGGCTGGGGCACAGGAGCCGGAGAATCTGCTCGACCCGGAGGAGCTCGTGGCGCTGCAGAGCACGTAAGGGCTTCCTTTAAGTGCCCAGTGTTGTCAGCACAAGAGCTTTTGTCCTTTTGTTGCCCTTTGTGGTGTTTGAAGTCAGCGTGTGAAGCCGGCGCTGGCAGATGCGGTTTGGTGGGCGCAGCGGAGCTCCAGCAGCTCCGTATGCAAATCCGAGCAGCTGTTTGGCTGGCGAGAGTGCCAAGTGAGCAGTCTGTGCAGGGCAGGGTGAGAACTGCAGCTCAGCCCTCGGGGTCCGTGGCGCAGGACTTTGGGGCCAGAGCTGTTTGCTTTGTACTTGGGAAAGCCTCCTCCTTAGCAGCGCCGCTGACGAGGCCGTGAGCGTTCGCACTGCGGATCCTGGGGCTGAGAATGGGAGGGAACAACAGAAACCCGACAAATCGCCCCATTTTTGCAGTCCTTTCGGCTGCTTTCAGAGAATAAGGTCAGAGCACAGGAAGGCAGAGCTCGGGCTCCCCACGAAAGCCAGCAGTCTGTTGCCACCTGAACTGAGGTCCGTGTGGATACGGAGCCGCGGTTCCGCGGCGCTGGAAGATCTTGGTGAAAGCGATTGTGCTGACTTGGCTTTGTGTGTCAAATGACAGATCAGCAGATGTAGCTGGGGAAAAATAGGCAGGGTGCTGTTGGGATTTTTGGTTTGGAGTTGATAGTTTGGGAGGGGGAATGTTGCTGTTCCTTTCCTGTTACTCGGTTTTCTGGCACCCTTTTGCCAAAGAAGCTTTGTGTTTTTGGTAGGCAACCTGAGAGGATCAAACCTGAGCTGTCCTTGAACCAAAGTATTGAAGAATCCCTGAAGGAAGTAGCCGTGGAGCTGGAGGTGAAGTTTGAGCAAGAGAAAATGCATTTATTGCAAGCAAACAAGGAGAAGATTCAGCAGCTCCAGGAGGAGATGAGGCAGCAGGAAGAGGAGGAAGCTCAGAAGCTTTGTCAGCAAAAAGAAGAATCCCTCAGGTACTTCCCTCTTTACTCTGTTACTCCTTCTGAGCCTTTCCTCGTTGCGATTTCCTTGCCGGTGGCTGCAGGCTGTGCTGTTTTAGGCCACCTTGGAAGTGATGCAGTGTTGTGGAGTTGTGGGTGAAGGAGACAAGAACAAGGGGAGGAGGGGAATGGGGCGCTGGGCCTGGTCCAGGCAACCCCATGCGTGAGGCTCTGCACATCTGGAAGTGAATAGTGGTCTGCAGCACTGTAAATGCTTGAAGGTGATGTGTAGAGGGCAGAGTCTGCCTACAGAAGGGCGAGAGAGGATCTTCCCGTGTCCTCCAAGATCAGCCCTATATTCGTGCAGCTTTCAGAGCTCCAGACTCTTCTGGTTAACGTGGGAGAAGTTTCCAGTTCAGTGTGTGGAGCTTTGCTGCCTGGCAGATGCTCAAATGCAGGGCTAAATGGTAGTAACAGGGCTGGAAATGGGAGCGTTGGAGGAGATAAGGTGACCCCAGTGGAACCATTTCAAACTCTGGTGCTGTAGGTTTAACAGAGGGGCTTCCAAAGCAGGCTTTAAGGACCAGGACGTGGATGGCTGTGTGAAACCTAGCCAGGGCATGAGAGGAAAGGGCCTCAAGTTGCACCAGGGGAGGTTTAGATTGGATATCAGGAAACATTTCTTTACTGACAGAGCAGTGAAGCCCTGGCAGAGGCTGTGCAGGGCAGTGGTGGAGTCTCCATCCCTGGAGGGGTTAAAAAACTGTGTAGAATTGAGACTTTGGAACCTGGTTTAGCAGGCCCGGTGGGGTTGGGCTGATGATTGGACTGGATGAGCTGAGAGGGCTTTTCCAACCTTAAATGATTCCTTGATTCTGCCTTGGGTGGAAGGAATCGCACCTGAAAGGAAAGATGTCTGTGCAGAATTGAAGCAGTAGTAAGAAAGGTGTCAGATGGAAATATGAAGCTCACAGGTGTCCTCACATAGCCAGGTGCCTTGGCTTGGAGCCTGCTTCCATTTAATAGGAGCTGATTTCATTTACCTGGGGAAGAACCCCAAGTGCCACCTGTGCTGAGCATGTGTTTTCAAAGCGCGCGGCAGACGCCTGATGCTTGGGGGCTGCATCTCCTGCACCATCTCCATTCTGAGGGTACAGAGGAGAATTAACGGCCGGAAGCCCTGGGAGTGCATCCCTCGGGCAGGCACACACAGGCAGTGCAAGCAGCAGCTGATCCATAGGCCTTGGGGAGCTGACTTAAAGATGTTCAAGCCTCCTGAACCTTTATTATCTTTTCTTTCCCCTTGGCCGCTCATCTCTCAGGGCTCTGAAAGAAGTTTTGGCAAAGGCTTCTGAAGAGGAAGAGTTGCGTGTCAGAAGGGAAGGAATTGAGAGACTCTCACATCTGCGAGCCACAATCGCCTCCGAGACCGAGGCAGAGGAGGAGAGGATGAGGTGAGAAGCTTTGCTGCCATCCCTGGGGACATAAACTCTTCTGGTTTGGGAGGGGAGCATTTTGCATGCCACCAGCAGTCTCAAAGTGGAGGCCCTGGCCCTGCTGAGCCTGCTCTGGCTGCTCCCCTGCCTTGGTAGCAAGCACGAGGCCCTAACGATGCTGTAGGTGCAAGGGAGCTGCAGGCAAAAGTGTGGTTCTCAGTTTCTTCTGGCTTCTCCTGTGGCAGAATCTTCTTTCTGCTTTGGTTCCTGACTGGTGTCCCATGGTAAAGCACGGAATTGTGACTTGCTTCTGTCTGTGTCCTTGTTGCAAACCCACCAGGGCAGAGCAAGAGGTCGCACTGCAAAGGCTGAGAGAAGAGAGGAAATCCCAGCAGGCAGTGGAGAAGGAGAGCCTGGAGAGGATGCATCAGCTTACTTTGAAGAAAATGAAGCTGGAAATGGAGGAAGCTCAGCAGAAAGAGATAACTGAGCTGGAACAAGAGAAGGAACAGTTCCTGAGTGAGCTCAGGGAGAGGCTGGAGAGGGAAAAGAAGAAGGTGAGATCTTTATTGCCAGATTCGTGCTATTCATGCTGACCTGGCTTGCATTCCAGTGCTAAGGGGTTGAGATGAAGTAACACCTGCATGTGCTTTATCAATAACTGTCTTAAAGCACAGGGAAAGTGCTAGGGATGCTGTTAGAGGTGTGATTGAGGTAGGGAGGAGTTCAGTTCTCCCCAGGTTTTATTACAATAGTGGTGAAATAACAGTTCTTTCAATGGCCACACTGCATCTGCAGCAGAGAGAACAATCACTCTGTGTCTCTGCCGTGCTAAAGGGGAGCAGAATTCCTCGTTGGCTGCTGCTTTGGTCCTCCAGAGAGCTTGGGGAGTTCTTGAAGAGACAGTTGATAGTCCTTCCAGCACAGCGTGACTGAGCTGCATTGAGGCCTCCTGGGAGGGAAAGCACCTAGAGAGTAAAGGCACCTTGTATGTAACCCTGTTTGGAAGGAGGTTACCGTTGTGCTTGTGATGCTTATGGCTGGAGGTTAATTGCAAAGGCATCTCCTCGAGCACATCCACACACAGAGAGGTTTCCCAGCAGCCTGTCTTGCTCGTGTTCCCACAGGCAGCAGAAGAGCTAGAGGAGCAGTTTGCAACTGAACTGCAGCAGCTGAAATCTGCAGCGGAAGAGAAGCACCGCCAGGTAAAAGATGGTGTCCTCAGCATGTCAGCTGTGTTTTCCCACACTGTCCCCCAAGGTGGCCAAGGGAGGGTGGCTTTAATTTGTTTCTGCTTCCTAACCGTGGTTCTGGTCTGGCTCAGTGTCTGGACGTGCTCCAGGCAGGGGGTGCTGAGACTGCACGCACTGGTCTTTGCCGCGCTGCTCGCTCGCTGTGGGAGGGCACTCCGTGGATCTTGTCGGAGGGGTGCCAAGTCTCTGTGGGTGGCTTTCCTGGCAGGTCATTTCCAGCCTGCAAACCCAGCTCGCTGAGGCACAGAGGAGCGAGGAGGCTCAGCTGCGTGACAGCCTGCAGAGGGCGGAGCAGCAGAGAGGGTATCGAGTGACAGAATACGAACACAAGGCAAGTCTTCCTCTGGGATGGCTGAAGGTTCTCCACCCTCCCTCCTCGGATGAGGTCTCAGAAGCCACACCCCCTGCCCTGAGGTGACAGCATCTCACCTCGCCGGGGTGTTTGCCTTGTACTGCCCCAGGCCACAGCCTGATGTCACGTGCAAGGAACCCTGAGCATCAGTGCTGCTCGTGCGAGGGGCTGCTCTCTCGAGGGGCCCCTGCAGTGCAGAGCAACATCTCCCCCTGTCATCCCTGCAGCTCCGTGACCTTATGATGGAGAAATGCCAGGAAGTGGAGAAAGACCATGAGAGGAGGTTGAAGAGGATGAAAGAGGAGCACCGGGTGGTCCTGGCACAGCTCCGGGATCAGTACGAGGAGGAGGTACTGCTGGGGGAGAGCAGTGACTGTAGGGGCTGTGCCTGGGCTTGGTGCTGCTGCTTACCAGACCTGTTGGTCTCAACCACTCCTATAACTGGGGATCTCCTTTCTTCTGTGAGAACTGAGCATTGCTGCTGTGATGTAAATTGGACTTGGGCTGGGCTTGTAAGGATAAACTCAAAATATTCTCTGGGCAGGCAAGATCCACAAGTATTTTTTCCTGTGAGAGTGAGAAGGTCCTGGTCCAGGTTGCCCAGAGCAGTGGTGGCTGCCCCGTCCCTGGAGGGGTTCAAGGCCAGGTTGAACGGAGCTTGGAGCCCCCTGATCCAGTGGGAGGTGTCCGTGCCCGTGGCAGGGGGGTGGAACTGGATGGGCTTTGAGGTCCTTTCAAACCGTTCTGTGATTGGATGTATTTGTGGACTTCTATAAGAGAGAAAGTTGTTCACCTTTTTGCAGATGCCTGTTCTAGAAGGCCTTCTGCCTCCAGGTTTTCACTCTGCTGTCAGCAGTGTGTGCCAAAACCTTGGTTTCCGGGTTTGCTTGGTGCTTTGGGAGATGAAAAGTGGCTGTAAGAGTGACAGAGGGATCCTAAAATCCTTTCAAGGCAGCTTGTCCTGCTCAGCATGGCTTTGGATTTTAGTCAGTCCCTTCCTCTTCTCCCTGCTGCTGTGAGAAGGCAGCGAGTGCTTCTGCATCTTGGGCAGCAGGAGAGGGAAGCGCTCCAGATGCTGCTGTGGAGCTGGCACCAATCACTGGCTGATGGCCTTGCCTGCCAGATCTCCAGGTCCTGGGCAGTGCCAAGGGCTGTAGGTAACCTTGCTTCTGTCAGCCCTTCCCTTGCAAGCAGTGAGGAAGGAAGAGTGCAGAGAAAGACTGGAGGCAACCAGAGGATTCACAAAAGATCCTGCAGGAGTGGCCATGCCTTGAATCCTCTCCCAGAGGAGCAGGAAGGGGGTGTTTTTCCCCAGGAATGCAAATATTCCCAGCTTCTCCCTTGAAGCTAACTAAGGGGAGGGGAACTGGAGTGTGTGTGGGGTGGGAATAAAGGAAAAGTGACGGTGATCTTTGGGTATTTTGAAATGGTTTTGAGACTTAGGCCTGGCCTCTGTGCTTCAAGCGCTGCTTGGCATCAGCAGGCCCCTCGCTGTCCCCCTCCCCTTTCTCCTCTCTGCAGGAGGAGGCTCTGAGGAAGAAAATGCAGCAGCTGCTGGCAGAAGACAGACGGGCTGAGCTGGAAAGACATGTACGTGTCTGTGGAGAGGGGCTCTGCTGCTCTGGGGGGGAGGGCAGCACACCAGAGCAATGGGTTTTAAAGAGTAAATTCCAAATTGTGTCTGCAAATCCCTCCCTGCCACAGCCTGGAGCGCGAGCCTGCTGGGACAGTGATCAGCTCTGAGCTGTTTCCCCAAAGGAAAAGACAGTCCTGTCGCTCCAGGATTGGGGTGCGGGCTGTGCAAGGCTCTTGTGTGTTTTCATTTTGGTGTTGGGGAAATTACTCTAAGGGCTTTTTTGTTTTGTTTTCCTTCTAGGAAGCTGCCTTGGCTTCTCAGCTGCGCCTAGAGGAGATCTGGAAGGAGCATGCCAGCCTCCTGGAGTCCTTCCGGGAGCTGCGCAAGGCTCTTGAAAAGCTCCAGGAGCAGAAAGCTGAGCTGGAGGCCCAGGTGCATTTGTTGCAGACACGAAACCAGAGGCTGCAGAAATGCATCAGGTGTGTGATGAGAAACGTTCTCTAATGCAAAGAATCCACCCTATGGCCCGAGCCAAAACCTCTCAACCGGGAGCTCTCCCTTGCCTTTGAGCTTCCTGTATGTTGGACCACATTCCTTCAGAATCCTAACAGTGGTTTTACTGCCTGTTGAGGGCTTGGAATGCTGGGTTCTGTTCCCAGATCTATTGATAACTCCCTGTGAAAATATGTCCCTTTGCCTCTGCTCCTTGGGTTCATTTCTTTGTCTCCTTCACTTCTGTATTGAGAGGTTAATGAGCCATTTTGAAAGGAGCAGTAAAAGGCAAAGAACAGATCTCCCTAAGACAGCTGAACTTCAGGGTAAGGGCTTGCTCAACATGAGTGTGGAGCGGTGGTTCCCTGCCCAGCCAGGGGTTGTGTTTGCTACTCCAGTACTGGTGTGTTTTGCCCATCTGTGACCCTTTCCTGTGTGGGAACTGGAGGTCACTTTGGGCTCTGCCTAAAGGAGGTGGATGCTGGTCTCATCTCCCAAATAACAAGTGATGGGATGAGAAGAAATGGCCTTAGGTTGTGGCAGGGAAGGTTTGGAATGGGCATTAGGAAACATTTCTTCACTGAAAAGGTTCTCAGGCACTGGCAGAGGCTAACCAGGTTCTGCCACTGTCACCTTCCCCTGTGGCAGTGAGCTGGAGGCAGCAATCAGGAGCAAACAGGAGACTTTGAAAGAACTGGAGAGCAAAGAAAGTGTGGAATCTCCAGGAAGGAAAGCTGAGCTCCATGTTGAAGACCAGAGAGAAAATAGTCAAGCTGTGAGTGAAGCAGAACCTAAAAGCATTTGCCTTGGGAGATCTGAGGCTGAAACTCCCTTGGAAATCCCAGCATTGGCTCCTTCTGTGTGAACTCATTTGAGATGCAGTGATGCATTTTTCTTTGCCAGAGGACATCGGTGTGTTCTGTAGTCCTCGATTTCTGCTTATTATTAGTGGGGGAAAGGAGTGTGAGATGCCTTGAGTGCCCTTGAGTCAAAAGCAGAGCTTAAGCCAGGGATAGAGATGCCTTTTACTCTTTCAAAGGTTACACAGAACATCCCTGGCGCTGGTCTTGGCTCTCGGAATACCATGGAGATGTCATTCTGAAGTTTTGCTGGGACGGGATTCTTCCGGGGTCCTGGGGTTCTGTTTCCCATATGTGCTTCTTACTTTTTGAACTATTTCAACTCCTCAGCACTCACGGAGAGATCCTGCTTCCCTGCCCTCCCCGAGCCTCGAGGACAGTGACTTGCAGCTCAGTCAGTGAGTACCTGGAGAAGGCCTTTGCTTTGGTTTTACAAACCAGTGTTTCTGGTTGGGTTCCTGTGCGGTTTTGGGGAGGGCTCTGCGTGAGGCAGCAGGGTGGGACAGCCAGTTCATGCCTGTCTCTTCCATGTAGTGTCAGGAGCTACATCTGTGCCGAAGGGATCTCCATCCAAAGTGCCAAGGAGTTCCTGGTGCGCCAGGCGCGCTCCATGAGGAAGAGGCACAGGGCACTGAAGGCTGCAAAGCAGCAGTGGCGCCAGGACATGCAGAGAGCCCAGGAGGTGGTGCAGGACCCTGACAGCTCCCAGCTCCTGGAGGGTGTGCGCAGGAACCTGGAGGAGGTGAGCCCTTAGGCTTTGGATCACAGGGATGTTTCTGTGCACCTGGAAGTGCCTGTGTGAGCGTGCGTAGCCCACAGCTAAGGGAGCACAGCAGGGGACTTCCAGTTGTGGTTACTCTGTGTGCTTGGGACTAGGAAAGGTCTGTGGAGCAGGTGCTGCTGTGTGGCCAGCACTCAGGAGCTTCCTTGATGGCAGGAGCTGGATCATTAGTTAAAAATGGAGAAACATTTGGTAGGGGACAGAGATTCCTGTGTCGTGCAATTCCCATTACACAGCTTGGCTGTTGATCTGCAGGAAGCAAAGCAGTTGGACGAGATGCGCTCGACAATGCGCAAAGGGCAGGAGCTGCTGAAGAAGAAAAAGGAGAAGCTGAGCGAGCTGGAGTCTTCCCTGCTGGAGGAGGTGACCACCAACATCACTGCTGCTTGTGCTCCTACCTGCCCAGAACTCTTGGCCTCCTGCCCTGGGCTGGAGTCCCTGCAGGGCTTTTGGTCCCTGTGAGGGCTGGTGGGCAAAGATGGGTTGGCCAGCAGAGCTGGATTTTGGAGCAGAAAGGTGTGGCTGTCTGAGAACAGTGGGAGAGAAGGCTTGTCCTAAAATGGATTCAGTGGGGCTGCAGCCAACAAGACAGACGTGGGCTGGGGGTTGGACGGACGCTTTCTTCCACGATAGCTTCCAGATTTTGCTGTTGGGGGTGAAGATGAGTCTGCCTTCGCTTGGCCTGTGCCTGGCTGTGCAGTCCAGGCTGTGTAGACTGGTTGTAGGAAGTATTCCAGTGGCTTTTCCATGTCAGGGACAGCAGAGCAGGTTTAATTTGCATTTTTGTCCTTCTCTTGACCAGCTCTCGGATAAAGATACACTGGAGAACGCTGCGTGCAAGGAAACGGTGCCTTTTGATGTCAGCAGCTCTGAGGACACGGACAGCTCAAGCAGTGGAAATCTGCATCAGCCTAAATGTAAGTGCACCTTGGCCTTGATGTGCTGTGGCCAACCGTGATGCTTTAGGCCTAGGCCTGGCTTCCCTCTGGCTTCTCTGATGACCTTCTCTTGTCCCATGTGTGTTCGTTAGCATCTGGGGCAGGCCTGCTGTCCGTGACTGGGACTGCTCTGTATATAACACTGGATTTAAACCCCTTGTTTCCTGCCCGTGGTGGCAGATGAAAGGGATGGAGTCTGTGCCTGAGCTTGCCTTTTCAATCTCTACCGTTGTTTTTCGACTCGATGATACAATCTGGCTGCAGCTCTCCCCTCTCTGCTGTCACAGAGCTCTGTTGCTCTTCTGAAAGTGTCTGGGCTTCCTTCTTCTTGTCCCATCCCTGCCAGGAGAGGCTGCTGTGATTCCCTCTGCTGCCTGTGCTTTGTGGTTTGCCTTTAGTCCCTGGAGTTGTGCAGGTGGGGAGAAGGGCTCCTGTGAGCAGGCAGCAGGTGTTGTGCTGCTTGTGGAAAGGCTGGCAAGGCTGAAGCTCAAAGAACATTTGGAAAAGTTCCCTGTGACAACAGCCGGACAATCTGTCCTGTCTGGGCTCACAGAATCCTGGAATGGTTTGGCTTGGAAGGGACACCAAAGCCCCAGCCAGTTGCCCTCCTCCCTGCCACGGGCAGGGACACCTCCCACTGGATCAGGGGGCTCAAAGCCTTGAGCACCTCCAGGATGTCTCCAGGTGTCTGGGGTTTTTGCCTTTGTATCCCCTTTCAAACTGGGCTGTGAACGTAATGCAGAGTGCAAAGCGAGTCTCCTGCCAGGGCAGCAGTGTCTCCCTTGCCTTCCCAGTGATCCCTTTTCCCCCTCTCTCTTCCACCAGTTGATCTGAGAACCCATCTACGGCCTGCCCCGCAGCTGGACAAGATCCAGGGCTTGAGCCGGGCTCTGCGGCGAATCACTGGGGAGCTGCACGGGGTCCTCGGTGCCCTGGACTCTCTCAACACTCTCCCGTCTCCTCCTCTCACCCCGACGCCCTGCACGGAGCTCCCTCTGCCCATAGACTCCTCCCTGGCAGGGCTCCCGGCGGGCGGCTCCCTGCTGCCTCCTGCCGGGATGTCTCTGGCCCCGCGGGCCTGGAGCACCGGGCTGAGCTCCAGCTGCTCCTGCACAGCTCAGCAGTCGGTGGACAGCTTCCTGGCAGAGAAGTGGCACAAGTATTTCCCGGGTGAGTCTCCTGTCTGCTTGCTCACCTACAGCTTGGGGCTTTGCAGCCCTGCAAGTTGTGAGCGCTCCCCTTGGTGCTGCTGTGGGGAAGGGTGCTGGTGAGACTGGGAATGAGAGCCTTGGCCTGGGAAGTGCAGCATAAGGCTGATGTGCTCATCCTGCTTCTGGAGCAGTTCAGCCTTTAATAGACAGCCGAGAAAGCAGTTATTAAAGAAGGGAGCAGAGGACGAGGCAGTCTTGCTTCACTGGAACCTTCTGCGAGTTGCAGGTGGGGTTCCCCACCTCGGATCCCTTAACACCACTGTGTCCTCAGCAGGTCCCCCTGCTTGTAGGGCCAGAGCACCGTGGGGCAAGAAAGCAGATGGAAAGACTATTGATTTTCATAGAATCATAGAATGCTTTGGGTTGGAAGGGATCTTTCAAGCCCATCCCGTCCAAAGTCCCTGCAGAAGCAGGGACATCTTTAACTCAATCAGGTTCCCCAGAGCTGCCTCCAGCCTGACCTTGAATGTTGCCAAGGATAGGAATTTGGGGGAGTCTTGATTTGATGTTTCTTTTCCAGGTGGGTTGCCATTGCTCAGTGGAAGATCCAGGCCTCTGGACAAAAAGCTGGGATACGTAGGCTCAGAGTAAGAGTCTTTTTCCTTGAGTTGTTCTTTTATTGTGCTTTTATTTGTGTGGCATGGTTTCTAGATCACGCTTCTGTCAGAAGTAACAAAACTATAAGTTAGATATTGTTAAGTAGGCAAGCTTAATCCTATTAGTTATTCCTTCCAGTACTGAAAGGGGCTGCAGGAAATCTGGGGAGGGGCTCTTGATGAGGGAGTGCAGAGACAGGGTGAGGGGGAATGGTTTGAAGCTGAAAGAGGGGAGATTGAGATATCGGGAAGCAATGTTTTCCTATGAGGGTGGGGAGGCCCCGGCCCAGGTTGCCCAGAGCAGTGGTGGCTGCCCCATCCCTGGAGGTGTTCAGGGCCAGGCTGGATGGGGCTTTGAGCCCCCTGATCCAGTGGGGGCTGGGATTGTTTCTGTCCAGACTTCTTTCTCACCTGTCCTGTCGCTTTCTCTTGCAAGCAACAGTGAGCAAAGCCGGCTGTTCCAGCGCTCCCAGTTCCAGAGCTGTGGCTCAGACGTGATGAGCATTCAAAGAATGATTGACATCAACAAGAAATGGCTGGAAGACTTTAAAACACACTCAAAAGTGTATCCTTTGCCTGGGCCTGCTCTTTAATTGCACTCCAGCTCCCTTCCCTCTTTGTGCTGGGTGCTCTTCAGTGTTGTGGCTCTGCCATGATATGCAGCAGCTGCAACTGGTAGTGTCAGAAGGTGATAAAGTGAACCCAGAAGTGCAGAGCAGAGGAGGCAGCGGGGAAGTAGAGGGTTTAATCTTGAAGGCTTGGATTTTGTGCCATTGATGCAGAGCCCACGTATCGGGGACTCTATGGGCAGCCCCTGGAATGAGGGAGCAGTGGCTCTGCGAGGCGAGGGTGCCTGGAGACGCGTGGACCTGGCACACAGGGTGGCCAAGGGGCTGGGCAGGGAAGCTTGGACTCCCCAGTGGGGTTCTCCATCCGGATGGGATTCCAGGTGTGTGGTAGCGTGCGGCTGGACCAAGTGACTGAGCCCTCTTGGCCCCGTCAGTGGGGATGTTTCCAGGTGTGTGTTGTACCAGCATTCTGCCTGGCTGTCGGTGCCTCCTCAGGACACTGATATTGGCACCAACGCCTCGGTCCTGCGGTAGCGCACGCTGTCCTGAGCACGGTGCTCCTTTGGAATTCCCTGATCCCTCTCTAATTCCATTTGCCTTGGATGCAGCAGAGCTATCAATACAGCAGGTGTGCGCGCGGCTGCTCCCGCCCCGCGCTACCTGCCCTGTCTGCTGGCTGGGCTCGTGCGCGCTGATCCCTCCTGTAAGCTGGGCTTTTCCTTCACCCAGCTGCCAGCCCTCTCTTCCCAGGTGTGCAGAAGCCTTCTGCCAGCAGCTCCAGCCTCGTGCAGCTCGGGCTGGATGAAAACAGGCAACTCAAAGTGTACCGGTACTGAAAGGTGGGACTGAGCTCTGGAGAGGTGGTGGTGGAGACCCCGGCGGATTCCCTGCAGATGCAAAGGCGTTCAGCGATGCCCAGGCACCTTCCCCACATCTTTGAGCTGTGCCCTCGAAAAGAAGCCTGTTTACAAGAGAGCAGAAGAAGGAGGAAGCGAACTTCCCAGTTGGATTCTTCTAAATCTGTCGTGTCCAAATAGACTTTATTGACTGTTTGATCCAGCGGTGAAATATCAGGGCTTCAATAAATCAACAGTTCTCTCCTCAGTATTCCAGCCATCGTGAGCCAGAGCCATGAATCACGGGGGACTTTGAGAAACTGGTCGAGAGGGAGGATGTGAATCCAGCTGAGGCTTTGCTAGAGGAAACGTGTTGGGAAATGAGCCCACAGTGCTGCCCAGCAAATGCTTAGTTATCGGTGGGACAAGTTGCCTTGGTGTGTGTGAGCAGTGGAGGAGGACAGGGCACAGCTGTGGGGTCTGAGGACAGAATTGGGGAACAGCAGATTCAGACTCTCAGGAAATCATAGAAAGGTGGAATGGTTTGAGTCGGAAGGGAACTTAAAGCCCATGCAGGCCCACCCCCCTGCCATGTGCAGAGACACTTCCCACTGGATCAGGGGGCTCAAAGAGTTCCAGATCTTGTGGAATAGTGCTCCCTGCTTCCTCCTCCTGCTCCTGCCATGCGTAGCTGTGCCAAGGGTGCTCTGCTCCCGCGTTAGGGATGTGCCCAGGGCAAGGTGGAGCAGGGATGGAAGCGGGGCGGTGTCGGCTGGTGCAGGCGCTGTTACGGAAGGCAGCCTCGTGTGAATGTGGAGACAAAGCCCCTCCTGTGTCCTTCTGTGCCCTGGGGAGAGGGAGCAGGAGCTCAGTTCAGCAGATGGGGTCTCCTTGCTCGCAGCAGGGCCTGGGAGCATAGGCGAGCCCTTGGTGCCCAGCCTGGAGCCTGGCCTTGCACTCGCAGCTCTGCCAGGCTCTGGGGAGAGCAGCTCTCACGAGATGGAGAAACGGGCTCTGCAGGCCTGGAAACGTGGCTGAGGTGGTGGATGTGTGGCTCGCAGACCTCAGCTGGGAAGCTTTGGCTCGTTGCTCTGCTCCCCAGGTGGCTGCAATGGTGCTGGTTCCTCTGGGGAGGCTCCATCCAGAGCACAGTCCCCACGGAGCCGGGAAGGGGCAGGTGGTGCTGTGCTGCCCCCAGGGGAGAAGTCGGGGCAGGCATTTGTACTGCTGAGTGGGAGTTGGTTGTCTTTGTCAGTGTTGGGAGAGTGCTGTGCATCGCTCCCAGAGCTGTGAATTCCAGGAACAGCAGGAGCCCCTTGTGCTGCCTGTGCCCTGCTCTGTGGCAGCGACCGTGTGGGAAACACCAGCTCCGGGGGAAACGCAGGAGGGAGCGGAGCCTCGGTCAGGCCCAGACATGCGAGCGGGGCCTCTGGCTGCAACGCTGCCAACAGCTGCCTCTGGAATCGCCCGGCTCTGCCAGTCCCTGCAGCGCGCTCGGCTCCGACCCACTGCTGGGAGCTGTTCTGGCCAAAGCACGCTGCAGGCTCGGCCTTCCTCATGCAGGGTCTCAGGCAAAGCCTGTTGGCTCCCCCTTTCCCCCAATTCCCCGAGGAACCCCAGGCCCACTGCTCCCCAAATCTGCTGGATGCTTGGTGCTGGGGCCAGGTTCGTTTCCCAACTCCCCAGGGAGGTCCTTGTTCCCATCCCACTCACCCCACTGCTCTTAGGGGCTGCGCAGCCCCATGGTTCAAGCAGGTGCTTGTAGAGAGGGAGTGGAGGGTGCTGTGGGACCAGGATGTATTCCTGCGCTTCAGGCTGATGTGTTTTCCTGGCCGTGATTGTTCTTAATGCTGAAGAAATTGAGCAATTGAAATAAATTACCAGAACCTGTTTCTATTACTCCTGCCTCCTCCCCAGGCCATTCTCGTGTCCCCTTTCCAGCAGAGCTCCATTCGAAACCTGTCCAAGTCCATAGGTTGCATTCCAATGTCTTTTGTAGGTAAAGAAGCTTGGGTATTTTTTTCCAGCAGCATAAAATGAGTTTCTTGAGGGCTCAGTGTGTGGTCCCGGGCACATCTGCAGGGATCACTGTTGCCTCCAGCTCTGCTTTCCAGTGCCACTGGCAGGGAAAGCAAAACCAGGCTGGCAGCAGCCACCCAAGTGTCAACACGGCAACAAAGGTGCTGCTGAGGCAGAGTGAGTGGAACTGGAAGGCTCAGAGACCTCAGTGAGGAACACCCAGAGCAGTGCTTCACACCAACAGTGCAATCCACTGGCAGGACCTCATTCCATGCTGGAACTGGGATGGCTCCCTAGGGCAGATTCTGGAGGAGCCTGGCTCGCTGCCTTTCAAGATTTATGTTTTCAGCTGTAAAAGCCCTCCCCACTGCCTGTCTGCATTGGAGCTCAGGTTGTGTGGAAAGGAGGTGGAGATGTCCTGCTCTGAACACCTTGAACGGAGCTCTTGAAGATTACAGGAACAGCTCCCCCTGCCAAACCCAGCTCCTGCCCCACTGTACACCAGTAAAGGGGCCACCCCATGGTGCTGGGCGTCCACAATGCTTTCTCCACCTTCTCCTGCCTCTCCCATAATGCTCCCAACCCAGCCTAGACCAAAGTTATCTAACGCACAGGACCTCTCCACCCCTGCCAGGGTCCTTCCTTGCCAGCCCATCTCCTTCCTTGTGGCAGTCGCTGCCTTCACACAAACCTTCTGCTGCTTCACCACCTGCTCTCCAAACTTGTGCAAAGCCCCAGCACCTGGGAATCAAAGAGGATAACAAGAGCTGTCCACTCGCCCAGCACAGCCTCCCACCCCTCCAGAGGTGGTGGAATCCTGATGGGACCCACAGGGAACACAGACAGGGAAGCATCACCTGATGCTTTCTGAGGGCCTCGCCTGGTTGTGGCACCAGCGGGATCAGGGGGTTACAAGGACGCGCTCAGCCCTGCCCAGGCAATGTTTGATGGAAACACCCTTGGAAATAGCCCAGTGGCTTCCAGCCAAGGCGCTCGTGTCTCCTCCTCACCCACAAAGTCCATGGCCAAGGTGGCCTTCCTCCGCTCCAGAGGCCTCCTGGAGGCCACCAACATCTGGATGCCAGGACACACGCTGGATCGAGAGTGTCACCTAGTGGGGACAGAGCTGGTGAAGATGCTCTGACCTCGCTGAGACCCCACGCACTTCCCACACGCGTGGGACCAACAGACCTGAAACCTCAAACCTCCAGCGACGAGGGCCCTCGCGTGCAGCCGCGCCCGCGCGCAGCCCATGGGCCGGGCGCTTGGGGCTGCTTTGATTCCTCGTGGCTTTTCTTTCTCCTCCCAAAGCCAACACAGCAGGAAGACGAAGGGAACCACGGCTCTCCCATGCCCTGTGTCCTCCTGCGCTGCCCCCTCCCACCTGGAGCCCTGCTGTACACGGCCTCCATCCCATCAACACCCAGGAGCTGCTGCCAAGAACCAGACAGGCGTCGGAGCACGGAGAAGTGGGAGTCACAACTGATTTATTGAAGAAAAAACAAACCTTATAAAAGGAGGGGAGGCATCGATTAGAAGCTCTGGAAGCTCTTGTCAGGCCAGCGCCAAAGAAATCAGCTTTATACAACAGAGAGAAAGAGGCAGCAGGAGGTGCAGGGGCCCCCACCCCAGGCCTCCCCAGCCCTGTGAAGGTACCTCAGCGTCCCGGCACGCGTCCCCCCTTCTCCCTCCACCACCATCAAAGTGCAGCAGGAGAGGGAGGAGAGGGACTGGCTCCCACCCCACCCCGAGCCTGCTCTTGGCCTTCCCCTGCAGCCACGAAATGCCCAACCCCAGTGCCCACGGCATCTCCCAGCTCCCTCAACCTCTGGTGGCCCTGAGGACCAGCAGAGAAAGGGCTCTCACCACCACAGTCCCCAGCAACCTCAAGCACGCAGCCCTGAGGAACATCCTGGGGCACAAATGTTCCCAGAGAGACCCCATATGAGGGGCTGGGGCTGGATGAAGCTCCAGCAGGTGCCAGGAGGAGCAGCTCGTCCACGCTGGGCCCGCGTGTCCTTAGGCAGGCAGGGCAGATAGGAAGAAGAAGGGATGCCACCAGTCCCACATACCCAAGGAGAGATGGGCATCTCCCGTGGGACTGTGCAGAGGCTGCATCCCTTCTTCCCCACCCCAGCTACGAGCTCTTCACAGTGAAACGCCCAGAAGAACCCAGCAAGGGCTCCGCAGAGGGTGGAGGAGCCTGCAGCAGCCCCCGGGGAGCCCAGCTGAGCCGAGCTTTGCCCTCAGCCCAAGCCCCCTCACCCAGGCTCCCGCTCCCCTCAATATATTATTACTATTACGTGCAAGTCCTTCTGTATCAGACCCCCCCAGCAGAACCGCTCTCGCCTGCAGCTCCAGCCCCACGGCCGCCCCCCCCAGCCCTGCCTGCGCCTCCGAGCGCTCCTCCGGCCCGGGCTGTCGTGGAGAGCAAAGCGTGAGGGCAGCTATTAGACAGGAGAGACTCCACCAGCCCTCCCTCCGCACAGCCCGGCCCTCTCCCTCGCACACAGCCCCGCGCCGCCGCCCGCAGGGACAGTCCACAAGCGCCAGGTCACTCCTCGCCCTCCTCCTGGCGGTGCTGGTGGTGGCTGGAGGCAGGAGGTTCTTCCACCGCCTCCTGCCGGGGGTGGGCATAGCGGTGGGGGCGGCCCCTTCCGCGGGCACGTTCTCCTCTGCCTTCAGGGAGACGTTGAACGGGGCTCCCTCGTGGCTCGGCTCGGGCTGCGACTCCCGGAAGGCACCTCGGCACGCCGAGGGGCCCTGGTCTCGCCGACCAATCAGATGCCGCGAGGCCCTTGCAGCAACCAATCAGACGCCGCGAGGTTAGCGGGGGGCGGGACTTCCGTTGATGCCGACGCAGGCGGGCACTGTAACCGTGGTAACGGTTGTCCCACGCGACCCAGAGCCCCGGACACACCCGGCCTCGGGTAGGTTCGCCGCTTCTCCGCATCTCCCCACGCACAGCGCAGTACCCGGTGCCGCCGACAGCCCCGGACTGTAACTCCCAGCTCGCACCGCTTCACGCCAAGCGTCTCTCGGTGCCGCTGGCTGATCACGCGCCTCAAGGCCTCTCTGTGGCCCCATCAGAAGCCGCGTATCCCTCGCACCGACCAACGGCCTTTGGCAGCAAGCGGGACCGGCGTTGACAGAGGGGCCGGTAGGCGGAGGAGGGGGTCGAGCGGCCCCAGGCAAGCGGAGCGCGTCCATGGATGCGGCGGGGGGAGGGAGGCGGTTCTGAGCGGGGCTTGGGGGCAGGCGGGGGGGGGAAGCTCTGCTACAGAGAGCTGCAGCGCCCCGTGCACCTGGCACGGCCAACGGTGACAAAATGGGTGGAAAAAGCTGCCTTGTAGGTCTGCTTGTAACGAGCCGAAAGTGTTTGTCCTCCCTGCAAGCCCTGGTTCCCCTCTGGCTCCGGGCTGGCCCCTTCAGCCCCTACAGACCCCTCGCTGATGCCCCTGCGGGTTCTGGAGTAGCTGCGTTCCCAGAGGATTTGATGTGGGATTCCTCCCCCAACTCTGATGCAAGGGGTGAGGAAAGAGGAGAGGGAGGAGGAGGCCTAGAGTCCCCAGCCCTAATGCCAGGGTGAAGGAAAAAGGTGGGGGAGGAGGAGGAGGCGGAGGCCTGGAGCCCCTGACCCTAATACCAGGGGTAAGGGAAGAGGGGAAGGAGGAGGAGGACAGGAGGAGGAGGAGGCCTGCCAGGCTCTGCTGATAACTTCTGTGCCACTCCAGTTCTGCTCCCGGCTCCTGCAGCCCCTGTGCAGCGCGACTGGAAGGTCTTTGATTTGGTTTTGCTGCCTGTGAGCAGAGAGGAGAGCTCATTGTGATTTTTGTGCTGCTCCCTTTCGTGCTGCCGTGCGCAGGGAGCCATGGCAGGAGAGATGAACCGTGTTTGTGGCCAGCTCATCCTGGAGGAAGATTGCAACACCTTGTACAGTCCCAGTGAGCAAGGTAACGGGCGCTGGTGCTCCCGGGAACGGCAAGAAGGGGTTCGAGCACGCGAGGCCTGTCTAGGTGTATTAAGAAAATGGGGATTGGGGAGAGCCTGAGTGGAGAGGGCAGAGTAAATTGGGATTTCATAGAAGAGAGAGCTGAAAAATTCCCTTTTGGGTTGCACCTGGAGTGTTGTGTCCAGTTCTGGAATCCCCACCATAAGTATATGAATCTGTTGGAGCTGGTCCGGAGGAGCCACAAAGATGACCCAAGGGCTGGAGCGCATTTGCTATGAGGACAGGCTGAGAGAGATGGGGTTGTTCAGCCTGGAGAAGAGAAGGCTCTGGGGGGACCATAGAGCATCCTCCCAGTACTGAAAGGGGCTCCAGGAAAGCTGGGGAGGGGCTTTTTACAAGGGCTTGTAGTGATAGGATGAGGGGGAATGGTTTTAAACTGGAAGGGAGAAGATTTAGATTAGACATTAGGAAGAAATTCTTACAATGAGGGTGGGGATGCCCTGGCCCAGGTTGCCCAGGGAAGTGGTGGCTGCTGCATCCCTGGAGGTGTTCAAAGCCAGGCTGGATGGGGCTTTGAGCCCTCTGCTCCACTGGGAGGGGGTTGGAACTGGATGGGCTTTCTGGTCGCTTCCAAACCAAACCGTTCCATGGTTCTCTGGTAAATGCTGTTTTGTGGTCTGTCTCACTCCTCAGGGACACGTGGGGCCACGCTGGCAGCTTCCTCTCAGGCTCAGGGTTTCCCGGTGTGCCCATTGCTTTAGCTGAGGGAGGTTGGCTTTGTTGCAGAGTGCCTGCTATAGGACCATCTCCACAGATTCCTCTTTTCTTCCCTAGAAATCTACGATTATGCTCTGGAGCTCGGGATTGACCCCGAGAAGGAGCCGGAGCTGCTGTGGCTGGCCAGGGAGGGTCTCATGGCCCCTTTACCACCTGAGTGGAAGCCCTGGTAAGATGTCAATTATCAGCTGTCCCGTGCAGTTCCTGGCCTCTTCTGCCCCTTCCCTGCTGCCCATGTCAGTGGCAGAGGAGGGCAATGCCACGTGGGGTTGTTCCCCATCCCCAGGAGGTGCCTGTTGTCACTTTCCATCCGGTTTTCACCCCGCAGCCAAGATGCCAGTGGAGACGTCTACTTTTTCAACTTCACCACTGGGGATTCCTTGTGGGAGCACCCCTGTGATGCCCACTTCAAGCAGCGCGTCATACTGGAGCGGCAGAAGCTGCAGGCACGTGGCAGCTTGAAAAAGAGGGAGAAGAAGGAGAAGAAGGGGAAGAAGGAAAAGAAGGGGAAGAAGGGGAAGAAGGAGAAACAGTCACTGAATGGAACCCCAGTGAGTAGAGTCTGCTGGGAGGGCTGGGGGGGGATGGACGAGGGGCTGGGAATTGGAGGGGCTGCACTGTTACTGCTTTGGGAGCAGAACAAGGATCCCCTGAGGAGGAATCCTGTCCAGGAGGGCTGTGAGTTTGATGGAAATCCAGCAGAAGGGGGGTCATGGAAGGTGGGAAGGACACGCCTGGGGCTGGGGTGCTGCAGGCCTGCAGCATTGCTGCTGGGAAGGATGTGGCACCAGCCAGGGATGCTGGTGGTGGATATTTGGAGTACTGGAAAGATCTCCTTCCTTGGAGAGCCACCACATGGTGCTTATGCAGAGTCCACGTGTCCATGTCCGTGTGCCTATGTGCTTTGATATCCAGACAGAACAGGGATGTAGATGAGTGAGGTTGGTCTGCTTTGCTGTCGGTATCTGCAGGTGCAACCAAATTCCATTCTATCCCAAGAGGCTGCAAACAATTCTTGCCTTCCATTAGCCAGCAATGGGATAAATCTGTGGGGAAGGACAGTGCCTTGTGCTGTTGCTCAAGGCACAGAGCTCTTCAACTCAGAAAGCTGCAAGCTGAGGTTTCTAATCAGCAGCGCGCACAGTGCTCCGTTGGCAGATGAGAACTATGTCTATAAATATCAGATCAACTGCAGATGATGCCAAAAGTTTGAATTAGCCAGAGGAAGTGAGTTCAGCTTTGCTGAAGGGCAGCTAACGTCCTCTGCTCCATACAGGTAGTTAGTGGCCATCTGCAGAAAATAAGACGTGGAAGGCAGCTCTGAGGTCTTCCCAGAGCCTTCAAGCGTGCAGTGCTCAGGGGTAGAGGGTGTTGGATGAGTCCCAGGGGTCTTGATGTGGGTGGAAAGGGAGAGGTGCATTCAGGAGCTTCTTATGGATGTGCTGCAGCGCTGCTGTTTTCCACTGCCTGTAGCTTTTCTAGTGGCATAAGGTGAGGGAGCAGCTGGGATTTTGGTCTAAAAGAGGTGGAATTGCAGCTTGTGCAGCGTAGGAGGCTCTCACAAGCAGCTTTTTCAGTGGTGGTGGGTTCAGTATCAGCAGGCAGTGTTGCATTTTCTCCGTCTCTGAATGAAGATGTGCACCCTCCTGTGCTCTCCTCTCAATGAGTCCCTTCTGCTTCAGTCCTTAGACACCCAGCTACCACCTGTCCGGGTGCCCCCGCACCTCGCGCCGCTGCGTGGGCTTGGACCTGGGCTGCCTCGGGTTGACCTCCCTCTTGGGTTGCCCCCCTGGAAAGTGGGCAGCTTGGCGGACTCCAGCCTTGTGGCCAGAGGAGGAGGGCAGGTAAGGCTTCACCTGTGGCCAGAGGAGGGGGCAGGGACAAGTCCATCTGTGGCCAGAGGAGGCTCAGTCTGAGCAGGGAAGGCTCCCTGCTCCCTGCAACAGTGCCCTGGAGAGCACACTCTGCAGCAGATCACAGGCACGATGATACCTGGAAGCTTAAATGACGGTATTTGTGACCTCTTGTTGGTTTTGAAGTACTTTTCTCTGTTAAAAACCCACTTTCCTCCTCTATGTTTCACTATATTTCTTTTTCTTTTGCTATTTCTAGGCAGTCCAGTGCTAATTTTGTAGTCCGCTTTCTTCTGTGTTTAACAAATGTGAAGAAAGAATTCTTTCTTTGTGGGGGGAAAAGTCTGTTAAGTTCATTTTGGTAGAACTTTGATTTGTGTCCAAATGAAGCAGGACATACAGTGCAGATAATGGAATCATAAAACCAGTAACTTTAACCAACCGTTTGCTGATAATAGAAAAGGTAGAGGAACAATTTTCTGCATGAAGGTAAGATTTGCAATCCTTTCAAGTGATTACGCCCCGTGCCTGGAGGCGTTCGAGGCCAGGTTGGATGGGGCTTTGAGCTCCCTGATCCACTGGGAGGTGTCCGTGCCCATGGCAGGCGGTGGGACTGGCTGGGCTTTGAGGTTCCGTCCAAGCCAAACCATTCCATGATTGTGTCATTCTTCATAGAATTGACCACTGGGCCAACGTGACAAATGTGTAAGTGGTGAGAAATTGATCTTTTAAAGGCAAACAAAACAGTAGATGTGCAAAACATCATATGAATCAGTGCCTTGACTGAGGGTTTTCTTGCTGACTTGTCTGGACTTGTCTAGTTGCTGGACTTGGTCTGCAAAGAGGAGAGTTCTGTGAACGCAGCGGCTCTCAATAAAGGGAGAAATGAAGAGGAAGAGAGCGAGAATGAGGTAATTTGTGTGCCTTGGCTCTTACTGTGTTGGTAACCGTAGTGCCGACGGGCTCCAGGGATGAAAAGCTGTGATGCTCCCCTGGTAACAGCTGATTGCCCGAGGATGTTGTGTTGGAAGCTGGGTCTTTGTGCTGCATTTCCTCTGTGTGTTTGGTCACCAATAAGTGTTGAATCCTGTTTTCTGCTTGTACTCCCTATAAATTGTCTGCCATGATGCTTTTCCAAAACAAATTGGCCGTAGGCGTGTTGCCTTGGCTTATGGCTATGGCTCTGCTGTCCTGTTCTATTGATGAGAAGCCTCCCTTTTCCTCCTGTGGGACCTCAGAGGTCACAACTCAGTGTTTTCCATCTCCTTTTTAATATTTGTAGAGTCTCCATGGGACATCAAGACCGTTCAAAAAGCTGCACATGGATGTCAGCGCCCTGGGAGGCAGCTTTGACTCTGAGGTAAGGATGTGTGGAAAAGGATCTGAGGGTGCTGGTCAACAGCAGGTGAACATGAAGCAGAAGTGGCCAAGAAGGCCACCAGCATCCTGGCTTGGATCAACCGTGGGGTGGCCAGCAAGAGCAGGAAGGGATTGTGCCCCTGTGCTCAGTGCTTGTGAGGCTGCACCTTGAATGCTGGGTTCAGTTTTGGGCCCCTCACTCCAAGAAGGACCTTGAGGGGCTGGAGCGTGTCCGCAGAAGGGAACAGAGCCGGGGAAGGGTGTGGAGGCCAGGGGTTCTGGGAGCAGCTGAGGGACCTGGGGCTGTTTGGTCTGGAGAAGAGGCTGAGGGGAGACCTCCTCGTTCTCTGCAGCTCCTGGAAGGAGGTTGTGGTGAGGTGGATGCTTCTGCCTTCTTACAAGGAACAAGTGATGGGACAGGAGGAAATGGCCTCAAGTTGTGCCAGGGGAGGTTTAGATTGGATATTGGGAAAAATGTCTTTCCTGGCAGAGTGGTGAAGCCCTGGCAGGGGCTGCCCAGGGCAGTGGTGGAGTCTCCATCCCTGGAGGGATTTAGAAGCTGTGTGGCTGTGGCAGTTGGGGACAGGGTTTAGCAGGCACCGTGGGTTTGGGCTGATGGTTGGACTGGATGAGCTGAGAGGGCTTTTCCGATCTTCGTGATTCTATGATTCAATGAGCTTCCAGGTAGAGCACACGTGGCCACTTTGCTGTGGCACTGTGAACCCTGTTTTCTTTCTCCTTGCCCTGCTGCCCAGTTGTGGCTCAGAGCAGAGCATCAGCAGTGATTTCGGCCCCCGCGTGGCTCGTGCAGACGCTTTCCTTTCCCTGCGAGCGCGTGCTCTCTGCCTGCGCCTTCTTAGCGCGGAGCAGGCTTACGGTGACAAGGGCACAAAGGGCAGCGCCTTGCAAGCAGCTCTGGGGATTTGGCTCGACTGTTTGCACTGAGAGGAATCCTTCTCACTGCTTTGCAAATTCTGTTCCAGTATCTGAAAGGCAAATTAATTTCTTTTAACGTGTTTTACACTATTTCCGTTATCCTTTGGACAGCACATGGAAAGGAAGCTGTGAAGTGCTTTGCTGGAGAGCCCATTCACAGCACGGGGCAGAAACTGCAAAGGCTTCTGCTAAAGTGGATGGGAAAAAGCAAAGCCCTGGCTGTGTCCTCTCCAAACAACAAGCAGCCCAATTCGTCACCGAAATGTTACTGTGCCTGGGAACAAAGAGCTGTCTCGGCATTTCGGTGCGGCAGGGCTTGGGGAATCTCTTATGAAATGGCAATTGCTGCCCCGCAGCCAGGCTCTGTTACCGCAGATGGGCGATGTCTTGGTCCTGAGGGCAGTTCCCTCCTGGAAAATGTAATTCCCGTGTAGTTCCATGGGATGGCAGTAGAAAAGCGTTCTGATAAGCACGTTCCCGTGAGGGCCTCAACCTGCAGCCCAGGCTGCTCTCCAGCGTCCTTAAAAAGGAAGAAGAGGGAAGTATTTGTATAGCAAGAGGGGAAATGTAAGCAGAAATGGGGCGAAGTGATAAAAAAAATGGCTTTGTGTAGCCTGTGGGTCGGCCTCGAGTCCCCTAATCCAGTGGGAGGTGTCCCTGCCCATGGCAGGGGGGTTGGAGCCGGGTGGGCTTTAAGATCCCTTGCAGCCCAAACCACCAGTCCATGATTCTATGCAAATAAGCATGTGGTTTTAGCAACTTGCTGGGATGCAAGGATGTGGGGTGAGAGTGAAAGTGGTGGCATTGAAGATGGCATGAGCATCTGGGAGAGAGGGAGGAGAGAGGGAAAGAAATGTTGCCTTCGTCAGTGGGCTCTTGTGGAACAAGGAGGAAATTAACTGGGGAAAGGCACTGAAAATGAAAGGCAGGGCAGGTGCTGGAGGTGTGAAATTTGTGTGTAGGGGTACCAAGAGGGCCTCTTCTAGGCAGCTTGGTTTGCTTGGCTGCTTGAGGGATTAGGTCTGGTCTGACCCTGCTTCTTGCCTTCTGAGTTCCTGTATGGAATAGCTGCTGCAGGCATGTGAGCTGCTCTGAAATACAGAAAGGGCTTGGGGATGCTGCTGGAAGGGCCAAGAGGAGGAAAAGGTCTGGAAGCGTCTCTGGGTGGGTGGGGAGAGGGTCCCCTGGCAGCAGGAGGGACGCCCTGATGCGGAGCCTGCAGCCTGGGAGGTTTGGTGTGCTGCATTCTGCACGGGTCAGCATCTGGGGAAACAGCGGGAGGCAGAGGGGGCCCTTTCCGTGGTGGGAAATGACCCTGGCAGGCTTCATTAGCAGATGGAGATGTGTGAAAGGAGCTGTCTCTGTAAATAACCATTGTGCAATAGAGCTGGGGTGTGAGTGCAGAGAGCTGTGTGCGGGAAGCGGTGCTGCTGCCTCCCAGGGAACAGAGACGGCCATGAACTACAGGAATTGAGTGGTGACGGGGGGCGAACGGCTGCTGTGTTCCTCACTTTGCCCTCTCTTGTGGCTGAGATGGGCTCCTGGGGAGTCTGGAGCTGGGAAGGGTCTCGTAGAGCAGGGGGATCACCACGCTGGCCAATGGGAAAAGCAGCAGCGGTAAAGCCCACGGAGCACAAAGAGTTTGGGAATCAGGGCCTGTGGGCTCCTGGGCAGAGGCTGGGAGCTGTTGAACTGGAGAGCCGTCTGCTTCAGGGGTACAGGCAGGGGGTGAGAGAGATGCCCCTGCCACCTTGGAAAGGTGATGTGGAACCCTTGCTAGTGGATGTGTTACCCACCCACTAGGAGAAGAGCACAGCAGAGGAGGAACACTGTGGCAGCCCCTTGGGTGGTGCTGCTGAAGCTGATCTCCAGCACCAAAGGAGCTCTGTGGAGGAAGCAAAGCTGGCAGCCTGGGAGAGGTGATGAGTGGTGCTGGCATCATGGTCCTGCTTGCATGATGTCACGGAAGCTTTGCATGCAGTAGGCAGCTCCTCGTGTTGTGATGTGGATGTGATAGTTGCTTGGTTTGTGTCTCTTGCTGCGCAGTGTTACATACGTGGAGAGAGGTGTAGACCTGCAAACCAAGAGCAAATGCTTCCCTGGTGTAGTCTGGCAAAGCTAACCCCTCTCTGTGCCTGGGAGCAGCCTGGAATCGGTGAGAAAGGGAGAGCCCATCACCCTCAAGGGCATTCCATATGCACTATGAGAGTGTTTCCTCTTTCATTCTCATCCCTGGAGGGGTTCAAAAGCCATGTGGCCGTGGCATTTCAGGACATGGTTTAGTAGGCACGGTAGGGTTGGGCTGCATGAGCTTAGAGGTCTTTTCCAACCTTATTGATTGCATGACTGTATCCTGTTGTGGGATGTGAGCACCTCCCAAGGAAATATCTGTGTAAGGTTTTGAAGCGTAAGAATCCTGGCTGGACTTCTTTGGCTCATCTCCAGATGTCCTGGAGATGTCCTCAGGAAAAACGCAAGGTGTGAGCCTGTCCAGAAGGGAAGATGACCAGTGCTTTCCTGAATCCCCAGATAAAAGGAAGCACAATGAGGGCTCCTCCACTGGAGTACCACTAAAGAAACGCCCCTGACATTAGATTCTGAGATGAAGATGTTACCAAGGCCTTTGCAGAGCTTTGTGGGGCTGGCTAGTTGTTCGTGGAATGGTGTGAGTTGGAAGGGACCTCAAAGCCCATCCTGTTCCAATCTCCCTGCCATGAGCAGGGACACCTCCCACTGGATCAGGGTGCTCCAAGCCCCATCCATCCTGGCCTTGAACAGCTCCAGGGATGGGGCAGCCACAAAGGTGTCCAAGTGCCCTGTTTGAATTTCTGCTCACGTGGCACAGAGCTGGGAAGGGGCCATGAGCTTCCCTTTACTACTGAGCGAGTTGTAGGTGGAGCCCTGAGCTGTGGTGCTTTGGGAAGCACCCAGTGACTGGATTTCTCCATCCTCCTCCCCAGCCTGATGGATGTCTCTGCCACTCCTGAGGTGGTCTCTCAGACACAGGACGTGCTGGGAGACGTTCTTCCCGGTTGCTGCGGCTCTGGGTTTAGAGGTGACTTAGCTGAGAACAGGGCGTTGGGATATGGGGGGGGTGTGCGGTTCGTGCCGTGCGTGGGACGCGGCTGCTGTTTGACACAGCGAGGGGGCAGGGAGTGCTGGTGGCTCTGTTTGCATTCCAATGAGGGAGCCTTTCCCTGCTTCCTCCCGGCTGTCGTGTGTTGTATCCTGAGTTTTGTGGTTGAAGTGATCGAACCTTTGGGTGACTCAGCTTGAATTTGCAGTTGTGTTATCCCAGGGACAGCAGGTTCTGCTGTCTCTCAGGCTGGAGGGTTAGTGATTCATGCTCTGGTTTTGAGCTTGGAGCCAGGGCTTGAATCAGCTCCTGCTCTCAAGTTTGTCCTGTTGGAAGGTAGGATAGTTGCATCCTGCCTGCTCTTACCTGGTTCAAATGTCAGACAGAAGTTAAACATCCATTAATAGTCTTTTGCAAATGCCCATCTTACTGATGATCAATCTTACTTTCCGCCTCAATGCGGATGCAGAAATGGGTGCTCCCAGGCATGGTTCCTCCAGCAGCCACTGCAAATGCTTTTCTGCTGAGCCCCTGTCAATCAAAAACCCAACAGCTTAAAAGAAAATAAGCCTGAGCCCAGCAAATGAGTATTTACTTCTAATGAAGTGCCTCGTCCTTGAAAGGGACCATATGAAAAGAAATCAAACTGGTCTCGCAGTCACCCAAAGCTTTGCGATCTTGCTTCTCGCTGAAGGAGAACCCGTGCTGCTTCCAACCCCAGAGGGGAGGTGACAAGTGTTTTAGTGATAATTGTGTTTGACTTCCTGCCTAGGAGAAGTTTTTAAAATCAAGACCCGCTGAAGAAGGGCAAGAGTCTTCCTTGGATTCTGGTGCTGCGTGCCCTCTGCCTGCGGATCAAATCTTTCTTTGGGATGCTGACAGTGGCCTGTCGGGCCAGAGCATGGATGAGTTCACTGGGAAGTTCGCTTGGAATGAGCTGGTGGCTGAGAGGGATGCTGAGCTGGAAGGTGACTTCTCTGCAGCCAATGAGTGGCCACGGTCCATCAGGGAAAGGAGCACAGCAGGGAGAGACGTGCCCAGTGGTCCTGGACAAGCTGGAGTTTCATCTGCAGCTGCTTCGGCTGCTGAGGCAGATCCGCTGGCGAGCCTGGCTGCCGCTGCTGACCCCGTGTCTGTCTATAGGAAGATAGTGAAGGGGAGACAGGAAGAAGCAGCAGATGAGCTGAGAACAGACAGCAGGCTGGATGCTGACCAGGTAAGAGACCTGCTCGCACGGGCTGGGTTGGGTGTGGGAGCTGCTGGGGCTGTTCCCAGTGCTTTGTGAGGCCCTGATTCAGGAAAGCTCTCGCAGCACTTACTCGTTTTGTTTTAAGCGCTTTCTGTATCAGTAGAGAATTTGGGGGCTGGAGGGGGCACGAGTGCTCAGAATTCTGAGGTGGGCACATTCTGTACTGAGCAAAGAAAGTGAGCCTGGAAACATACTCTGTCCTGCAGAGCTTGTTGAAATCTTTGGGTTTACCTACACGTATCTACATGGTTGCTTTATGTGTCTGGGTGGTTGTGCTGGTCAGCAGGGCTCCATGGGCATTCGCATGGGACAGCTCCACGTTGTTTTGTGCTGGCTGGGGACAGGGGACCCCTTGCTGCAGTTGGGTAGGCATGGCAAGGTATGCTTTTGAAGTCATTTTGAGATCATTGTACTTTACCCATGTGCGTGGTGGACTGCGGAGTTCAGAGCTGCAGAGGTCCTTGCAGAAGGAGCAGAAGACAGGCAGCAAGAGCCCTTATCAGGGATGTTTGAAGAGCACTTCCCTGCCCTCCCCAGTCCCACCTCCTACCCCTGTCCTCCTTCCCCTGTGCTGTGTCTCTGTGAAGTGATGTTTTGTGCTTGGCTTGTGGGTGACACCCTTAGTGTTTTCCCCATGAAGTTGAGTCACCTTTTCTTCCCTGTGTTAGAGAAGCCAGATTTGTGTTCCCAGTATCAGTTGTCCTCTTGCTGGAAGTGCCTCAGTGAAGCTGCAGGGGTAAGACCTGTGCAGGCTGTAATGCAGCTCTCCTCTCTTTCAAAGGCACCTGAGATGAGCGAGGACTTGGAAGTCTCCTGCCGCTCGGACCATGAGCTGATTCGGCCTCTGGTGAGTCATTAACAGCTGCCTGTCCCTTGGTGTGGGCTTCGTGTTCCTCTGGAAACCTGCAGCCAGTTCATGCTGTGCCCACCTCTTGCAGCTTTGGCTGCTGAGCTTTGACTTTACAGCCATGGCACGGGCCAGCAGTATCATCCTGCACTTAGCAAGTTGTGTCTGTGGGTGAGGTAGTATCCATGGAAAAGGAGGTCATTTGGAGCTGAGAGTGCACTGGGGTAATTGCAAAAAGGAGAACAATAAGCAATGTAAAAGTCCTGCTTGAAGGCACTGGGCAGCTCTTCCAAAGGGAAACCTGCCTGGCCGGGAGACTTGGCTCCTGGCGGTCCTTGAGCGGGGAGCGGGCAGGAGGGTGGCCCCGAGATGGGGGGGAGATGCCCATCAGCATCTCTTCATCTCTTCATCTCCACAGGAAGCTGCCGTTGCCATCTGCCAGTGGGAGCAGAGGCAGCGTGGCCAGCAAATGGCTGCGAATATCATTATTTATCAGTGTCAGGACAAGGCTGTGCCTTGGCAGGGGCTGCGCCTCAGACAGTGCCTCTTGTAGTGCTCCCTGCGTGCAGCCGAGTGCAAGGACCCCCAGAGATGCTGCCAGGAGGGAGAAGAAGCCCAGAGCAGCTCACAGGAGCTGGCTTTTAGGGAAAATCTCAGAAAATCTGCAGTGCTTAGAGAAATGAGAGCATTAGAGGCTGAGGGAAGAGCTGCTGCTTGCTTTGGACCATGTGTCACCCCTGCCTGCTGTGCTCGGTGGTGTGGAAGCGTGTGCTGCCCTGCCACCCCATGATGTCCTCCTTGGGTGGTGTTGCAGTTCCCTGGCCTCCCAGGGAGAGTTTCCTCAGCTGCCATCGACAAAGGGAGGCTCTGCTGCATCCTCGCAGTGGCCAAGCCCATGGGAAATCCTGATTTACTGTGCATCCCTGTCTGCCATCATCCCAGCAGGGAGCTCTGCATAAACCACCCTGCCTGTGCCCCTGCAGCTTGGGAAAGAGAAAACCCAACTGGCTGCTGCTACCAGAGCCGTCTGTCTGTCTGCAGCAGAGGCTTTGACACAGAGCAGAGTCTTGGTGTGGCCTCTTTTATGTCCTATCAACCTTTGTAATTGTTCAAGTGTCCGGTGCCTCAAAGGACTTACTGTCCGTGGGTTTGGCAGTGTGGGATGTTTTGGTTGAATCTCTGAGCATCTCTGGCAAAGCCTGTGCTGACCCATCAAACACTGCTCCTGCTCTGCTTTCTTCTCTAGGACTTGGGTTTCCGCAGTCGGCTTTGGGAGCAGGTGCAGGATGCGGAGTTTGTGTCTCCTGTTGTGCACAGCCCCACAAACAGGGTGAGTGCTGTGGGTGTGCTCGAGGAGCGGGCTGTGAGTAGGCAGGGTAAAACACTGTCCTGGGGTGCTCTGATCACAGGGGGAGGCTGTGGGTGTGGAGGTTGCCACATGCAGAACACAACCTTCGAGTAGAGGTGGTTCCTAGGGGTGTAGACATGCCAGCTCCCACGTCTGCTTTCCCTGCCCCGTACCAGGGCAGAGAAGTGGCTTTACTGGGAAGCAGAGTCTATTGTTTTCTTTTGTAAGTCTATTTGTCCTTTTCTTTCTCCTAAGCAGATAGAAAGGATTTGTGTCACATAACATGATGGCGTAAATGGGGGAAAAAAGGAGGTTAAGTCCCTCTGACAGATTTTGGAGATGGTGCCTCCTGCAGAACTGCAGCTGTGCTTTTGTGTCTGAAATGTGGCTCTGGATGTAGGAATGTGTTTAATTCCACTCGCTTTGCTGTGAATATACTGTCAAAATACTCTGTTTTAAAAGAAGATCCTCTCTGTCAGCTCCGTGAGCCCAGTCTTGGGGCTCTGGCAGGAGCTGTGGTGGCTTGCAGAGAGCATGTGAGCTGCTCCCTGCGAGATCTGGCTTCTCTGGCAGTGGGGAGGCTGCTCCTTTCACCCTTGGCTTAGGCGGCGTGTGAAGTGCTGGCATCCTGCTCTGCTGGCACCGCTGCTGCGCTGGGGGAGACGGGGAGGGGGGCTGGAAGCAGGCGTGTGATCAAAGCTGCTGTGTGCTGGAGACCATGGAACCTGGAGAAGAGAAGGCCCTGGGGAGACGCTAGAGCAGCCTCCCAGTACTGAAAGGGGCTCCAGGAAAGCTGGGGAGGGGCTCTTGATCAGGGAGGGCAGGGATAGGATGAGAGGAAATGGTTTTGAGCTGAAAGAGGGGAGATTGAGAAGAGATCTTAGGGAGAAATGTTTTCCTGTGAGGGTGGGGAGGCCCTGGCCCAGGTTGCCCAGGGAAGTTGTGGCTGCCCCATCCCTTGTCAAGGCCAGGTTGGATGGGGCTTTGAGCCCTCTGATCCAGTGGGAGGTGTCCTTGCCCATGGCAGGGGAGTGGAACTGGATGGGCTTTTAAGTTCCTTCCAGCCCAAACCATTCTGTGATTCTATGAGATCGTGCTGCTGAGGTCCCTTGGGAACTGTGCTGTGCAGACAGAGGAGACAGCCTGGTATCAGTCATCCTGCTTTCCTGTGGCTGCAAGACTGGCTTTGTCTTTGAGATTTCCTCAGTGGGACACAGCCTGGAATTTAAGCAGGGCAGAAGACTGAGCTGGAGGCATCCTGAGGGAACAGGAGGGGCAAGGCTCTGCGGGAATTTCACAGGCCAGGTCTAATCAGCCCTTGTTCCCTGCAGGCAGGCACTGCCTTCACCTTCTCAACTGTGCCCAGAGTTCCCTGCAGCCCCTGATTTCTGGGAAGGGACTGCACATTGGGCAGGAGGGCAGCAGTGGCCCCACGCGTGGGCTCAGGTTATCCCTGTTCCCAGGCAGATCTCATTGTCTGTTTGTCTGGCTGCGTGGTGTTTCACGTCGTGTGTGACATTCCTGTTTGGTTTAGGAGTTGGTTTTTTTTGTCTTAAGCTTTTCAGGGAGTTCAGTGTTACTTGGGTATCCCAGGTGAAAAAATGAAACCCGATCTGCGTCCCAAGTGCTGGCAGGGAGTTCATCCTCTGTACTGAAAATGCAGCCCTAGACCATAACCTCTCACAGCCTGGAGAGCTGGGCTCCTGGGCCTCTCTGTGCTGCTGGAGCTGCTCTTCCAAGGTCTTCCTGTGGTGTCTGAGACCCTTTGTTAGTAGTGGGAGAGGAGCACATCCAGCTGGGCGTTCTGGATGCTCTCTGTCCTTGGGTTCAGCACAGGAGTGATGCTGCCTGTCAGCAGAACCGCTGAGAGATCCTGAGAGGCTTTGGTGGTGAAGAAGGTGGCAAACTCCACCCTGTTTGCTTTTACCTGCAGGACCGGGAGCTGGGAGAAGAGGAAAAAGACCAAAGCAAGGCCAGCACAGAGGAAAAGCAAAGCAAAAGAACAAAAGCTGTGGAGAGGTATGGTACAAAGAGAGCAACAAAGGAGGAGTGGACCCCTCCCGCTCCAGATGACTTTCCTGTCTCATCTGCTCCCTGTAACCTGTTCAGTTGTCCCCTCTAGAACACCCTGAGATGCTGCAGGTTCTCACAAGGTCTTTCACACTCAACCTCTCCCTTCTCCTGCCTCCTCCTTAGCACTGTCTCAGCAGACTTCAGCTGTGCTTCAGCTCAGTAGGCAGTAGAACAACCTGCCTTTCGTTTCCCTCTGGCTGCCCCAGATGTGGAGTTGGCTTTGTTCCCCTTACAGGGGTCTGACTTTAAGGCTGCTGAAGTCATGGTCTTTCCAAGATGGTCTGAGCCTGCTAACGTTGTGTGTTGTGCCCTAGAACATTTAACCATGGAAGATTTCACCACGGGCTGTTGCCCTGTGACCCTTCTGGTTCCGAGGCAGCCCTCAGCCTCGGTCAATGCTGGTCTTGCTGTGCTGGTGGCTCTTCACTGGGCAGAGCTGGTGGTTGAAGGCTTACAGGGTCAGCCTGGTGCCTGTTGCTGGTGGCAGGAGAGTCCAGCTGCAGTGGGAGCAGTTCTCCACTTCCTTCCATAGGGGTGGCCCTAGAGCAAGCTGCTGGCTGACCAGGAGTAAGCATTAAGCTATTTTATATCCTGCTGCGTAGTCGATTCACTCTGAAGTGCACCAGTTTGACCCCAAGAGCCCTCCTGGTTTCCGGGCCCTTAGTGACTGGGAGGACTGGACTATCTAGGGGGGCTGTTTTCAGCCTGTTTGTGGTGTCTTGTTCAAACCAGTTGAAATACCATGCTGAGCTGTGAGCAATTTGCTCTCTTAAGCCCCTCTACTCACCTTTGAGAGCGACAGCACATGGCATTTACAGATGAACTGTGTCAAAACTCTTGGCCTCTGCACGGAGTTGCGTATATTCCGGGGCATTGGGAAGCAAGGAGCTGTTGCCTGAGGCAGGAAAATCCACAAAGAGAAGAAGCTGCAGTCCATCTTACTGCCTGCCTGCACGCACTTGGGATTTGCAGCCTTGTTCTTAGAGGAGCTGTTTGTGTGAAGGCCCCTCAAAATGTGTTCTGCCCGCAGGAATTGTCTCCTTCTCAGTCAGTACCTGCTTCCCCTCTGTCTCTGGCTATAAATCTTGCTTGTGCTTGCCTTGTCTCTCTTCTCTGTGCTTCCAAGATGAAGTAGGACCGTAGGTATCAACGTGCCTGCCAATGTTTCCATCTGTAGTTTGTTCAACAGTGGGAGTATTGTGAATAGGGCTGAGGTATCCTGGGCAAACTCACTAAGGCTTTGGAAAGAGCGTGGGCTAATCCAGGGATGGGATTCAGCCTCTGGAGACTGCCACCAATTAAATCCTCATCAGGGCTCAGGGTGGTGGGGATGGTTTGGAGTTTGCCGTGCCTTTGGCAGCCCCATGTCAGACAAACGGGTCCTGTTGGCAGGCATGGCTTGGTGCCCATCTCCAACCACTGCACATCCCATCCTCCCTCTGTCTTGTCCACCTGCACAGCCAGCAGGATGCCATCTGTGCTAACCTGGTCTTCTCTTCCCTTTTTTTTGTGCTGTGAAGTGAGAGGGATGAAACATCAGAAGAGGAGTGTTGTCCTTTAGACAAGCCCAGTCCGGAGGAGGCTGGGGCACAGGAGCCGGAGAATCTGCTCGACCCGGAGGAGCTCGTGGCGCTGCAGAGCACGTAAGGGCTTCCTTTAAGTGCCCAGTGTTGTCAGCACAAGAGCTTTTGTCCTTTTGTTGCCCTTTGTGGTGTTTGAAGTCAGCGTGTGAAGCCGGCGCTGGCAGATGCGGTTTGGTGGGCGCAGCGGAGCTCCAGCAGCTCCGTATGCAAATCCGAGCAGCTGTTTGGCTGGCGAGAGTGCCAAGTGAGCAGTCTGTGCAGGGCAGGGTGAGAACTGCAGCTCAGCCCTCGGGGTCCGTGGCGCAGGACTTTGGGGCCAGAGCTGTTTGCTTTGTACTTGGGAAAGCCTCCTCCTTAGCAGCGCCGCTGACGAGGCCGTGAGCGTTCGCACTGCGGATCCTGGGGCTGAGAATGGGAGGGAACAACAGAAACCCGACAAATCGCCCCATTTTTGCAGTCCTTTCGGCTGCTTTCAGAGAATAAGGTCAGAGCACAGGAAGGCAGAGCTCGGGCTCCCCACGAAAGCCAGCAGTCTGTTGCCACCTGAACTGAGGTCCGTGTGGATACGGAGCCGCGGTTCCGCGGCGCTGGAAGATCTTGGTGAAAGCGATTGTGCTGACTTGGCTTTGTGTGTCAAATGACAGATCAGCAGATGTAGCTGGGGAAAAATAGGCAGGGTGCTGTTGGGATTTTTGGTTTGGAGTTGATAGTTTGGGAGGGGGAATGTTGCTGTTCCTTTCCTGTTACTCGGTTTTCTGGCACCCTTTTGCCAAAGAAGCTTTGTGTTTTTGGTAGGCAACCTGAGAGGATCAAACCTGAGCTGTCCTTGAACCAAAGTATTGAAGAATCCCTGAAGGAAGTAGCCGTGGAGCTGGAGGTGAAGTTTGAGCAAGAGAAAATGCATTTATTGCAAGCAAACAAGGAGAAGATTCAGCAGCTCCAGGAGGAGATGAGGCAGCAGGAAGAGGAGGAAGCTCAGAAGCTTTGTCAGCAAAAAGAAGAATCCCTCAGGTACTTCCCTCTTTACTCTGTTACTCCTTCTGAGCCTTTCCTCGTTGCGATTTCCTTGCCGGTGGCTGCAGGCTGTGCTGTTTTAGGCCACCTTGGAAGTGATGCAGTGTTGTAGAGTTGTGGGTGAAGGAGACAAGAACAAGGGGAGGAGGGGAATGGGGCGCTGGGCCTGGTCCAGGCAACCCCATGCGTACCAGGACGTGGATGGCTGTGTGAAACCTAGCCAGGGCATGAGAGGAAATGGCCTCAAGTTGCACCAGGGGAGGTTTAGATTGGATATCAGGAAACATTTCTTTACTGACAGAGCAGTGAAGCCCTGGCAGAGGCTGTGCAGGGCAGTGGTGGAGTCTCCATCCCTGGAGGGGTTAAAAAACTGTGTAGAATTGAGACTTTGGAACCTGGTTTAGCAGGCCCGGTGGGGTTGGGCTGATGATTGGATTGGATGAGCTTAGAGGGCTTTTCCAACCTTAAATGATTCCTTGATTCTGCCTTGGGTGGAAGGAATCGCACCTGAAAGGAAAGATGTCTGTGCAGAATTGAAGCAGTAGTGAAAAAGGTGTCAGATGGAAATATGAAGCTCACAGGTGTCCTCACATAGCCAGGTGCCTTGGCTTGGAGCCTGCTTCCATTTAATAGGAGCTGATTTCATTTACCTGGGGAAGAACCCCAAGTGCCACCTGTGCTGAGCATGTGTTTTCAAAGCGCGCGGCAGACGCCTGATGCTTGGGGGCTGCATCTCCTGCACCATCTCCATTCTGAGGGTACAGAGGAGAATTAACGGCCGGAAGCCCTGGGAGTGCATCCCTCGGGCAGGCACACACAGGCAGTGCAAGCAGCAGCTGATCCATAGGCCTTGGGGAGCTGACTTAAAGATGTTCAAGCCTCCTGAACCTTTATTATCTTTTCTTTCCCCTTGGCCGCTCATCTCTCAGGGCTCTGAAAGAAGTTTTGGCAAAGGCTTCTGAAGAGGAAGAGTTGCGTGTCAGAAGGGAAGGAATTGAGAGACTCTCACATCTGCGAGCCACAATTGCCTCCGAGACCGAGGCAGAGGAGGAGAGGATGAGGTGAGAAGCTTTGCTGCCATCCCTGGGGACATAAACTCTTCTGGTTTGGGAGGGGAGCATTTTGCATGCCACCAGCAGTCTCAAAGTGGAGGCCCTGGCCCTGCTGAGCCTGCTCTGGCTGCTCCCCTGCCTTGGTAGCAAGCACGAGGCCCTAACGATGCTGTAGGTGCCAGGGAGCTGCAGGCAAAAGTGTGGTTCTCAGTTTCTTCTGGCTTCTCCTGTGGCAGAATCTTCTTTCTGCTTTGGTTCCTGACTGGTGTCCCATGGTAAAGCACGGAATTGTGACTTGCTTCTGTCTGTGTCCTTGTTGCAAACCCACCAGGGCAGAGCAAGAGGTCGCACTGCAAAGGCTGAGAGAAGAGAGGAAATCCCAGCAGGCAGTGGAGAAGGAGAGCCTGGAGAGGATGCATCAGCTTACTTTGAAGAAAATGAAGCTGGAAATGGAGGAAGCTCAGCAGAAAGAGATAACTGAGCTGGAACAAGAGAAGGAACAGTTCCTGAGTGAGCTCAGGGAGAGGCTGGAGAGGGAAAAGAAGAAGGTGAGATCTTTATTGCCAGATTCGTGCTATTCATGCTGACCTGGCTTGCATTCCAGTGCTAAGGGGTTGAGATGAAGTAACACCTGCATGTGCTTTATCAATAACTGTCTTAAAGCACAGGGAAAGTGCTAGGGATGCTGTTAGAGGTGTGATTGAGGTAGGGAGGAGTTCAGTTCTCCCCAGGTTTTATTACAATAGTGGTGAAATAACAATTCTTTCAATGGCCACACTGCATCTGCAGCAGAGAGAACAATCACTCTGTGTCTCTGCCGTGCTAAAGGGGAGCAGAATTCCTCGTTGGCTGCTGCTTTGGTCCTCCAGAGAGCTTGGGGAGTTCTTGAAGAGACAGTTGATAGTCCTTCCAGCACAGCGTGACTGAGCTGCATTGAGGCCTCCTGGGAGGGAAAGCACCTAGAGAGTAAAGGCACCTTGTATGTAACCCTGTTTGGAAGGAGGTTACCGTTGTGCTTGTGATGCTTATGGCTGGAGGTTAATTGCAAAGGCATCTCCTCGAGCACATCCACACACAGAGAGGTTTCCCAGCAGCCTGTCTTGCTCGTGTTCCCACAGGCAGCAGAAGAGCTAGAGGAGCAGTTTGCAACTGAACTGCAGCAGCTGAAATCTGCAGCGGAAGAGAAGCACCGCCAGGTAAAAGATGGTGTCCTCAGCATGTCAGCTGTGTTTTCCCACACTGTCCCCCAAGGTGGCCAAGGGAGGGTGGCTTTAATTTGTTTCTGCTTCCTAACCGTGGTTCTGGTCTGGCTCAGTGTCTGGACGTGCTCCAGGCAGGGGGTGCTGAGACTGCACGCACTGGTCTTTGCCGCGCTGCTCGCTCGCTGTGGGAGGGCACTCCGTGGATCTTGTCGGAGGGGTGCCAAGTCTCTGTGGGTGGCTTTCCTGGCAGGTCATTTCCAGCCTGCAAACCCAGCTCGCTGAGGCACAGAGGAGCGAGGAGGCTCAGCTGCGTGACAGCCTGCAGAGGGCGGAGCAGCAGAGAGGGTATCGAGTGACAGAATACGAACACAAGGCAAGTCTTCCTCTGGGATGGCTGAAGGTTCTCCACCCTCCCTCCTCGGATGAGGTCTCAGAAGCCACACCCCCTGCCCTGAGGTGACAGCATCTCACCTCGCCGGGGTGTTTGCCTTGTACTGCCCCAGGCCACAGCCTGATGTCACGTGCAAGGCACCCTGAGCATCAGTGCTGCTCGTGCGAGGGGCTGCTCTCTCGAGGGGCCCCTGCAGTGCAGAGCAACATCTCCCCCTGTCATCCCTGCAGCTCCGTGACCTTATGATGGAGAAATGCCAGGAAATGGAGAAAGACCATGAGAGGAGGTTGAAGAGGATGAAAGAGGAGCACCGGGTGGTCCTGGCACAGCTCCGGGATCAGTACGAGGAGGAGGTACTGCTGGGGGAGAGCAGTGACTGTAGGGGCTGTGCCTGGGCTTGGTACTGCTGCTTACCAGACCTGTTGGTCTCAACCACTCCTATAACTGGGGATCTCCTTTCTTCTGTGAGAACTGAGCATTGCTGCTGTGATGTAAATTGGACTTGGGCTGGGCTTGTAAGGATAAACTCAAAATATTCTCTGGGCAGGCAAGATCCACAAGTATTTTTTCCTGTGAGAGTGAGAAGGTCCTGGTCCAGGTTGCCCAGAGCAGTGGTGGCTGCCCCGTCCCTGGAGGGGTTCAAGGCCAGGTTGAACGGAGCTTGGAGCCCCCTGATCCAGTGGGAGGTGTCCGTGCCCGTGGCAGGGGGGTGGAACTGGATGGGCTTTGAGGTCCTTTCAAACAGTTCTGTGATTGGATGTATTTGTGGACTTCTATAAGAGAGAAAGTTGTTCACCTTTTTGCAGATGCCTGTTCTAGAAGGCCTTCTGCCTCCAGGTTTTCACTCTGCTGTCAGCAGTGTGTGCCAAAACCTTGGTTTCCGGGTTTGCTTGGTGCTTTGGGAGATGAAAAGTGGCTGTAAGAGTGACAGAGGGATCCTAAAATCCTTTCAAGGCAGCTTGTCCTGCTCAGCATGGCTTTGGATTTTAGTCAGTCCCTTCCTCTTCTCCCTGCTGCTGTGAGAAGGCAGCGAGTGCTTCTGCATCTTGGGCAGCAGGAGAGGGAAGCGCTCCAGATGCTGCTGTGGAGCTGGCACCAATCACTGGCTGATGGCCTTGCCTGCCAGATCTCCAGGTCCTGGGCAGTGCCAAGGGCTGTAGGTAAGCTTGCTTCTGTCAGCCCTTCCCTTGCAAGCAGTGAGGAAGGAAGAGTGCAGAGAAAGACTGGAGGCAACCAGAGGATTCACAAAAGATCCTGCAGGAGTGGCCATGCCTTGAATCCTCTCCCAGAGGAGCAGGAAGGGGGTGTTTTTCCCCAGGAATGCAAATATTCCCAGCTTCTCCCTTGAAGCTAACTAAGGGGAGGGGAACTGGAGTGTGTGTGGGGTGGGAATAAAGGAAAAGTGACGGTGATCTTTGGGTATTTTGAAATGGTTTTGAGACTTAGGCCTGGCCTCTGTGCTTCAAGCGCTGCTTGGCATCAGCAGGCCCCTCGCTGTCCCCCTCCCCTTTCTCCTCTCTGCAGGAGGAGGCTCTGAGGAAGAAAATGCAGCAGCTGCTGGCAGAAGACAGACGGGCTGAGCTGGAAAGACATGTACGTGTCTGTGGAGAGGGGCTCTGCTGCTCTGGGGGGGAGGGCAGCACACCAGAGCAATGGGTTTTAAAGAGTAAATTCCAAATTGTGTCTGCAAATCCCTCCCTGCCACAGCCTGGAGCGCGAGCCTGCTGGGACAGTGATCAGCTCTGAGCTGTTTCCCCAAAGGAAAAGACAGTCCTGTCGCTCCAGGATTGGGGTGCGGGCTGTGCAAGGCTCTTGTGTGTTTTCATTTTGGTGTTGGGGAAATTACTCTAAGGGCTTTTTTGTTTTCTTTTCCTTCTAGGAAGCTGCCTTGGCTTCTCAGCTGCGCCTAGAGGAGATCTGGAAGGAGCATGCCAGCCTCCTGGAGTCCTTCCGGGAGCTGCGCAAGGCTCTTGAAGAGCTCCAGGAGCAGAAAGCTGAGCTGGAGGCCCAGGTGCATTTGTTGCAGACACGAAACCAGAGGCTGCAGAAATGCATCAGGTGTGTGATGAGAAATGTTCTCTAATGCAAAGAATCCACCCTATGGCCCGAGCCAAAACCTCTCAACCGGGAGCTCTCCCTTGCCTTTGAGCTTCCTGTATGTTGGACCACATTCCTTCAGAATCCTAACAGTGGTTTTACTGCCTGTTGAGGGCTTGGAATGCTGGATTCTGTTCCCAGATCTATTGATAACTCCCTGTGAAAATATGTCCCTTTGCCTCTGCTCCTTGGGTTCATTTCTTTGTCTCCTTCACTTCTGTATTGAGAGGTTAATGAGCCATTTTGAAAGGAGCAGTAAAAGGCAAAGAACAGATCTCCCTAAGACAGCTGAACTTCAGGGTAAGGGCTTGCTCAACATGAGTGTGGAGCGGTGGTTCCCTGCCCAGCCAGGGGTTGTGTTTGCTACTCCAGTACTGGTGTGTTTTGCCCATCTGTGACCCTTTCCTGTGTGGGAACTGGAGGTCACTTTGGGCACTGCCTAAAGGAGGTGGATGCTGGTCTCATCTCCCAAATAACAAGTGATGGGATGAGAAGTAATGGCCTTAGGTTGTGGCAGGGAAGGTTTGGAATGGGCATTAGGAAACATTTCTTCACTGAAAAGGTTCTCAGGCACTGGCAGAGGCTAACCAGGTTCTGCCACTGTCACCTTCCCCTGTGGCAGTGAGCTGGAGGCAGCAATCAGGAGCAAACAGGAGACTTTGAAAGAACTGGAGAGCAAAGAAAGTGTGGAATCTCCAGGAAGGAAAGCTGAGCTCCATGTTGAAGACCAGAGAGAAAATAGTCAAGCTGTGAGTGAAGCAGAACCTAAAAGCATTTGCCTTGGGAGATCTGAGGCTGAAACTCCCTTGGAAATCCCAGCATTGGCTCCTTCTGTGTGAACTCATTTGAGATGCAGTGATGCATTTTTCTTTGCCAGAGGACATCGGTGTGTTCTGTAGTCCTTGATTTCTGCTTATTATTAGTGGGGGAAAGGAGTGTGAGATGCCTTGAGTGCCCTTGAGTCAAAAGCAGAGCTTAAGCCAGGGATAGAGATGCCTTTTACTCTTTCAAAGGTTACACAGAACATCCCTGGCGCTGGTCTTGGCTCTCGGAATACCATGGAGATGTCATTCTGAAGTTTTGCTGGGACGGGATTCTTCCGGGGTCCTGGGGTTCTGTTTCCCATATGTGCTTCTTACTTTTTGAACTATTTCAACTCCTCAGCACTCACGGAGAGATCCTGCTTCCCTGCCCTCCCCGAGCCTCGAGGACAGTGACTTGCAGCTCAGTCAGTGAGTACCTGGAGAAGGCCTTTGCTTTGGTTTTACAAACCAGTGTTTCTGGTTGGGTTCCTGTGCGGTTTTGGGGAGGGCTCTGCGTGAGGCAGCAGGGTGGGACAGCCAGTTCATGCCTGTCTCTTCCATGTAGTGTCAGGAGCTACATCTGTGCCGAAGGGATCTCCATCCAAAGTGCCAAGGAGTTCCTGGTGCGCCAGGCGCGCTCCATGAGGAAGAGGCACAGGGCACTGAAGGCTGCAAAGCAGCAGTGGCGCCAGGACATGCAGAGAGCCCAGGAGGTGGTGCAGGACCCTGACAGCTCCCAGCTCCTGGAGGGTGTGCGCAGGAACCTGGAGGAGGTGAGCCCTTAGGCTTTGGATCACAGGGATGTTTCTGTGCACCTGGAAGTGCCTGTGTGAGCGTGCGTAGCCCACAGCTAAGGGAGCACAGCAGGGGACTTCCAGTTGTGGTTACTCTGTGTGCTTGGGACTAGGAAAGGTCTGTGGAGCAGGTGCTGCTGTGTGGCCAGCACTCAGGAGCTTCCTTGATGGCAGGAGCTGGATCATTAGTTAAAAATGGAGAAACATTTGGTAGGGGGCAGAGATTCCTGTGTCGTGCAAATCCCATTACACAGCTTGGCTGTTGATCTGCAGGAAGCAAAGCAGTTGGACGAGATGCGCTCGACGATGCTCAAAGGGCAGGAGCTGCTGAAGAAGAAAAAGGAGAAGCTGAGCGAGCTGGAGTCTTCCCTGCTGGAGGAGGTGACCACCAACATCACTGCTGCTTGTGCTCCTACCTGCCCAGAACTCTTGGCCTCCTGCCCTGGGCTGGAGTCCCTGCAGGGCTTTTGGTCCCTGTGAGGGCTGGTGGGCAAAGATGGGTTGGCCAGCAGAGCTGGATTTTGGAGCAGAAAGGTGTGGCTGTCTGAGAACAGTGGGAGAGAAGGCTTGTCCTAAAATGGATTCAGTGGGGCTGCAGCCAACAAGACAGACGTGGGCTGGGGGTTGGACGGACGCTTTCTTCCACGATAGCTTCCAGATTTTGCTGTTGGGGGTGAAGATGAGTCTGCCTTCGCTTGGCCTGTGCCTGGCTGTGCAGTCCAGGCTGTGTAGACTGGTTGTAGGAAGTATTCCAGTGGCTTTTCCATGTCAGGGACAGCAGAGCAGGTTTAATTTGCATTTTTGTCCTTCTCTTGACCAGCTCTCGGATGAAGATACACTGGAGAACGCTGCGTGCAAGGAAACGGTGCCTTTTGATGTCAGCAGCTCTGAGGACACAGACAGCTCAAGCAGTGGAAATCTGCATCAGCCTAAATGTAAGTGCACCTTGGCCTTGATGTGCTGTGGCCAACTGTGATGCTTTAGGCCTAGGCCTGGCTTCCCTCTGGCTTCTCTGATGACCTTCTCTTGTCCCATGTGTGTTCGTTAGCATCTGGGGCAGGCCTGCTGTCCGTGACTGGGACTGCTCTGTATATAACACTGGATTTAAACCCCTTATTTCCTGCCCGTGGTGGCAGATGAAAGGGATGGAGTCTGTGCCTGAGCTTGCCTTTTCAATCTCTACCGTTGTTTTTCGACTAGATGATACAATCTGGCCGCAGCTCTCCCCTCTCTGCTGTCACAGAGCTCTGTTGCTCTTCTGAAAGTGTCTGGGCTTCCTTCTTCTTGTCCCATCCCTGCCAGGAGAGGCTGCTGTGATTCCCTCTGCTGCCCGTGCTTTGTGGTTTGCCTTTAGTCCCTGGAGTTGTGCAGGTGGGGAGAAGGGCTCCTGTGAGCAGGCAGCAGGTGTTGTGCTGCTTGTGGAAAGGCTGGCAAGGCTGAAGCTCAAAGAACATTTGGAAAAGTTCCCTGTGACCACAGCCGGACAGTCTGTCCTGTCTGGGCTCACAGAATCCTGGAATGGTTTGGCTTGGAAGGGACACCAAAGCCCCAGCCAGTTGCCCTCCTCCCTGCCACGGGCAGGGACACCTCCCACTGGATCAGGGGGCTCAAAGCCCTGAGCACCTCCAGGATGTCTCCAGGTGTCTGGGGTTTTTGCCTTTGTATCCCCTTTCAAACTGGGCTGTGAACGTAATGCAGAGTGCAAAGCGAGTCTCCTGCCAGGGCAGCAGTGTCTCCCTTGCCTTCCCAGTGATCCCTTTTCCCCCTCTCTCTTCCACCAGTTGATCTGAGAACCCATCTACGGCCTGCCCCGCAGCTGGACAAGATCCAGGGCTTGAGCCGGGCTCTGCGGCGAATCACTGGGGAGCTGCACGGGGTCCTCGGTGCCCTGGACTCTCTCAACACTCTCCCGTCTCCTCCTCTCACCCCGACGCCCTGCACGGAGCTCCCTCTGCCCATAGACTCCTCCCTGGCAGGGCTCCCGGCGGGCGGCTCCCTGCTGCCTCCTGCCGGGATGTCTCTGGCCCCGCGGGCCTGGAGCACCGGGCTGAGCTCCAGCTGCTCCTGCACAGCTCAGCAGTCGGTGGACAGCTTCCTGGCAGAGAAGTGGCACAAGTATTTCCCGGGTGAGTCTCCTGTCTGCTTGCTCACCTACAGCTTGGGGCTTTGCAGCCCTGCAAGTTGTGAGCGCTCCCCTTGGTGCTGCTGTGGGGAAGGGTGCTGGTGAGACTGGGAATGAGAGCCTTGGACTGGGAAGTGCAGCATAAGGCTGATGTGCTCATCCTGCTTCTGGAGCAGTTCAGCCTTTAATAGACAGCCGAGAAAGCAGTTATTAAAGAAGGGAGCAGAGGACGAGGCAGTCTTGCTTCACTGGAACCTTCTGCGAGTTGCAGGTGGGGTTCCCCACCTCGGATCCCTTAACACCACTGTGTCCTCAGCAGGTCCCCCTGCTTGTAGGGCCAGAGCACCGTGGGGCAAGAAAGCAGATGGAAAGACTATTGATTTTCATAGAATCATAGAATGCTTTGGGTTGGAAGGGATCTTTCAAGCCCATCCCGTCCAAAGTCCCTGCAGAAGCAGGGACATCTTTAACTCAATCAGGTTCCCCAGAGCTGCATCCAGCCTGACCTTGAATGTTGCCAAGGATAGGAATTTGGGGGAGTCTTGATTTGATGTTTCTTTTCCAGGTGGGTTGCCATTGCTCAGTGGAAGATCCAGGCCTCTGGACAAAAAGCTGGGATACGTAGGCTCAGAGTAAGAGTCTTTTTCCTTGAGTTGTTCTTTTATTGTGCTTTTATTTGTGTGGCATGGTTTCTAGATCACGCTTCTGTCAGAAGTAACAAAACTATAAGTTAGATATTGTTAAGTAGGCAAGCTTAATCCTATTAGTTATTCCTTCCAGTACTGAAAGGGGCTGCAGGAAATCTGGGGAGGGGCTCTTGATGAGGGAGTGCAGAGACAGGGTGAGGGGGAATGGTTTGAAGCTGAAAGAGGGGAGATTGAGATATCGGGAAGCAATGTTTTCCTATGAGGGTGGGGAGGCCCCGGCCCAGGTTGCCCAGAGCAGTGGTGGCTGCCCCATCCCTGGAGGTGTTCAGGGCCAGGCTGGATGGGGCTTTGAGCCCCCTGATCCAGTGGGGGCTGGGATTGTTTCTGTCCAGACTTCTTTCTCACCTGTCCTGTCGCTTTCTCTTGCAAGCAACAGTGAGCAAAGCCGGCTGTTCCAGCGCTCCCAGTTCCAGAGCTGTGGCTCAGACGTGATGAGCATTCAAAGAATGATTGACATCAACAAGAAATGGCTGGAAGACTTTAAAACACACTCAAAAGTGTATCCTTTGCCTGGGTCTGCTCTTTAATTGCACTCCAGCTCCCTTCCCTCTTTGTGCTGGGTGCTCTTCAGTGTTGTGGCTCTGCCATGATATGCAGCAGCTGCAACTGGTAGTGTCAGAAGGTGATAAAGTGAACCCAGAAGTGCAGAGCAGAGGAGGCAGCGGGGAAGTAGAGGGTTTAATCTTGAAGGCTTGGATTTTGTGCCATTGATGCAGAGCCCACGTATCGGGGACTCTATGGGCAGCCCCTGGAATGAGGGAGCAGTGGCTCTGCGAGGCGAGGGTGCCTGGAGACGCGTGGACCTGGCACACAGGGTGGCCAAGGGGCTGGGCAGGGAAGCTTGGACTCCCCAGTGGGGTTCTCCATCCGGATGGGATTCCAGGTGTGTGGTAGCGTGCGGCTGGACCAAGTGACTGAGCCCTCTTGGCCCCGTGAGTGGGGATGTTTCCAGGTGTGTGTTGTACCAGCATTCTGCCTGGCTGTCGGTGCCTCCTCAGGACACTGATATTGGCACCAACGCCTCGGTCCTGCGGTAGCGCACGCTGTCCTGAGCACGGTGCTCCTTTGGAATTCCCTGATCCCTCTCTAATTCCATTTGCCTTGGATGCAGCAGAGCTATCAATACAGCAGGTGTGCGCGCGGCTGCTCCCGCCCCGCGCTACCTGCCCTGTCTGCTGACTGGGCTCGTGCGCGCTGATCCCTCCTGTAAGCTGGGCTTTTCCTTCACCCAGCTGCCAGCCCTCTCTTCCCAGGTGTGCAGAAGCCTTCTGCCAGCAGCTCCAGCCTCGTGCAGCTCGGGCTGGATGAAAACAGGCAACTCAAAGTGTACCGGTACTGAAAGGTGGGACTGAGCTCTGGAGAGGTGGTGGTGGAGACCCCGGCGGATTCCCTGCAGATGCAAAGGCGTTCAGCGATGCCCAGGCACCTTCCCCACATCTTTGAGCTGTGCCCTTGAAAAGAAGCCTGTTTACAAGAGAGCAGAAGAAGGAGGAAGCGAACTTCCCAGTTGGATTCTTCTAAATCTGTCGTGTCCAAATAGACTTTATTGACTGTTTGATCCAGCGGTGAAATATCAGGGCTTCAATAAATCAACAGTTCTCTCCTCAGTATTCCAGCCATCGTGAGCCAGAGCCATGAATCACGGGGGACTTTGAGAAACTGGTCGAGAGGGAGGATGTGAATCCAGCTGAGGCTTTGCTAGAGGAAACGTGTTGGGAAATGAGCCCACAGTGCTGCCCAGCAAATGCTTAGTTATAGGTGGGACAAGTTGCCTTGGTGTGTGTGAGCAGTGGAGGAGGACAGGGCACAGCTGTGGGGTCTGAGGACAGAATTGGGGAACAGCAGATTCAGACTCTCAGGAAATCATAGAAAGGTGGAATGGTTTGAGTCGGAAGGGAACTTAAATCCCATCCAGGCCCACCCCCCTGCCATGTGCAGAGACACTTCCCACTGGATCAGGGGGCTCAAAGAGTTCCAGATCTTGTGGAATAGTGCTCCCTGCTTCCTCCTCCTGCTCGTGCCATGCGTAGCTGTGCCAAGGGAGCTCTGCTCCCGCGTTAGGGATTTGCCCATGGCAAGGTGGAGCAGGGATGGAAGCGGGGCGGTGTCGGCTGGTGCAGGCGCTGTTACGGAAGGCAGCCTCGTGTGAATGTGGAGACAAAGCCCCTCCTGTGTCCTTCTGTGCCCTGGGGAGAGGGATCAGGAGCTCAGTTCAGCAGATGGGGTCTCCTTGCTCGCAGCAGGGCCTGGGAGCATAGGCGAGCCCTTGGTGCCCAGCCTGGAGCCTGGCCTTGCACTCGCAGCTCTGCCAGGCTCTGGGGAGAGCAGCTCTCACGAGATGGAGAAACGGGCTCTGCAGGCCTGGAAACGTGGCTGAGGTGGTGGATGTGTGGCTCGCAGACCTCAGCTGTGAAGCTTTGGCTCGTTGCTCTGCTCCCCAGGTGGCTGCAATGGTGCTGGTTCCTCTGGGGAGGCTCCATCCAGAGCACAGTCCCCACGGAGCCGGGAAGGGGCAGGTGGTGCTGTGCTACCCCCAGGGGAGAAGTCGGGGCAGGCATTTGTACTGCTGAGTGGGAGTTGGTTGTCTTTGTCAGTGTTGGGAGAGTGCTGTGCATCGCTCCCAGAGCTGTGAATTCCAGGAACAGCAGGAGCCCCTTGTGCTGCCTGTGCCCTGCTCTGTGGCAGCGACCGTGTGGGAAACACCAGCTCCGGGGGAAACGCAGGAGGGAGCGGAGCCTCGGTCAGGCCCAGACATGCGAGCGGGGCCTCTGGCTGCAACGCTGCCAACAGCTGCCTCTGGAATCGCCCGGCTCTGCCAGTCCCTGCAGCGCGCTCGGCTCCGACCCACTGCTGGGAGCTGTTCTGGCCAAAGCACGCTGCAGGCTCGGCCTTCCTCATGCAGGGTCTCAGGCAAAGCCTGTTGGCTCCCCCTTTCCCCCAATTCCCCGAGGAACCCCAGGCCCACTGCTCCCCAAATCTGCTGGATGCTTGGTGCTGGGGCCAGGCTCATTTCCCAACTCCCCAGGGAGGTCCTTGTTCCCATCCCACTCACCCCACTGCTCTTAGGGGCTGCACAGCCCCATGGTTCAAGCAGGTGCTTGTAGAGAGGGAGTGGAGGGTGCTGTGGGACCAGGATGTATTCCTGCGCTTCAGGCTGATGTGTTTCCCTGGCCGTGATTGTTCTTAATGCTGAAGAAATTGAGCAATTGAAATAAATTACCAGAACCTGTTTCTATTACTCCTGCCTCCTCCCCAGGCCATTCTCGTGTCCCCTTTCCAGCAGAGCTCCATTCGAAACCTGTCCAAGTCCATAGGTTGCATTCCAATGTCTTTTGTAGGTAAAGAAGCTTGGATATTTTTTTCCAGCAGCATAAAATGAGTTTCTTGAGGGCTCAGTGTGTGGTCCCGGACACATCTGCAGGGATCACTGTTGCCTCCAGCTCTGCTTTCCAGTGCCACTGGCAGGGAAAGCAAAACCAGGCTGGCAGCAGCCACCCGAGTGTCAACACGGCAACAAAGGTGCTGCTGAGGCAGAGTGAGTGGAACTGGAAGGCTCAGAGACCTCAGTGAGGAACACCCAGAGCAGTGCTTCACACCAACAGTGCAATCCACTGGCAGGACCTCATTCCATGCTGGAACTGGGATGGCTCCCTAGGGCAGATTCTGGAGGAGCCTGGCTCGCTGCCTTTCAAGATTTATGTTTTCAGCTGTAAAAGCCCTCCCCACTGCCTGTCTGCATTGGAGCTCAGGTTGTGTGAAAAGGAGGTGGAGATGTCCTGCTCCTGATGGGAATCCTGATGGGACCCACCCCGGTGTCAGGCACAGACAGGGAAGCATCACCTGATGCTTTCTGAGGGCCTCGCCTGGTTGTGGCACCAGCGGGATCAGGGGGTTACAAGGACGCGCTCAGCCCTGCCCAGGCAATGTTTGATGGAAACACCCTTGGAAATAGCCCAGTGGCTTCCAGCCAAGGCGCTCGTGTCTCCTCCTCACCCACAAAGTCCATGGCCAAGGTGGCCTTCCTCCGCTCCAGAGGCCTCCTGGAGGCCACCAACATCTGGATGCCAGGACACACGCTGGATCGAGAGTGTCACCTAGTGGGGACAGAGCTGGTGAAGATGGTCTGACCTCGCTGAGACCCCACGCACTTCCCACACGCGTGGGACCAACAGACCTGAAACCTCAAACCTCCAGCGACGAGGGCCCTCGCGTGCAGCCGCGCCCGCGCACAGCCCATGGCCCGGGCACTTGGGGCTGCTTTGATTCCTCGTGGCTTTTCTTTCTCCTCCCAAAGCCAACACAGCAGGAAGACGAAGGGAACCACGGCTCTCCCATGCCCTGTGTCCTCCTGCGCTGCCCCCTCCCACCTGGAGCCCTGCTGTACACGGCCTCCATCCCATCAACACCCAGGAGCTGCTGCCAAGAACCAGACAGGCGTCGGAGCACGGAGAAGTGGGAGTCACAACTGATTTATTGAAGAAAAAACAAACCTTATAAAAGGAGGGGAGGCATCGATTAGAAGCTCTGGAAGCTCTTGTCAGGCCAGCGCCAAAGAAATCAGCTTTATACAACAGAGAGAAAGAGGCAGCAGGAGGTGCAGGGGCCCCCACCCCAGGCCTCCCCAGCCCTGTGAAGGTACCTCAGCGTCCCGGCACGCGTCCCCCCTTCTCCCTCCACCACCATCAAAGTGCAGCAGGAGAGGGAGGAGAGGGACTGGCTCCCACCCCACCCCGAGCCTGCTCTTGGCCTTCCCCTGCAGCCACGAAATGCCCTACCCCAGTGCCCACGGCATCTCCCAGCTCCCTCAACCTCTGGTGGCCCTGAGGACCAGCAGAGAAAGGGCTCTCACCACCACAGTCCCCAGCAACCTCAAGCACGCAGCCCTGAGGAACACCCTGGGGCACAAATGTTCCCAGAGAGACCCCATATGAGGGGCTGGGGCTGGATGAAGCTCCAGCAGGTGCCAGGAGGAGCAGCTCGTCCACGCTGGGCCAGCGTGTCCTTAGGCAGGCAGGGCAGATAGGAAGAAGAAGGGATGCCACCAGTCCCACATACCCAAGGAGAGATGGGCATCTCCCGTAGGACTGTGGAGAGGCTGCATCCCTTCTTCCCCACCCCAGCTACGAGCTCTTCACAGTGAAACGCCCAGAAGAACCCAGCAAGGGCTCCGCAGAGGGTGGAGGAGCCTGCAGCAGCCCCCGGGGAGCCCAGCTGAGCCGAGCTTTGCCCTCAGCCCAAGCCCCCTCACCCAGGCTCCCGCTCCCCTCAATATATTATTACTATTACGTGCAAGTCCTTCTGTATCAGACCCCCCCAGCAGAACCGCTCTCGCCTGCAGCTCCAGCCCCACGGCCGCCCCCCCCAGCCCTGCCTGCGCCTCCGAGCGCTCCTCCGGCCCGGGCTGTCGTGGAGAGCAAAGCGTGAGGGCAGCTATTAGACAGGAGAGACTCCACCAGCCCTCCCTCCGCACAGCCCGGCCCTCTCCCTCGCACACAGCCCCGCGCCGCCGCCCGCAGGGACAGTCCACAAGCGCCAGGTCACTCCTCGCCCTCCTCCTGGCGGTGCTGGTGGTGGCTGGAGGCAGGAGGTTCTTCCACCGCCTCCTGCCGGGGGTGGGCATAGCGGTGGGGGCGGCCCCTTCCGCGGGCACGTTCTCCTCTGCCTTCAGGGAGACGTTGAACGGGGCTCCCTCGTGGCTCGGCTCGGGCTGCGACTCCCGGAAGGCACCTCGGCACGCCGAGGGGCCCTGGTCTCGCCGACCAATCAGATGCCGCGAGGCCCTTGCAGCAACCAATCAGACGCCGCGAGGTTAGCGGAGGGCGGGACTTCCGTTGATGCCGACGCAGGCGGGCACTGTAACCGTGGTAACGGTTGTCCCACGCGACCCAGAGCCCCGGACACACCCGTCCTCGGGTAGGTTCGCCGCTTCTCCGCATCTCCCCACGCACAGCGCAGTACCCGGTGCCGCCGACAGCCCCGGACTGTAACTCCCAGCTCGCACCGCTTCACGCCAAGCGTCTCTCGGTGCCGCTGGCTGATCACGCGCCTCAAGGCCTCTCTGTGGCCCCATCAGAAGCCGCGTATCCCTCGCACCGACCAACGGCCTTTGGCAGCAAGCGGGACCGGCGTTGACAGAGGGGCCGGTAGGCGGAGGAGGGGGTCGAGCGGCCCCAGGCAAGCGGAGCGCGTCCATGGATGCGGCGGGGGGAGGGAGGCGGTTCTGAGCGGGGCTTGGGGGCAGGCGGGGGGGGGAAGCTCTGCTACAGAGAGCTGCAGCGCCCCGTGCACCTGGCACGGCCAACGGTGACAAAATGGGTGGAAAAAGCTGCCTTGTAGGTCTGCTTGTAACGAGCCGAAAGTGTTTGTCCTCCCTGCAAGCCCTGGTTCCCCTCTGGCTCCGGGCTGGCCCCTTCAGCCCCCACAGCCCCCTCGCTGATGCCCCTGCGGGTTCTGGAGTAGCTGCGTTCCCAGAGGATTTGATGTGGGATTCCTCCCCCAACTCTGATGCAAGGGGTGAGGAAAGAGGAGAGGGAGGAGGAGGCCTAGAGTCCCCAGCCCTAATGCCAGGGTGAAGGAAAAAGGAGAGGCAGGAGGAGGAGGACAGGAGGAGGCAGAGGCCTGGAGCCCCTGACCCTAATACCAGGGGTAAGGGAAGAGGGGAAGGAGGAGGAAGACAGGAGGAGGAGGAGGCCTGCCAGGCTCTGCTGATAACTTCTGTGCCACTCCAGTTCTGCTCCCGGCTCCTGCAGCCCCTGTGCAGCGCGACTGGAAGGTCTTTGATTTGGTTTTGCTGCCTGTGAGCAGAGAGGAGAGCTCATTGTGATTTTTGTGCTGCTCCCTTTCGTGCTGCCGTGCGCAGGGAGCCATGGCAGGAGAGATGAACCGTGTTTGTGGCCAGCTCATCCTGGAGGAAGATTGCAACACCTTGTACAGTCCCAGTGAGCAAGGTAACGGGCGCTGGTGCTCCCGGGAACGGCAAGAAGGGGTTCGAGCACGCGAGGCCTGTCTAGGTGTATTAAGAAAATGGGGATTGGGGAGAGCCTGAGTGGAGAGGGCAGAATAAATTGGGATTTCATAGAAGAGAGAGCTGAAAAATTCCCTTTTGGGTTGCACCTGGAGTATTGTGTCCAGTTCTGGAATCCCCACCATAAGTATATGAGTCTGTTGGAGCTGGTCCGGAGGAGCCACAAAGATGACCCAAGGGCTGGAGCGCATTTGCTATGAGGACAGGCTGAGAGAGATGGGGTTGTTCAGCCTGGAGAAGAGAAGGCTCTGGGGGGACCATAGAGCATCCTCCCAGTACTGAAAGGGGCTCCAGGAAAGCTGGGGAGGGGCTTTTTACAAGGGCTTGTAGTGATAGGATGAGGGGGAATGGTTTTAAACTGGAAGGGAGAAGATTTAGATTAGACATTAGGAAGAAATTCTTACAATGAGGGTGGGGAGGCCCTGGCCCAGGTTGCCCAGGGAAGTGGTGGCTGCTGCATCCCTGGAGGTGTTCAAAGCCAGGCTGGATGGGGCTTTGAGCCCTCTGCTCCACTGGGAGGGGGTTGGAACTGGATGGGCTTTCTGGTCGCTTCCAAACCAAACCGTTCCATGGTTCTCTGGTAAATGCTGTTTTGTGGTCTGTCTCACTCCTCAGGGACACGTGGGGCCACGCTGGCAGCTTCCTCTCAGGCTCAGGGTTTCCCGGTGTGCCCATTGCTTTAGCTGAGGGAGGTTGGCTTTGTTGCAGAGTGCCTGCTGTAGGACCATCTCCACAGATTCCTCTTTTCTTCCCTAGAAATCTACGATTATGCTCTGGATATCGGGATTGACCCCGAGAAGGAGCCGGAGCTGCTGTGGCTGGCCAGGGAGGGTCTCATGGCCCCTTTACCACCTGAGTGGAAGCCCTGGTAAGATGTCAATTATCAGCTGTCCCGTGCAGTTCCTGGCCTTTCCTGCCCCTTCCCTGCTGCCCATGTCAGTGGCAGAGGAGGGCAATGCCACGTGGGGTTGTTCCCCATCCCCAGGAGGTGCCTGTTGTCACTTTCCATCCGGTTTTCACTCCGCAGCCAAGATGCCAGTGGAGACGTCTACTTTTTCAACTTCACCACTGGGGATTCCTTGTGGGAGCACCCCTGTGATGCCCACTTCAAGCAGCGTGTCATACTGGAGCGGCAGAAGCTGCAGGCACATGGCAGCTTGAAAAAGAGGGAGAAGAAGGAGAAGAAGGGGAAGAAGGAAAAGAAGGGGAAGAAGGAGAAACAGTCACTGAATGGAACCCCAGTGAGTAGAGTCTGCTGGGAGGGCTGGGGGGATGGACGAGGGGCTGGGAATTGGAGGGGCTGCACTGTTACTGCTTTGGGAGCAGAACAAGGATCCCCTGAGGAGGAATCCTGTCCAGGAGGGCTGTGAGATTGATGGAAATCCAGCATGGGGGGTCATGGAAGGTGGGAAGGACATGCCTGGGGCTGGGGTGCTGCAGGCCTGCAGCATTGCTGCTGAGAAGGATGTGGCACCAGCCAGGGATGCTGGTGGTGGATATTTGGAGTACTGGAAAGATCTCCTTCCTTGGAGAGCCACCACATGGTGCTTATGCAGAGTCCACGTGTCCATGTCCGTGTGCCTATGTGCTTTGATATCCAGACAGAACAGGGATGTAGATGAGTGAGGTTGGTCTGCTTTGCTGTCGGTATCTGCAGGTGCAACCAAATTCCATTCTATCCCAAGAGGCTGCAAACAATTCTTGCCTTCCATTAGCCAGCAATGGGATAAATCTGTGGGGAAGGACAGTGCCTTGTGCTGTTGCTCAAGGCACAGAGCTCTTCAACTCAGAAAGCTGCAAGCTGAGGTTTCTAATCAGCAGCGCGCACAGTGCTCCGTTGGCAGATGAGAACTATGTCTATAAATATCAGATCAACTGCAGATGATGCCAAAAGTTTGAATTAGCCAGAGGAAGTGAGTTCAGCTTTGCTGAAGGGCAACTAACGTCCTCTGCTCCATACAGGTAGTTAGTGGCCATCTGCAGCAAATAAGAAGTGGAAGGCAGCTCTGAGGTCTTCCCAGAGCCTTCAAGCGTGCAGTGCTCAGGGGTAGAGGGTGTTGGATGACTCCCAGGGGTCTTGATGTGGGTGGAAAGGGAGAGGTGCATTCAGGAGCTTCTTATGGATGTGCTGCAGCGCTGCTGTTTTCCACTGCCTGTAGCTTTTCTAGTGGCATAAGGTGAGGGAGCAGCTGGGATTTTGGTCTAAAAGAGGTGGAATTGCAGCTTGTGCAGCGTAGGAGGCTCTCAC